>CM060926.1:319632921-320232921 GCA_030737875.1 Allium sativum
CATTCTGAATGACTTCGACGAATTAGATCTTTAGAGAATAGATCTTCTATTTGCACCTTTAATTCAATCTTCTCCTTAGGTGCCATTCTTCTTGGAGCAAGTACAATGGGTCTAGCTCCTTGAATGAGATCAATACGGAATTCGATTTCACGATGAGGCGGTAAGGAAGTTACTTCTCCAAAAACATCAGGAAAATTTTGAACAACAGGAGTAGTGCTAAAATTGCTAAGATGAGAATCGAGAGAGAAAATGAAGCTTCCTGCAATATCTTGAGGCAATTGACATTCGATCTTCAAGGGTTTACCTTTGTCACAACGTAAAGAAACAGTTCGAGCTTTGCAAGAAATAATGGCATCGAACTTCCTTAACCAATCTCCTCCCAATAATATATCAAATGCCTTGAAGCCAAGAACATAAAAATCCCAAGTAAAACGGTGCATGCCTTTAAGTAGTTTAACCTCTTTGCAAATCATCTCAAGATTCGTAGGTCCACCAATAGGGTTTGATACACATAGGAATTTAGACGCGTGTTCGGGTTTTAGGACTTGATTAAGTTTATCACATAAATCAACAGATATAAAGCTATGGGATGCACCAATATCAATTAAGACGCGAACAGGTAAATTATGTAATGAAAATGTGCCTTGGAGTGTACCTTTGTTATCCTCCACCTTAGGAGTGGTAACAGCAAAAACTCCCGATGGTGTACCCTTTCGCTGGGTTGGGCAATCCTTCTTCTGGTGGCCTGGCTGTAGGCAAATAAAGCAAAGGTCTCGCCTAGTCATCTGAACCGGGGGAACAGTAGCTCCTGCTGAAACTGGGCAGCTGTTGGCATAGTGTCCCTGCTGTTTACACTTGAAGCATGTGATCTTGGACAAGTCAACAGGCTGTCTCTGTGGATGCCCCACTCTACCTCTATTCTGCCAATTCTTTTTCTGTTGCTGAAAGTTCGGTTTCCTCTTCTTTGCATTGCTAGACTCCCCCTGAGTAGTCTGAGAATGAACAACCGCTTCCTTAGGATCAAGGTTCTCATAACGAAGAGCCATGTCAATGAGAGCTATGAAGGTGCCATGAATGTGAGCAGTGAGGAGATTGTAATACTCTGGACGGGCTCCTGCTACGAATTTCTCGTTTTTCTTCAAAGGAGTGTCAATCAGACCAGGGCCGAACTTGGACAGTTCATTGAACTTTCTTTCATAATCAGAGAATGTCATGGTTCCCTGCTTAAGGTCCATGAAACTACGGTACAACTGAGACTTCCCAGCTTCTGGCATCCACTTAGTCGCGAATGCCTCCCTAAAGATTTGTAGGCATGATTAGATAGATTCTAAAGATAAACATTTCGAATATGAATTCCAATAGATTTTACCTAAACAACTCCCAAGTGATGTTCTCATCAATGGTATGAGCTGTGACCATTTCCCACCAATCTCGAGCTGATTCATCTAACTGCCAGATAGCTAATTGGCACTTCTGGGCTTTAGTAATCTCCAAGCCAGTAAATATCCTTTCAATACCCTTAAGCCATTGCTGGGCTTCAATAATTCCTTCTGATCCCATAAATTTTGTGCCACCTAGCTGAGAAAATTCCTTGCACAAAATAGTGAATCTAACTGGAGGAACTGGAACAACTGGTGCTTCGGGTATGGGACCAAATCCTCTTCCCCTACCTCTAGCATTTCTACCTCTTCCTCGATTCATCCTGAAAAGTCCAGGATAAGATAAGCACAAATTTTTTTTTGAGAAGTTTAAA
The DNA here is from genome assembly GCA_030737875.1 of Allium sativum. NCBI lineage: Eukaryota > Viridiplantae > Streptophyta > Magnoliopsida > Asparagales > Amaryllidaceae > Allium > Allium sativum. Next base: position 319,634,675 of record CM060926.1, read on the forward strand.
CTGAAGAGAATCCTAATTAAAGAAAATAGGCTAAAGTTTAAAAAGAGATTTTGAAAATAGGTTTGATTTTAAACATTTTATACTTTCAAAATACGCTCTCTCGGAATTGATTCTACTCATTCTTGGGTATTTCTAACCCTATCTATAATGAGTTTTACCTCCAGGCTAAGGTGTTTCTAAACCTTAGCTCTGATACCAACTGTGACAACCTACCTTTTCTGAATAATCCAAGTTGACAATATAACCACACATGTCCAACTCGAACGATTCAAAACTGAAAGATAATCAATTTAGGGTGTATAATAGAATCAGATCATAGAATCACATATACAGAATAACACAGAATCTCGCAGCGGAAATGAAATAATATACATAAGAAGTTCATGAAGCTACTTAAACAGTTACAATTTAATTTTTACAATATAGCGACTCATAAAGTTCGCAAATACAAGCCAAACGGAAATAGGAACTAATACTGGATAGGATGGAGTCTTCGACTAGGTCTTCGGCTCCATATAAAGTGCTCCTCGAGAACACTGCAATACTCAGTCTGACCCGAGCGAAATGAGAAAAACACAAAACACTCGAGTCAGGTCTAAACATTCTAATGTGATTAGATCTAAACTCAAATGCAAATAACTCAAGAGATGTTACGGTATTTTCCATCTCTTAAGGATCCGTTAAACTATCTATATATAGTATAATACGCTATTATATGTAATGTCTATCAGTAATATAAAATACTAAAAATAGCGTTAAGGCTTTACATTGATCCCCCTTAACACGTTTTTAAACAATGTGGTCTATGCAGGTCCTGTAACACAACCAGTAGAACGTCGGTAGCCAGTGAGTCCCCTATAGGCACATGTTAAATAGAAACTCATAGTGGTCATGCATAAGGATAAAACGTATGACAAGGCACGTGAGGCAATGCCCAAGGTAGGATACTACCAGTTTGCTTGATCCAGACTGATGGTAACCCCTAACGGCCCACCGCAACACAACACTTCCAAAATCAAGGGTGATCACCAAATAACAAAAATAAAATACACGAAGAAGTGTGTTTGCTAGAGGTAGCTAGCCTCAATGGCCCAGCACGGCTCCTGTTTTAGTCATTTCAAATTTGACACAAGTGTCGGTCATCCATAATCGTTCACTTTCTTCAATCCAATAAACGTACACCAAAAACAACCACTTCATTTTGTATCATCACTTCACGAACATAGTTATCAAAGTGGTTCCAGTATCGACAGAGAATGTGTCCATAACTGGTTCCGGTCTCTTTGACAACTAACGTCATTTTTTTTTCCATTGATTAATTTTGAATTGATCAAACCATAATTGTATTTCAACTTCCTTATTCAAACTTGAACTATCAAATATTCCACTTTGAAATATTAACAATATTTTGTCGTTTACAATTTACACTTAACTTTGTGTCTAATTCCAAAGTTCCAAATCAATAAACTAAAGTTGTATTTTTCTTTTGTAAAATTTACAATTTCCAAATATTGAATATTTCACTTAAGATCACTTTCAAATTTCATAATTTTACTTCATTTAAATAAATTGTTTTTCTCAACTAAATTTGTATCCAGAATTTACAATTTTGAAATTTATTTCCTTAAATATTTAGGCTAACGTTTTTTTTCAATAAAGGTTCAACAATGGTTATTTCAATAAGTTTAAAATAAAATTTAAATCACTTAATATTTCATTTATCAATTTAAATCAAATTTTCATGTATATAATTTAAACCAAAGTTTAATCTTCAAAATTTGAAACAATTCTTTTTTTTCATAACGGGAATTTGATATTTGAAATACATATCGTAAAATGTAGTAGCTGTAAAAATTTCATCGAAAAATTTGAATGTCGTCGGTCGCGCAATTTTCAGTGTAAAGCTGCGCATAACAGTTCAAATTTTAACGATTTTAAAATATCTTCAAAACAAGTTCAGACAAACATGAAAAATATTCTATTCGTTGACAGTAATCTAATGGTGAAATTCGTTTCGCAAAAATCGGATGTTTTGACCTCCGTTTCACATCCGCATTTTTACGTCAAAGGGGTCCGTAACGCGTTTTTGAACGGAGCATGCAGACACTGCAAATTATATACCGTTGTGTCCGTCTCGTCGCGGTGATTACCAAAATATATTCATTTGTCAGTTTCGGTGTTCGGTTTGCGCTGAAACTGTGAAAAAGCTTGCATAGTTCATTTTTGAAACAAAGCCATTTGAGTTCAATGTGTCCCTTTTACGATCTTACATATCTTTCTAAATATTTTGGGTCTGCAAAAGATGTCTTTTTATTTTATTAACCTACCTAAATATTTTATTTTCTAAATGTAGGGAATGGAACATGTTTAAGGGATGTGTTAGTTTAAAGGCCATGCACCATACTATACCATGCGTTACCCCCTTTTTTTTTCCGAAACATAAAATAATAAAAAAAAGGATGAAAGGATGTGTGCACAACATGTACATACTTATATATTTACATACTCACGCACAACATATGCATGGCACGCACTGCATATTTAAACACAACACTGACACAAACCACACAGTACACAAAAGCAAACATTTTTTTACATATGTATACACATACACTTTTAAACACACCTGCACACATTTAAACACACACCAAAAGCAAATATTTTAACACAAGTATACACATATACACTCACGCATGCATTACATGCATGCACACTATCTTGCGTTTTTTTTTTTTTTTTTTTTTTTTTTTTTTTTTTGGTGAATGGAACTCACACAATACATACACACGCACATACATGGAACATATTCACGCAAGACCTGGAAAGCAAGGAAAAGAGAGAGGGAAAGAGGAGGAAAGGAAAAATAATGTTTGAGAAAATGGAAGTTCATGTTGCCTGGGAACAAAGAGAATGCAAACACTAACACATACATGCACACAAAATGAGTGAACCCGAAAAAATGAGTGAACCCAAAAAAATAAAACTTGCAAATATTAAATTTGCTTTTCTGTCCATAACACTAACACATACATGCATACATGTTCAAGTTCACTTAGAAATTGTTCATGGGTATCATGTTTTCCCTTTGTTGTCCTATTACTTCCAAATAATTAGTATTGTAAGTTTTCATGAGTTAACAGTATGCAAATAAATATTGTCTACCATATGCCAGCAGCAACATCCTCTTTCCGTAGCTGTCATGCAGTCGCTTTGTTGTATTTCGGATTTGTTCATGGCAATTCTTTATTTCAAACAAAAAAAAATTATATAGGTTTTTATTTTTATTTTTATTACAAATCTGAATATGATACAAGGCTTATGAATTTTCAAATACTTGTGCAGTAATTACAAATGGTTCTATTACTGATATAGATTTCTCAGTTGGTTGCGTTTATTTCATACTTTTGCCCGTACACTCACTTTACGGCTGTGGCAAGTTGATGATACAGGTTTACCAAATATCATTATCTGTCCGCATGTGAAATGCGGTTACAAAAAATCATGATTAGAAGATGTTATCCGTAATGGGATCATATATTTAACCAAATGAGCACAAACAACATATTTTAACACATGTAGATAGATAATACACATACACATGCATAACACATTAGAGAAGTTTAGACATGAGTAACGACTCACCTTCGGTTCCGAGAGCTAAGTGATGACGACGAGATGTTGTCGATAAGAGAGCGCGGAGCAAGAGAGAGATGGAGCGGCTTCAGCAAGAGGAGAGAGAGCGTAGAGCAAGATGATGGAGGGCTGAGTGCGTGGGCTTTGGGATGATGAGTGGTGCTGGCGGTTACTTCATGCATGCATTTTCTTGGTCTGTTATTCTCTTTTGATATTTTTCTTTGTTTTGTATTTTTTTTTTATATACGAACAAAGTTTTTCAGAAGGATGAAAAATAGCTAGGGAGAAGAGACAATGAAAAGAAGGGAGAGAGAGCGAAGAGGTTTGGGCTGCCATATATAAGTATATAATAGTGGTAGGTGAATTCTTGTATTCATTTGCAAATAACATGCCTGCACCACTCCTCATTTAATGCAAGAAGAAAATTTTGGTCTTCGTTCACTTCTCATTTAATGCTAAGTACTCTCCTACACTATTATTGGATTTTTGAGAAGATATTTTTTTCTTGTTTGTTTGTAAACATTCTTAGTAGGTCACGCACATTAATTTCAGTCCGATTGTTTATGTTGCACTTCTTTACAGGGTCACATGTATGAAAATAACTGTCTACCCATTTGCCTTTACGGACACCAAAATATTTGTATAAATATACCGTTGGGATCAGGACGTCGAGACGAATACAACGACACACAGTTATCAGTAATTTGAACGTTTTATAAAAATTCTATTTTTATTTTTAATTTCACTTGGTTTAATGAACGTTCATTTAAATTTATTCAGTTTAAATTTATCAGAATTATACGGAACGAACTAGTAACGTTTTGATTACAAATTTGATCTTCAAATTCTTTGTATACAAATATTTATTTCTATGTTAAATTCAATAACATTGAATATATTCATTCTAATAACTAAATTTAATCGTTTTATTTTATTTGCTGGTTTGTTTTTAGGAATTTATCGTTAAATAAATTTTTTTTTTCCGATTTGAAAAACCAGGTCGTTACAGTTATTCTTTAATTTGTGGATATTAATATTAACAGAATTCATTCTCCCCTCCTTAAAGGATTTCGTCCCCGAAATCTTCAAGTCAAGAAGAATGTATCCTAACATCCAAACAACCATCTACTCAACCATCAAACACAGACATCCATTGTCCGTATAGACTTCTAATGCTTTCATGTTTAAATGCACAGTGTGTGTATATGTCCTTATCTAATGCAAAATCAGGCGGTCCACTGATTCAGTTGACCTCCTTTAATGCAAACCATGATAGTGCCATGCGTTCATTATGTATGCAAAAGTTCCCTAATGCTACATATTATTTCTACATGCGTGCACAACCATTCACCAAAATGCGGTATCCATATGATAGCACAACCATTATACATCCATTTTACTAAATACAACCGTTTATATGCAATATGCAGTATGAAGTGACTGAGCCGATCTAGTGCCTAATAGTGTGTGTATATGCGTCCACGAGCAACCACTAGCAAACACTTGCATCCACTTTGCATTCATCATACATAACATGTCTCAAACACATGTTTCAACCATAGGATGATCCTAACTAAAGGTCAAGAATACTAGCGAGAGGATACACTAAAGATAAGATAAGTACAAGATAAGCGATAAAGGAGAAATTAAAAGACATACCCTCATAAAGAAAAGGGTATCGTGAACGCATCTTCTCTTCTGTCTCCCAAGTAGCGTTGCTTTCGTCGTCTCCCCATTGTACTTTGACTAGTCTGACCTCTCGATTTCTCAGCTTCTTAATTTCCGACCCAAGAATGCATGTAGGAGCTCATCGAATCGTCGCGTCACGCTCGATCTCCACCTCTCTAAGCAAGTTCGGCTCTACCACTTCCGCGGTCTCGTGCAAGCACTTCCTCAATTTTGACACATGGAATACGTCGTGTACACCACTAAGTCTCTCCGGCAACTCCACTCTATACGCCATCTGTCCAATTCTTTCCTTAATAGGAAATGGTCCTACGAACCTTGGTGCAAACTTCCCAACGGACCCAAAGCAAACTACGTTTCGTAATGGGGACACTTTGAAAAAGACAATGTCCCCAACTTCAAATTCAAGATCCGTCCTTCTCTTATCCGCATATGATTTCTGCCTATCTTGCGCTGCTTTCATCCTCCTTCGAATCAAGTCGATCTTCTCCGAAGTCTCTCTAATCATATCGGGCCCAAGTAAGATCTTGTCCATAGACTCCCACCAACATGTAGGTGAACGACAAGGTCGTCCATAAAGAGCTTCGAAAGGTGCCATGCCAATGCTAGATTGAAAGCTGTTATTATATGCGAACTCCACTAACGGAAGATGCTCTTCCCATGTACCCCCAAAGTCTAGGATACATAGCCTCAAAAGATCCTCTAGAATGCGATTCACCCTCTCGGTCTGGCCGTCCGTCTGAGGATGATATGCGGTGCTCAAACATAACTAAGTCCCTACCGCCTCTTGTAAGCTTCTCCAAAATTCGCTAGTGAAAATAGGATCGCGGTCGCTCACTATGCTAGAAGGAACACCATGCAAACGGACTATTTCCCGGACGTATACAGAAGCTAACCATGGAGCAGTCCTCTTACTTTTCACGGGAATGAAGAGCCACGTGTAACACCCCACGTCCATTAATGTCACTCACAAAGGGAATGCATTAACTTCCATGGAGGTTATAAGTGAATATAGAACAGAAAAATTACAACAAGACAGATAATAAGTAGTACTTGAAAATCTAAAACTTCATTTTATTGCAGCGGAAACATGTTTATTACATCACAAAACCATTAATCAGAGTCAAGTACATTATCCATCTTCATAAAACAAAATACATAATCCCATTACACAAATAGCCATTAAAGAAGATAACAAGTTGGACTTTACTTCAACGGTCCAAGCTTTCCAGGAGAGATGAAGCAATCCAATCAAGCTCCACTAGAGCTGGGCCCAACCTGAGGACCTGGAGGGGGAAAAGGATAGAAATGGAGGGGGTCAGACATAAAGTCTGGCGAGTATGATAATTCTAACAATACTATTATCAAAATAACAAGGCTAAGGCATAAGCTGGAAGACAAGTAAATGTCTATGAACTATTAGGAAGATAAAGATAGCGTTTAAGATAACGTTGAAGATAACGGTAAAGGCATACCTAATTACTAAAGAATGATTACTACACTGCACCGCACATTACTACACTGCACCGCACCAGTCACCCTAAAGGTTGATCCCACTTGCTTCACACAGAAACATATAAATAGCCTTAGGTACCCCTAGCTGACTACATAGGTGACGTCTGCCCCTATCTCCACTAGGTGTACCCCACTACCCACTTTCGATCGGCTCCCTACTCGTAGATACCCGTGCTGGCCCCACAGTGGGGTGTATCACTCCCCTAAAGTGGCAAACTGACACAACTTGAGAATGCACGGCTTATACCTACATGATGCAACAACGTCTTACCTACCATCCCGGGTCCACACACGCATATGAAACCCGTTGGACTTGCGTTGCCACCGCTCCCCGTTTTGGCCTCTTATAGTCAAACTCAGTATGCGTGTCCCGTCCTCGACTTGGGTCGAGCCCACAAAGATACGTTTGGGATACTGGTTGAAATGGGCCCCCACAAGCTACCCACCTAAGCTTGTCATTAACATATCCCACTTAACCCTCTTAGTCATGTTCATTTACATGTGTGTTTGGTTAAGTCTTACTAATCGTATTTCACATGCCACTAAGGGCACCCACTATATTCCTCATGCCACCCAAAGTACCTACTTAACCCCCATGTCCCACCTTACATGTTTATCTGGTTAAGTATTTCTTAATTCATTCAGGCCATAACCTCATAAAGACCACTTACATTAGACTGGCATTTATGGCAGCTGGATTTGCCGGGCGGGTCCGGGCAGTCTTACACCATAAAAGAGTCTAACCTCGTGTCTTTACAACTGTTATGCTTTAGTTTAGGCCTAGGACCTCTCACATTGGGCTGACATTTGTGACCACTGGATTTGCCGGGCGGTTCCGGGCAGATTTACGTCACAAATGAGTCCAACCTCGTGTCCTAAGCATTGATTGACAACTTTCAATCTTTTACCCCAGTTTTAACAATTCCCTATCCAAATTATTAATTAAGTCCACTTTTATTGATGTCCATAATTGACTCAATTATGGTCATCCACTCATGGTATGTAAAATCATATCAATTGCACCCCAACATCTTATTATTAAATTCTTAATATTACCCCTACCCCACGTTTATACGTTCGCTTATTCAACGCATAATATAGGCTAGACTTGAATAGTCTAACGCATAGCACAAAGATAAATTATCATATAGACAATCAAAATAAACCTAATCGTAATAGGGGTGAAACTTGCATAAACTACGCATGTTAAGGATCAAAAGGTGTCAACTTGTTAAATGTCACAATTTACATGATATGATCATAGCCCAAATCTATACATACTTGCATATGGGGTTTTTAGGCAACATAATGATGGTGTGAACTAGCATAGGATATCACATATGTCATAGCATAGTTCTAGATGTCATAATAGATGTCATGGCATATGTTCATAACTTTTCTAATCAATCTAACTTGCATATGTAACTTGTCATATAGACCCAAACATGATGATTTAATTAATATGAACTAACTAGCATAGATGGCTTTTTAACATGTATGATTCATCACAACTTAGCATAGAAACTTTCAACATACAAAACATCATCATAGCATGATTTACAACATATAGGATATCATCACCACATAGCATAGGATTAATAACATACATGATAGCATATGACAATTTACATCATCTACTCACAATCCATTCATGACTTAATCTAATTAAAATGATAATAATCTTGTTAAGACTATCATACTCACAATTAGAGAAGAAAAGAGTTTTGCTTTGCTTTAGGGTTGAGAGAATTAGATTAGAAGCGAATTGGATTAGCTATCTTCTTCTTAGTTGGTGGTGGCTCCATTGATTTCCATGGTGACGGTATGACGGCTTTGGCTCCAATTTTAATTAGGTTTAGGGTTAGCATTAGGATGTATTTATAGGTGTAGTTAGTTGTTTTAGGCCTTTAGATAAACCCTAGGATAGATTAGAGCTGTCAGATTTCGTCACAGCCCCTAAAACCCAGCCCAAAAACCCATTCAGGTGCACCCAGGTCGCCTGGGCTCGACCAGGGAGGTCGACCCCCAGGTCGACCCTAGGGTCGACACCCATGTCGACCTGGCGGGCAGGTCGACACCCGTGTCGACCTGGTGGGCAGGCCGACCCCTAGGTCGACCTGGTCTGGGCGGGAATTTTTCCCGCCTAGCCTGTTTGGGCTGAATTTTCGAAATTTGAATTTTCTGAATCTGTTTTGAATTTTCTGAAACTTCCAATGGCCATAACTTCTTCATACGAAGTCCAATTCACGCAAACTCGGACTCTATTTCGACCATAATTCCGAGACGAACACAATGGCGAAACCCGTTTCCCATAATTCTCACGTCTAAGATTAGTTATTCTTTAATTTGTGGATATTAATATTAACAGAATTACGGGGTGTTACATATATTCAATTTCAATTCGAATTCATTTCTATTCAAAATATCAAATTTTGAAATCACTTTCGATGTTCATTATAAAATGAATAAAATCGATATAAATATCGTTCACGTCAAAATGGCGTCAATCTAATCAGCAAGGCTTTCAAATATTTCTACTTTCAAATATTCTATTTCAAATATTTCCTTTTCAAATATTTCTATTCAAATATTTTTTTTTCAAATATTTCTTTTTCAAATATTTCTATCTTAAAACTGGAATGAGGCCCAATCAATTACCATATAATGTTAATTATATGGATTTTCTACCACACATATATGACAGCAACGATAAATCATCAACCATCATCCAAAATGCATTCTACACTGTATAAGCATCAAATATAAATATTCAACGCTTATAACAGTCTGTCAATCGATCGATCGACATATGACTAAACAATCGGGATTAGTGTACGTCAAATATCATCCCAATACCCGTGTGGGGTTTCAAACAATCAAACACAGATTTTATTTGTGTAGTTGGGCGATGTGTAAAATTTATCGTCCCAATCAGTATCAGTCAAATGTGTGTATATAAACAAATCGTCCGATCTGTTTATTTTTATTTCATTTCATATACACGTTAAAAATTCTATTTTTAACTATAAAATATTTTTAATTATATAAATATTTTATTTTATTTCACATCACATCACACAATCAACTACGCATCAAAATCAAACAACCAAGCATACAAGCCGTCCATGGTCTTTGGACGACGGGTGCCGGGTGCTACTAAACACCGTCTGCATCCTAGTATATATTTGTATAACTAGAAAATTAAATTAAAGAGTGAGAAATTCTCACAGAGGGTTCCACTCCGCCATGCTTTGCTTTTGAACTGCTGAATCGTCTGGATTGGTTTGAACCTCCAATGAAGTTCTTTTCACACTGTTCAAATAAAAATTATATTTTTATCGCTTCTTTTCAATAAATAAAAATCATATTTTATTTCGTATATATATATATATATATATATATATTTACAACACTTCTTTCTATATAAAAATTATATTTTTATATTTCTACATCTTATATAAAGATCGAATTTTTATTATCTATATAATATAAAAATCAGATTTTTATAATCTCTACTGTATATAAAAATTATATTTTTAATATCTACCTTATATAAAACTAATATTTTTATCTTCTCTAGCATATAAAAATCCCATTTTTAATACTCTACCTAAATAAAAATAATATTTTTATATCTTCTATAAATTAAAAATCGAATTTTTATCCTTTCTAAACTATAAAAATTATAGTTTTAACCTTTGTATAATATAAAAATTATATTTTTAATCTTCACGTGTGATAAAAATTATATTTTTATCCTCTACATTCCATCGCATTCTACACTATATAAAGATTCAAACTTTTCTAATATAATGATTTAAACTTTCCTGCCATAAAAATTCATTCTTTTTTTCATAAAGATTTCATATCTTCCATGATGCTTTAACATACACAAACAATCAAAATTTTTTTTCTCCAAATAATAAGAAAATAAAACTTACAGAAATTTTTAAAGATGGAGGGGGGGGCCCACGGCTTCTGTTGGCGTCGGAGGAGGGCCTCCGGGCTTGCTGGCGGTCGGGGTCGACGGCAGGGCGCTGCGGCGCTAGGTGGGGGCCCAGATTGGCTAGCGCGACGGTTTTTGGGGGAGTTGGGGTTGCGGTATCGAACTGAGGAGGGGGTCCGGTGAGGTTGAGGTGAAGCTGGAGGGAGCGGCCGGAACTGCGACGGTCGGTGGCGACGTGAGGAGGGTGGCGGCTGACGATTTGGGGTGGAGCGGGTTTCCCCTTTTTGATTTTGAACGGGTGTGTTGAGTGAGGGAGAGAGAGAAAGCAAGGGTTGACTATATATTATATATTTTTATTTTTATTTTTTTATTTTGAAAAAGGTACCTTTTAAATTCGAACTCCAAACGAGTCCCAACGACTGTCGCCTCTAGCTAATTACCCCCATTCTGAACACAATGAGATATGTATCGTAGGCTGATTCGATCGTTTCGATCAGTTTCCGTCAAATTTAAAATATAACTCTATATATTGAATTTGAACGCACATTTCAATTTACTGGGGCCACATACTAACTCTATAAATCCCAGAAAAATATTTTCTAGCTTCGTATTGACGATACGGTCCTAACAAAACTAGTTTCGCCAAATTCTGAGACCGTTTGAAAAATGGCCATTTTCCAGTCGATTAAAATCAACTGAAAGTGGTCAAACGCGTTTTCCTTTGCCACGCTCACATATTGATTCGAAAAATTATGAAATTTGAAACCTAGCAATAATTTGACATCGTGGATCCAACAAAAGTGGTTTCATCGAAATCCGAGGTCGTTTGCAAAATGGCTATTTTCAGGGGCCGAAATTCCATAGCGACTATTCTGAAATTTCAACTGGACATATCTTTTGATTCCCGCTATGAAATTTTGATTTTTTGGATTCGTTGGAAAGATATTCTCAATTAGATTCAATTATTTTTGGTTTCACTAAAATCCGGTTTATTTTGCACCCGGTACATTCATTTGAAGTTTGAAATCGAATTATCGAACTACCGCTCCATTTTCAATTCCTTTTATAATTTAAAATAAATAATTATATTCTAACGACGATCTATATAATATATACGTTCGAATTCTCTTCAAAATAAATTTCTCGTCGATATTATTTAAAATAATTCATTTTAAATAATCAAAATTCGCTAAAATAGCCAAAATAAAAATTTTAAACTGGCCCAGATTTCCGTGTTATTACACAATCAGTCGGTTGACATCCAACTATACACAAGGGCGATGTGTAAACTAATTATCATCCCCAGACCCGTGTGGGGATTTCAACCATCAAACAAATATTTTTATTTGTACACTTGAGCGATGTGTAAAATTATCATCCAAATACCTGTGTGGGGTTTACATCTAAATCCATGTGAACATATCTATTATTTGGGAGACGAGTGAGTAAACTGTCATTCCAAAATAATTCATGATATAAATGTCTTATTTATCAATACTTATAATTACAGCTTAATAACGATAACGTTAAAACTGTAAGCATCCATCAATCCCCAAAAAAATATTGTAATCATAGGCAATTAATATATATATATTTAGTCACAACTATAATAACTGTAAAAATAGTTTGAGTGACAGAGTTCTCACATTGGTTTCCACAATTTAATGTTGATGATTTAATGTTGATGATTTAATTGATGATGATTTAATGTTGTTTGGGTTTAAATCTGCCGTAAATTCTATCTCGCTCCAAATTTTACCAAATTAATTTTGTTGTGAAGCTCTCAGCTCCATGATTGCAAGGAAGCCTGTTTCGCGCAATTTTGAGTTCATAGTAAAAAGATATTAGCATATGAAGATAGACAATCATTTAGACAATAAAATCACTATCCACTTTCTTCTCAAAACGACACCCTAAATTTTAAAAGCTCACCACGGCCAAATTGTAATTTGAAATCGCATGAGACCAGCGCCATTGTCTCCGGCATTTCCTCCTCTTTCTATGCCTGGTGGTCACCTCCTCCTGTTTGCCACATGGGCCCCGCAGTCCAGAGATGAATGGAAATGGACGTTTTCTGGTCGTCTAGGTGCTGCGGCCACCTCACTGCTCCAAATGCCACCAAATTTTACCAGCAGCTAGATCTTGATCTCCCGAACAACTTTCCTTTGTATAATTTTGGCTGAATATGCACGGATTGGAAGGAAATTGATCATTTTTGTGACTGCCTCGTTTTCCAGCACCTCTCCGATGAACTTGACATTCCGGCCAACTCCGGCCACTAGAGACCATGCCACCACCGCCAAAACCATCGTATGCTTCCACTCTACCATCCCTCCAAACTGCTTGACCTAATTCTCTACGTGAGGCCCGCAACAAGCAAAATACCAAAAATGTGCTGCTGCACTTTGAGCTCAATTTCGGCCAAACTACAAACCAAATCACCACCAAATTTTAGGCATGAGTAGCTCTCTTCAAGATCTACAAAATCCTTATATTTCATAGCCTAAATCCTTATGATTTGATAGATATAAATTATTTAAGGTTGAGGGGATTTTCTGCAAATTTTCGGAAGAAAGGAGGTGGTTGCCATTTTTGGTGGAGAAAAGAGGAGGTAGGGTTATGAGTAGGATGTGAAAAAGATATTATATTGCGGGGATTTGATTTTTTATTATCTCTTTAGTTCATGCTCTCCCCATTCGACATTTATCGATGCTCTGAGCACGCACGAACTCCATTGGCGTGAAAATTAACACACAACTACGTCTTGACAATACAGTCCTAATGAAACTGGTTTCATCGAATTCCGAGTCCGTTGCTCAAAAAGATCTAGTTTGGACTCAAATGACTGATCGATTCATAATTTATTGCGCATGGCCACATACTAGCTCCAAAAATTAGGAAATTTGGAATCTAGCAATAGTTTAATATTCCGAATCCAACAAAATTGGTTTCATCGAAAAAGGAAGTCGTTTGCAAAATGGCCATTTTTAAAGACTATATAATATCGATAATATATATATATATATATATATATATATATATATATATTTCATAGCGACTATTTTAAATTTTAATTTTACCATAACTTACAATTTATAATATGAAATCTTAATTTCTCACATTCGTTAGAAAGATATTACTAAATATATCCTAACGTTTCTTGTTTCACAGGAATACGACTTATATTGAATTATGTGTATTCATTTAAAGTTTAAAATTGAATTTTCAAACTACTGCGCCATTTCAAGCTCGTTTTATAATAAATATAAATTTATACATTTTAACTTTGATTTAAATAAATTTTAAATCTTTAATTCTCTAAATAAATCATATTAAATATTCAAAATCTATTAAAATCAATAAAAAATAAAATTTAAATTGGTTCCAAAAATCTGGGTTGTTATTGCCTGTTTCTATAGTAATTGGGATTAATAGTTTATTCTCAAATAGGCCTAAAAACTTGATATAACTAGTTGAAAGTGTCGCTTGTCATCATCTATGTAAATTGGCTTTCAAAAAACAATGGAAATAACTTTGAGACCAAATTTGATTGTATATAGAAGTTATCCTCTAATACATTAATTATACAATTACAATTCTTTACACAAATCGATACACATTTTAATTAAATTGAAAATGTTAAAGTCACAGATTAGAATGAAGTGGCAAATGTCAAAGGAACCAAAATAATTGTTCTAGTTTTATTAGTTCCTAATACTGATTCACTTTTACCTAATAAAAAGAAAGCTTGGAAGCAAGTTTTGAAGAAAAAACTGAAAGTTAAATCGTTTTTAGCAAGCAGGAGAAATGTTGGTAAACACACATGCAAAGTTATAAATATTGAACACCAAATTCAAGAAGATGAAAATGTTTCACATGTTGATGCTATGAATAGCCAAACTGTAGAGGTCCTTTCAATGGCAAAAGAAAATAATATTTAACTAGAAGCTATTGTGGATGTCTTTGATATTTGGAATAAGCATGTCGCACTAGTTGATTACAATGATTTTGAAGAAGGAGAAATATATACTCACATAGAACAGTTGGGTAAGGAGGTAGACAGAACAGTTAGTTCTAAAATTGAAGGGATCAATGCAGTTTTTAATGAGCAGTGCAATTAGACTTGTGTAATAGATAAAGGTAAAGAACATGTTAAAGAAGAAGAGGCATGCAATAGTCCTAATGTTTCTAATGAAAACTCTACAGTTTCCAATGAAGAATTTTTCAAGCAACTGCTTGATGATGTTAAGGAGTATGAAGATGCTATGGCGTCTGGTGAACTTGTGACAATAAACCAAGAAAGTACTCCAACCTTCCCACCTTAAATGAGCAACTTTAACTTCAAGCCAGTTTTTGTGAACAAATCTAGTCCCCTCAAGTCTGATTTAAGTAAAATGTTGTCTTCTTCTGAAAGCAAGTATGACAATATTATTGGCAACAAAGTAGATGAAGCTTTCATTTCCTCGGTTATTAAGAAAAGGTAAAATCTAACAAACTAATCCCTATGCTCATTTGATTCCACCTACTGCTTATAAGGTGCCTCCAGTTTTAAAAGCTTTGCCATGTACTTCACTATCTACTCCTAATCTTGGTTTTAAGGAGCTTAATTCTCCTATCACAAGAAGTAGAAAGAGTGAATTACTGAAAGGAAGTCAACTAAACATCCCCTAGTCTAGTGTTGTTGCAAGCTGGTCATGTGAAGCTTGAGGTTATCTAACATGCTAAGCTTCTACTATTTTATAGTATGTCATTTGTACTTTTGGCTTATTGCCATGTTTTTGGTAATGATCTTTCTTTGTGTAATGTTAAACTTGTTTGTTCAGTCACATTTCTTTGTGTGGAAGTTTTTTTTAGTAGATATGTGCGATGTATATCTCCTGGTCTTCTTGTACTTATTATTTTGCTATAATAAAAAGTGATTTGAAGCGCTATAAAAACCGGTCGACCATGCCAAAAAAAGATACAAGTTTTATTTACATATGATCAAATGGTACATCTGATCGCTATGAAACTTGACGGCATATAACAACTCACTACTATGATTCCAAAAATTTAAGTTTCATCACAATCTAATATTGTACACCTCGAACCACAGTTTTTGCGTATATCGGGATCATTTTGACAATCAAATGGTCCAAACTTGAAATATAGCGATATATATACTTATTCTTATTGTCCACTTAATGAACAATCCATACTCAATGGAACTAACCCCAAGTCCTGATTCGATCTTTTGTGAAAATTTCCATTTTGGAATTGTCAATTAATTAGTTAAGACTAATATTTGGATAGACTATTTAAATATCCAATCGTTAAAATATGAGTCATTACATTCTCCCTTCTTAAAGGATTTCATCCTCGAAATCCTCAAAGATGGAACAACATAACCCAACGCACTCGGGTGAGTGCCAATACAAAAGAAATCATTACTCATCTCTATCAACAACCATTTAATGAGATCACAACAAAGGATATAGAATCTAAATTTGGTATAGAGCTAATATTCATATTTCTAAGTACAACCTCCATCAAAAATGGGATCGATGTAGCTAAGCCAAACAACTAAGCTATATGCTTATTTTCCCAAAAAACAGAATGGAAAATAAGAGTGAAAACTCACTAGTTGGTAGTCAATTCAACTAGCATAGCATATTGAATTTCTTTCCAAATTTGAAAAAATTCAAGAAAAATTTCGATGGCACCTCCTTTGTTCAGCTCGATCTGGAAAACTACAACTTGCCAAATATGGCTCATCTCAATAAAAGAAAACAAAATCCCAAAAAGTAGCTATCTATATCGGGATTAATATCATCAAAAATGCTCCAATGGCAAAAACCATAACTATATATATACCACATGCTTCTTTTTAAGCAGCTTAGCATTTAGATGTAAATAAAAGCAAATTAACATCTAAACAATCAAACCTCTCGCTTCTGTGCGCCTGGTAATGTACTCAGCAAAGAGGATTAAACATAATAGTATAAATAGTAATAAGGAAAGAAGTATGTCAAATAAATAAATTTTATCTAACATAAGCATGTCAAGTCACATATAGATTTATTTCAAATAAAAGAACTATACAACAACACAATTATCCTGTACGCCTAATAATCAAACGAGCATATATAGTCATGTCAAACTTAACAATCAAACATATATAAGCAAAAAACAATACTAATCATAAAATAACATCCATACCTACCCTAACATGCAGGATACTAATTTAACTAATAAGATACATCAAATATTAAATTCAATCCATAAATGACTCGACATCTTGGTTGCCATTCCAAAAATAGGAAATATTAATCTATTATCTCTTATCATTGAATCGGGTATGGCTCGAGTGTTATCATACTATTCTCGATTTATCGGGAAACCTATCGATAGAAACCATCGATAATTATTCCTACATCCATTTTGGAAGCTCGAATAGTCATATAGAATCATTCGATTATTCCGATTTAGCTATAGCTAGCTGATGTCACATTCGTTATGAAATGAACGCCCAACCAACCCTTCTAATGATGCCAAGAGAAAACAATACCTCTTCCATATAGAACCAACCACCTCAGTCGGGTGCGCTTTACTTCACATTAAGTTATAGGGTCATGATCGATAACAAGTACAAGCAACACTCACAAGTGAGACGTTGCTTCCAAACTGGTATATCGCCAACTCAACACACACAAGTAATTAACTACCCCTTCCCATGCATACATATGAGAAACACAAATTCGTAGAAGGCTAGTAATTCCAACCATCGCTACTACTGAAGGTCAAAATCTCTCATAAAGAAGTGAAACTCCAGCGATACGACACTTCTAAACAACTCTGGCTCTTGTGCTAATAAATAGTTCCTCCATCTCTCAAAAGCCAACTTTATCGCCATTAACATCGAATCGGGGGTCGAATACTCCATCTCGTGCGGTTTTGATTATCGGTTAGAACGTGACAACCCTCCATTCCAAAACATACTGCACCAACAAAGCAACAAAACCTAGTGAGTACTATTAGCCCCTCATTCCTATTCGAAATGATAAACCAATACATGCCTGGGTTATCTTCAACTTTCAAACCATCAAAACTCTTGTAGGTTTCATAGCAACATCCTAATTAAGATGACGTGACCCACGAACTTCACTCTTCTCATAGAAAAGTGAATCTCCAACATGATAATCAACTACACATAATCGGTAAAATCCCCTCGGGATTCCCAAACGAAAGAACAACTTTGCACTCTAGAGTCAATCAGACAAGATAGCAACCAATGGGAATAGATACTCGCTCGCTTCCTACACCTAAGGTGTCATATGCCATAGTGGCACGACTACTAGTTCAATACTATAACCAAATCGATATGGAACTTGACTCAAACATAGTGGCCACCTTATTGAATATATCCGGACACTCTCAAGCTACAAGCTAAGGTGGCAACTCACTACTGGAGACCTGTCTTAACCAGAGATCGTCCAATCATAAGTGACTAGCCTACTGAAGATGTAAGTCCCAGCCCATTATTGCTAAATCAAAGATTACTCGCTATTAAGGAGCATTCCCTTGCCCATTATCATCACCAACAACCCCCACTACCACTGACATTTAGTATCTTTTTTGTAAGTGAACAACCTCAATTATTAAGTCTAGGTAAGTTCAACAATCAACGACATGCAAACTTGACTCGATGAGATTTGAGTTTTGACGACCCATGTATGCTATCATAATCAAGAAAGCAAACTAATTATCATGAGTCCTAATCCCATTCCATTCATCGGACTGTAAGATCAGATGGAACGATGAAATCTCGACATCAAAATAAAATACATATGGAAATTTCATTAATGGATACATATATTGAGCGGTGAAGCCATTTTCCTCTCTTTCATCAAGGGAGTAGTCGACGAAACGGAAATGACGATTAGTACGTTTCTCCCTGATTTATCCAACAAGGAAGGACAAGCTTCTATATTGGGAACATGGTAGACCATCGTGAGCTTACTCGATCGACTCCTGAAAACTACACTTTCCTCGTAATGAAAAAAAATCACCTTATAAATCAATTGCTTAACCCAACCACAAACTCCAGATTTTGGAGTGACAAAAGAGAGAATAAATGTACTTCTATAACACTTAAAATTCGATCACACTCTCCAATGCATATATATTGCCTAAATCAGCAAACTTCTTATTGAATTTGAAGAAGTTGATACAAATCTCTATAAAGCGAACCATGAGCTAGTCTCGAGCAAATCGATTTCGAAAACCGGATGCGATAAAGACTCTCGACCAGTTTTACCTCAACCTTGGAGTCTATTTGGAGTAAACTCCTAATTCATTGAACACCCAACTCTAAGTTACCGAAGAAACCCTTTTAAGAACCCAAACGGACCTCATACCACAACAGTAGACTCCTTTCTATGGAACGCCCTGCCACATAGACACGTTAGCATCCATGTAATGTGGAAAACTCGACTCATGCACTTGAGTGCCATAACTGATTAGGGATGTTAGAGCATCCCAAAACAATGGTTCCTGCCATTGTTAGAACAAAAAATTGTAAATTGAGGCCAGTAGTTCTCGATTTTGCTCGATTCCTAACTCTAGAGATGGACGGTCAGTCGCTAGCAGGGTAACTATTTCGGTAGCACTCATGTGCAAAATTGCATATGCTATATATATATACACTACTAATATGTAGATTTACAAACCAAAGTATATTCAAATACATACTCTCTCATATATATTAACTCACGATTCGATTTTTGTTAGGTTATACAATGGAACCTGAGGTCTGATACCAAACGCAACGACCCACCATACACCACTAGTTCTCATAACCAAAAATTTGCGTTGTACAAGCATCCGATCATTGTGAAGCGATCGTTAAGAGAAAGAAATTGTAGAGAAGAAGAGAAAAGGGAAAAAGTAGAAGGAAATAGTAGAGAATAGAACTTAAACACTATCACCGAACTTGTCGTATATCTCACAGCGCATCAAATAGCATATAACAATGACAATCAAAGATATAAAATAGGCAAGATAGTAATAAGTAAATAAAACACATAATAATAATATACAAGCTCATATGGTTATACAGAACAGTAAGAGAGTTTAGATAAGAGATAAATAAATCCAATTGATAATCTCTCTAATACGAATACATAACACTATCAAGGCTCCACAGTGCCCAATGATGGAATAAACAATATGTATATAAGTATAAATATATAAAACATCGTCTCTTGCTAATCCACTTGTTCAGCCCTAAATAATATCTATACAAGTCACATGGTCTGCTCATCAACATCGTCGATGAGCACTTAAGGTAATAAGAGAGAACGTAAAACTTAAGTCAGACAATAGCTAAGTGTGAGTGATAAGAAAATCCAAAAGTACTGTAAAAGTTGTAATAGTATATATCGCATGGAGGGTATGGGGAATCATACATGTCCTTCCCCTGCATCAACACGGTTAGCACATAACATTCAATATATGCTACACTATGATAAACTTCAAGTAGAGAAGGTGCGACAGTTGTCTAAATATTAAATGGTGATAAATAAGTAACAACAATAACGTCCGTCAACCTCACTGCATGGACTATAGAAATAATAAATCAAATAAAACCTATCTATAGCAATCAACGTGAAATAGGTGTCCAAAGAGCCTAAGTCTAATAATGTGGTCAAAATAGCATGTATTGGCATGTAAAAGAGAAAATAACGCACAATAGCGCATAAATAGGTAAAATGTGATAATTAGGCTACAACTACTTAGATCACATTTTAACATTTTATTTATTATTATTTACTAGGTTCAGTTATCCTAAAGATTACGTTTTAGGAATCAGTTTAAAATCCAAGTCTATACTATACAAAATTACAAACAAACACAGTAAAGAGACATTATAACTTACCTCAACCAAATCAATCTAATAACACGTAGAGTCTACCAGTATGAGTCCAACGGAAGAAACGATGTCCAAATCTGACCTTATATGCAAAAGTTACATAATTTATAAGTTTTCGGATTGTTAAATAACTAAATTGACACAAAAAAATCATTAACCTTGTAACTAATCATCTTCTTCAACCTAATGTTGTGCCATTTCTTGTACATGGAAACCCATTTTCCCCTACCTTACCTCCTACTTTTCTCCCCAATTACTCGATGACCTCTTGAACCGTCGATTGTAATTCACTCGCATTCAAGCCCTCCTCTCGATATACACCTCCATGCCTAAGATCAGAAGTAAGATCCTAAGACATTTCATGAAAAGATATTGTCACATATCTCTAGGGTTACTCGATCATGCCCAGATTCTAGTAGAAGGTATGCTTCTTTGTGAGAAATGCAGCAGTAGTATCTGCTTCCACCGTTGATGACAAAATTAGCATACATCCAAAACATTATTGGACATTGTAGGAACGATCATCATCACAGTTGTGCTTGCACATCACTAAATTGGTATTAATCCAAGAGATTTTCAATACAAACACGATGAAGGTTGTTTGTGATTTTTTCACTAAACGGATGATGAGAAATCCATTTTTGAAATCAATAGGAGAGGGGTGGCATCGTTATGGATGGAACAATAGCAGCGATGAAAAGGAATGTGAATAATAATGGATCGGGCCCCTTCTTGTAGCAATTTGGCTTAATTTTTTATTAATACTCTATTCTTAAGTAGCCTGTAAACACGATATTTCCAATCGAGTCATATCATCTGTCGTTATCTATATAAAAAGGCCTTTTGAAAATAATAGAACTAGTTCCAAGGCCAAATTTAAATGTATACAGAAGTTAGCTTTTAATACTCGAATTATTCAATTACAAATCCTTACACAAATTAATATGCGTTTTTGTTACACATAATCAAACAGTACGTATGATTACTACCAAACCTGATGGCGTGCTATAATTCACTAGTACGATTCTAAAAATACAAGTTTCGTCATATTACAACATAGCGTATATCGAGATTGTTTTGGCTACCAAATGGCCCGAACTTGAAATATAGAGATGTACATACTTATTCTCCATGTAATAAATAATTCGAACTCAATGGAATTGATCTTGAGTCCTGATTCAATCATTTGTGAAAAGTTCCACTAAGGAGATGTTAGTTAATTAGTTAACGACCGATATTTAAATATCCAATCGTTAAAACATAGGTTGTTATAGGATCTATCGCTTCAAAGGGTTGATTACCCAAGGTAAGGTTCTTTTCATTATGTATAAAAATTTCTTTTGGCATTTTTACAATCGGAACAACCATTCGACTAATTCGAAGGGTTTAAAGGATATGAACTCTATTCATTCTAGATTCTTTGAAGGTTTTTTCTTTGCAGTACGTAAGGAGGTAGGATCTTTAACTTTTCATAGGTTTTGTCCTTGCCGAAAGGTAGTTTATGTCTCTTTAACTTTTCTAAGGATTGCACAATGAGGTAATACACTTTCAACTCCTTAGAAGCATTTTTCTTTTAACACCCTTCCATCATGGTTTGCCTTTCGTCACATCTGTGGTAATTTCTGATGATAACACTATTGCTTTAGTCGATATAATTCTTGACGTATAGAATATAATTAAACATGGTATATGATATATCTGGACCTTGTCGCTATAATCATCAACATTCTTATCGGCTTCGTCCTTGTCACCTTCATCCATACTTATGTTTTAAAATTTAACCAATCCATAAAAACTTATCGCCTTTGTACGTACATGATAGCTTATCGTTATCATACATAGGCGATAAGACTATTTTCCTTTAGAAAGTATGAGGCTTATCGCATCTATTGTTCGCAAAGAATCATGGTTCCTCGTCTCTATTATTTTTAGATGTTATCTAGGTTATTGCCTCTGTTGTTTTCAAAAGCATTTTAAGGCTATCACCTCTATATATTTTTCATCATCAACTATGTCGATAAGCACCATTTCAACTTGTTTTCAAACTATTTTAAATCTCGTCGGTAGACTTCCTATGTCCTTGGTTGATAAGATTGTCACACATGGTAGATAATCATATCATTCATTGGTAAGAATTCAATCAGGATACCATTGGTTTATGTTAATACTCATATCGCCAGTACTTGATTAACACCATATTGGGGACACCAATGAGAATCAAATAATTATGTAAATATTAAGGATACCAATAGACTTAAACATTCTTGAGTGACAAGATTAAATATGAGCTATTAGGTTCATATTCACCCTTTGGATAAAACTGCATTACGTGTGATGGATAGTTCATAGGAGTGAAAGGTTCATGGTCATCCTACGTATAAAAGCATGGGTGTGTGATAGGTTGTCGACGTCCAATGGATAGTTAACCCCTAAATTTGAACCAAGCGGATAGATAATCCAAACAGTGAGAGATGGGTAATCCCTATGTAATATGGGATATGTAATCTTAATTTCTTAATCACAAGTAGGTAACTTGTATACAGGTATGTAACTTGTCTATATGATAGGTAATCATAAAATTTTAAAACTAATAGTTATGAAACAGATAGTTAATCCACTGTATGTTTCACGACTACACATAGTTATATTTATTGTTTCTAACCATTATGAGTCGGGGAGCACAAGATTGTATACTATTTATCATTATACCAATGAGAGAAGAACCCATTCCGTTAAGTGGTATGGTCTTGCTAGACATCCACTTGTTATGATATAGTAGTTATTATTCACATTAGACTGTTTTTTGACTTGAAGTTTTTATTCTGCTTGAACTATTGCTACTCCTTTGGGTAGATTAAGGATAA
This sequence comes from Allium sativum, assembly GCA_030737875.1. Taxonomy (NCBI): domain Eukaryota; kingdom Viridiplantae; phylum Streptophyta; class Magnoliopsida; order Asparagales; family Amaryllidaceae; genus Allium; species Allium sativum. The sequence continues at coordinate 319,658,229 of CM060926.1, forward strand.
GGTTTTCAAGGTTGTTCTTTAATGAGTAAGCCTCCAAAGACATGCAAGAGGTATTTAGCTATTCTAAAGTTTCTTTCCACTTTATGGTAATTATGTTTGATCTGAACGTTTGTTTCACGTATGGAGAACATAAAGAATGATGTTTTGGAAAAATTCATATTCCTTTGTTCTCAAATATTATAATTCATTAATATATTTTTATCACTGGAAGTTAATACTATAGATGAGTACAACATCCTGTAACACTTAGCTTTGGGTGTTAGAAAGATGATGTTACAGGTTACATTGCTTATTTGTAATTAAATTAGGTTTCAATTAGACATTAGAAGATTCTTATCTTCTTTGAGTATGGCGAAGACCATCTTTTTCAGTTCTGCAGCAGTACTTTTGACCTTAGTTTGGTAATTATCTGAACGTTGGGTTGTGTTCGAGATGAACTTCAACACCATGTTCGAGATGAACTTCGACACCATCCTCTTTAACTCTTCTTTAACATGATTTATGATAAACCTTTAAGGGCTTGATCTTCTTGTAGTTCTTTATTTTTTTCGTTTTAAGCAAGAAAAGGAAGAGCTTTTCTAGAAGAGTCTTTTGGTTTCATGATGGATTGAAGGACCTTGATTGTTGTATTGAGTGAATATAAAGAAAGAAGGAAAGAGCTAGCACTAAAAATATTAGCCAAACTTTTCTTCAAACTAACACTTAAAAGCTTTTTGATGTAGTTTATGAAAGGAAGTAAGAAAAATAAGGGAACGCTTAAAGTAGACATGAAAAATGTGCCAAATTGTAAAACGACATTAGATTTACCTTGATTCGAGATTGAGATGCATGCATTCATATTAAAGAGATTGGCCTTTGATTTATTGCTCAACCTCGATTACAAACATAATCAAGATGAAATCATCCATTAATAAGCTTTTCATTGCTTAAATCTTTCCAAAAATGAAATGTGTGTTGAGTAGAAAAATCATGATAGGGGGTCTTTCTGCCCCTTTACTTTTGTAGGTAATCCTCGTTTATAGTAGATTTATGGCTCTCTTATAGGTATAAAGGTTTTCTTTCTGATTTGTGATGTGGCCTACTTCGTATGACTTTGATCTGAACACCAAGTTGAATATATTTTGATGTGAATTTCTGGTGCAACAGTTTTATACATAGCTTTTTGTGACTTCTTCTTATTTAATTTTTGATATTTGTCTTAGCTCCCTAAGTCGTTGATTAGCTGATATTAGTTGAAGAAATTTTCAATCTAGTAGATTTTATCCTTCGATGTAATTTTCCTCTTCACTTGGATAGTGGATTTGATCTAGGTTGACGACATATTTTTATTACATGCTCTCGAACTAGAAAGGTTTCTGATACTGCATCAGATGCTATAGCTCTAGTGGAAAGCTATAGATTTCCGAATTACAAGCCAAGGATCTCTTCTTTCTTAATATTAGTAATTTTCACTTAGTGGAAACTATGGTGTAACTCTTCTAAATAAAAATAGGTAGATTCTAGACATTTATTGCCTCTCTCGGGCCAAATGCCCATAATTTACGACCTTCTTTGGGGTGAACTTCTAACATTATCGTCATTGGTCAGTAGGTCCCATCTAAAAGAACTATGATTGCTATTTAAATCTTTATGACATTTAATAGCAATACCTTTGGTCGCTACTTAAAGCTTAATAATATTTAATAGCAATACTATTATCGCACCTATCGTCAACAAAAAATATAACTAAGGGAAGGATAGGTACCAAGGAACTTAATACTTTTAAGGACTCAACATATTTCTAACTATTTAATAGTTATATTCTACGTATCTCACACATCATTTAGCACCTAAGCTCAAGGTGGACTCTTGACGGTTACTATCTAACTGACATCGCTTAGAATCTCCTTAGGCTATTTAGTACACCTTTTATAGGAAAAGGTGAACCCTATAATCTACTACCACAGACGACCGCTGTCCTAAAGTGAGTCCCTCTAGAGATCTAATATCACTCTTAATTACAAGTTTGGAATCTCATCAGGTTACTTAATGCTTATTTTAGTATAAAGGCAGACTCTGCAACATGCACTTAATACCTCAAACTTGAAGCTAACCCTTATGGAGATGTCCATCACCGCTCTTAATTTTTAATTTTATAGTTTAATAGTTTTTAATAAGGATATTAGCAGGCCCTACTATCGACAACTTAAGACCTCTAACCCAAAGCAGGTCCTATCCTTCATGTAGATATGGGTTTTTATGTTTATGATGTCCGACACTAGTTGCAAGTGTGCCTGACTATTGCTATCCTCTAACTGAAGGGCAGTTTTTGATCAAGTGACTTTATTGGCCTTGTATCTCAATTTACTAAGTCCAAATATTAATCTTAAGACAATATAAAATTTAGGTTATATTATCCTAAGGTTAACTATCCTGGGTTGAATATTGGACTTAGCATCCAAATTTCCTTTTTGTCTGGTATGACTCCCATCGAGGCATTATACGGACGACCTTGCATACCACTTACATGTTGGTGGGAGTCCATAGACAGACTTCTACTTGGACCTGAGATGGTAAGAGAGACCTTAGAGAAGATAGTTTTTATCCAAAGGTGGATGAAGGAGGCTTAGGACAAACACAAGCTGTATGCAGATCAACGGAGGACATGCCTAGAGTTCGAGGTAGCAGACATGGTTTTTGTTAAGGTGTCACCTTTGAGGAGTGTGGTATGCTTCAACTCAGTAGGGAAGTTGGCACCAAGATTCGTAGGGTCATTCTCTATAGTAGAGAGGATAGGTCAGATGGCCTACATAGTTAAACTACAAGACAGATCGGCTGGAGTTCATGATGTGTTCCATGTTTCACACTTGGGAAAGTGCTTACAAGATTCCACGATAGTAGTTGGGTCGAGTACTCTAGAGGATATCGAGATAGAGAGGGTGGCATCAGTCAGGAGAGTTCCTACTTGGATACTAGGAATTGAGGTGAAGAAGCTATGGAATTAAGAGATCAAGCTTATTAGGATTCAGTGGGGAGAAGACAACGACGATGCTTGTGAACCAGAAGATAGGATTTGTGCTTCTTTTCAGTTTCTCTTTGAGAGTACACTCTTATTTCTTTCCAAAGCTTTGAATTGGATTCTATTTTTCCTATCGTTTGAATCATAAGTCTTCGGTAGAAGCCTATGGATGGTAGGAAATGGTTTAAAACATGTTAATAGAGCGTGTTATGATTGAATGGATTCAAGTGGATGCAAGTGTTTTCTAGTGGATGTATATACACACAGTAGGCACTAGTTAGAGATCGGCTAAACTTTGGCACTTACATAATTGCATATGGATGTGTGTGCATTTTTATTTTATTATAGACTTAAAATGGTTGAATCATTACTTGGATGATGCATTTTAATGAATGATTGTTGCAAAAACATAGAATTTTATATGTAGGATACCTTTGCATACATATTGATTGCATGACATAGACATGAATTGCATTAAGGAGGTCAACTAAATCTGTGGACCGCCTGATTTCTCATTAGCTTTAGGGCATATACACAACACCATTGCATATGTTCATGAAAAACATTAGAGAACCCAAAGAAAATGGATGCAAGTGGTTGATGGTTGAGTAGATGGATGTAGGTAATGGTTGATAACATTCTTCTTGCCTTAAAGATTTCGAGGACGAAATCCTTTAAGGAAGGGTAAGTGTAACACCTTGAATTTTAATAAACAATAATTAAATATAAAAGATTAATAAAATAAATATTAATGGCAATTATACAATGGGACTAGCATCATTAAGTTCGTTGTAATTTTCTAATTGAAATGGACAATTGGCTTGCCAAAATCGAAGTTAAAATGATTTAGTTAAGAATTAAAGAATAATTTAGAAAAAATTAAATAAATAAACAGGTGAACCAACGGTCGCTAAGTGACCCAGGCCATCTAGGTCGACCCCTGTGTCAACCCAGGAAGACGGCTGGGTCGACCCAGGTGAAGGGAACTGCATGCCTTACCTGGCATGTAGGCAACAAACGTAAATTAATCTCCAACGTTATTTTCTGCTGAGTTGGCATTGTTTTATTGGCTATATTAAACCATAGGCTGAATTGGCGCTTTCTTATTGGTATGATGATATGGCTGGACCTGATCTAATCTTAGATTTGAAAGACTGATGGCATTCAATAACCCTATAAATAGACTAGCAGAGCCTCTCACATTTCTTCAAATATGTCCAGTTAAAGCACTTAGGGGCGAGGTATAAAAAGTTGTAGTGGGGATAAAGCAGGGAAATAGCGGGGATAAAGCGAATATGCAAAAAGGTTCATACAATGTAAAAATGAATACTTAACAATTAGTTTGCCATCATTCTCATATGATCTTTGTAGAAAAATCTAATATTAGTCAACTTTATGTTACAAAATCAAAAAATATCACGGTTACGCGCACTAGGTTTGATGCCTATAATATATTTTTACTCAATATTGGACACTTAAGCCTTAAAAATTAGCTCTTTACGACAACTTTTCTTATTTGTTTTAAAAGATAACTAGTTAAATCAACCTCAGCATACTTATATTGCTAAAGCGGGTGTTAAAAATCACTGATTTAGCGGTTGCAGCGGACAATAGCGGGGCTTAAAGTGAATATACAGTTCACTGGGTGATTAGTGGGGCTTTAACAACATAGCTTCACATCCATTCTCTATTTTCTCTTCTTCCCCAGGCCTACCCTCAAAATTAGGAAAGGCCACCTGATTAAATTTTTAAGGGGTGAAGAAGTTCTTAAGTTTAATACTTATTTTTATAACCACTTCTGGAGGTGGACACAGAGGAAGCTCTGTTCATCAGATCTATGAGTTTTTACGTAATTTTTAGATTAGTTATTAGTGTAGGAATATTGAAATAGTTAAGTAGTTTGAATTTGCAAGTTTTATCTCTACTAATAATACAAATACTTCACAATGGTGAAGCTTTTTACAACTTCCCAATTTACCCATTCGGATTCTTAAAAGGGTTTAAGTAAAAATAAAAAAAGTGGGAGTATAGGTCATTTTCTCCATCCACGTTCTGACCCCCACTAGAATTCAACACGTAATCACCTTATTATCCCCCACTTTCTTTCTCCCCATCGTTCTCATTATTTCTTTCCTTCCTTAATAAAATAACTCCCCATTACATCAACCGCCTTTCTTATACCACCGCCTAAAACCAAAACAAAATCAATTTCCTCCTTATTCCGAAGTTGATCCGTCAAAGCACAATCAACCCCTTTCTTGTACCACCGCCACAAGTTGATTCTTCCCCAATATTACTGCACGTTCTTCCCCAAAAAGTATGAAATTTAGCTGTATTCGATGTTTGCACCAAGACTACAAAAATGGTTGTAAAATCAAATAGAGAAAAGGTGAAGACTAAAAGCAACTAGAAAAAGAGATTTCAATATCCAAAAACAGAAAATAAGAAACATTATTTTTCCTCCCCTCTGTTGTTTTTCTTACTTTATTACAAACTTGGAAATTAGTTTTTTTTTTAAAATATTTTTGTATAGATCTGATGATATAGGCCTGATGAATTACAGGTACTTCTCCTTTTGATATTGTAAACATGGCGCATGGGATCTACTTCCAGTCGTAACACATCGCCCAATTCTTAAATCTAAAGTAAGTATGAGACTGAAGAATAAAAGAAACAAACTATAGGGCTTCGTCAATAAAGCTTTGAAGTTGATGATAGGTCTGGCGATATGCAGATGAACTAAAATCAAATAAATCCAGGATGATGAGAAAGAACATTGATTTTCAGATTGATTACTCCATGGAGTTGCTTCTCAAAGAGAAAGAACAATTGCATTTGGGGAAACACATGGGATACAAATGTCTTTACTTATTTGATTTATGTGGTTTTGGCAAGTTCGTTGAGGATCAGTTTTAATTTTTCAATTTTATATTTAGGGAACCATGTCTAAATTTGAATTGGCGTCGTTCTGATCTTGATTCTAGATTGAGCAATAGAAGGGTCACCCGGCTTTGGTTGCTGGAATTTGCTCTCTTCTTCCTTTGGTAGTTTCTTAACTGAAATTACAAATATATCTATAATATTACCCTGATTTTATACACAACATATATTCCTTTATCAAATCACTCTTATTATATACAAACATGGACGTGACAGGATTGAATTCATCATTGATAGATATTCCGATGATCAACGACCATCATGGTGATCAGAGGAACGGTATTTTTGGTGTTAGTTTGTTTAGTCATTTCTGCTTCCAGATTTTTTTTCTCTTCCCATTAGGTGAATAAGAGCTTTTTTTGCCCCTTCCATTTCTTTGCTTTGAAAATTTATATAATCTTAATGGTTGTATCTGAAATGGTATGCAGTTAAGGCTGTTCTGGTCTTCTGTATAATAACTGCCAAATCTACTGTGGTGACCAAGCCTTTTCTGATAGAAGTAGATTGTAAGTCGAGTTATTCATGCCTTTTAAAAAACATTCAGTCTTGGAGTTTGACCATTCGTTCTGAACTTATTCAGGTTGTTTTTTCATGAAAACCTTTGTCCTTTGTCCTTTTATTATTGTTTTTTGTTCTTAAAATCTCTAATGATGAAGTTAGACATTGCCTATGGATAACTATTGTGAAATATGAAAATGAAGTTTGAAAACCATTTTCCGTTGCTGTCTCTGTTATCTTTACATGCTTTGTCACTGGCTTTTATGAATCTGGATTGATCCATTCAAAATCATGGCTTTTATGAAGGAGTCTAAATGGATGGTTTCCATTTGCATAAAGTTGAGAAAGCTAGGGGAAACTATGGTAGAGGAGCCTACTTACTACATGACAACTCCACCTGAAAAATTAAATGCAACAAAAATATATACTTACGAAGACCAAGCAACGACATTCTCTCTTTTGCAGCATGTTCGATGTACCTATCATAATTAGAGAACTGGAAGTGCAGCTCGAAGGCCGTAATCTGTATTTTGCTCCTATTGAGGAAGGTACTTCACATTGCATTAGTTCATTTTATTATTGTTGTTTGACTAATGTTTGAGTAGAGATAGGTCCCACGTCTGATCTTGCCAATGATTGGTCATGTAAAAAAAACTATACTAACATATGCTACCAGATGACAGGTTGTTCAGCTCGCATTCTTACATTTTTAAGAGATACTATAGTTAGCATGCTTGCTTATGGCCATATGTTTCCAATTCCATGAATAGTTTATTTGGATTTTAACATTCAAACTTATCGCTACCATTGTAACATCCCAAGGTTTGTGACGATTTGAATTATTAAATTTAATGTGATTTCTTTTTACAGTTATTTGAAATATTAAAAATTTATGAGTTATGTCGTAAATTGTTAAGATATGGACTTGATTTGACTTGTTTAACGATGAATTTCAATAATTTATACGATAATAATTTGTGTTTAGTAATTTATTTACATTGATTTTGAAACTAATATTGAAATAACAATATATGAAATGGATAAACTAATTTTGAAACTCCATTTATATATTGAAAATTTAAATTTGTGAATACAAGGAATATAATTCATTTTGTGTATATAATGAATCTCAACTTGTTGTAAATGTAATAATCTCCATTGGTTGTAAATATTGCTATAAATTTCGTTAGTATGTAATTATTGAAAATTGGAAATATATAATTTAACTTTAATGATTTAATTGTGTAATTCTATGATGAAAACTTAATCGAATTATTCAGGTAACGAAGTTCAACTTGTCATAACAATAATGACTTACGTTGATAGCAATTAAAATATCGTGTTAGTTATTTTGATAAAAATTGGAAGTTGAAATTTAATATTAAATTACTTGTGTGAAATTGACTTAATTCGTTTATAATTGTAATTCAAATTGAAAATCTATAATAATAATATAAAAATGGAAATTTTTAATGTAAATGAAGAATTGATTTATTAAGTTATTAAGACCTAAAATGAATAAATCATTTTAAAGTTTATCGTTCAATTGAAATTTTGTTGAATAATTAAATGTGAATATTTATCATATAAGGAAAATGATTCATGTGAATAATACAAATTATAGGATAGACTTGAACTTAAACTTATAACCTTTGGAATTAAATTCAAAATAGGTATTGAATTAAGGACAAAAACGAAAAATGGAATGCTTTAAAGGATAATTAATCCTTTGAAATTTATTGCCTAAATACACGTTTAATTTTGTTCATACCCTAATACATCCTTTCCCTATTTTAAATTTGGACTCTGATAGTAGCGTTCAGAATTTTATTAAAGATGAATTAGAAAGAATGAATGTATTACCATTTAATTAGCCATTAAAATGACTTTCTATAAATGATCTTGAAGCGGTAAACTAATTTTTTTCTCATTTCCTCATATTCCTTACTTCCCAAAACAAGCCGTCTTCTCCTATCTTCCCCTCTTCATGATTTTAGCTAAAGGAAAATTAGGTGAAACATCAAAATTCTATATCTTAAAATTTTGTGAACGAAAAATCCTAAAACAAGTTTCATTCGACTTAGATTAAGATGCTCTTCAATCCTATGTGATTTGTGGAAGGTGCATCATCATTGAAATTAGCATCAAGTAGCAAAATTTGAAGCGATTTGGTGACGAAAAATGTCAGGACTTTATATTGGCCGTGCGTGATATTCCAGGTGACGCGTTTTATATTGGAGATCCATAGTTGATGAGTCGGTGATGAGTTGGAAGAGTTGGTGAAGAGATGATCGTTGATTCGGTCGGTCTGAGTTTTTGTTAAATGAATGAGGAGAAATGGAAGAGGGAAGCTATGTATTTTTAGCCATGAAATAGCTTGGGTGTTGTATTTGAATGGAAGAGACGATGAGTGGCAAGAATTGGTGATTTTCTTCCAATTTTTGTTTTTATTTTTTTTCTAATCGCTAAGACTAATATAATTTTTTCATATGAGCTCCAATTGATATGCGGTTTGTTACATGGGAATTGTATCGACGAGCTCTTCGCAATGGCGCTGGTTTGTACTGATTCTAAGACTGAAAATTTTGGGATAAAAATTGGATTTCAATCTCGTTTGAAACAAAGGTGAGTGTTAAACCCACTCACAATTAACTAGAATATTCACTTGTTAGTTAGATTAAAATCATGTTATGATATGACTGCATTGATGGTTGTTTGATTGTTAACATTGTTTGTTGATGTTGAATTACATTGATTGCGTAGTTTAATTTAACTGTTTATTTAAAAAATGAACAGTTAGGTTAAATCTAAAATTTTATTGCTAGTTTAAACCCGATTTCTAATATGTAAATTAATGTGATACTGAACTGTTTGGGTGGTTTGTTTGATAATGTATTGAACTTACTTGTTGGTTTATAGATACTAAATTGTTCCTGTATTGGTTTATCCCAACCATTACCCTAGATGTTACGGGCATCAAATAAACCCGGGATCAATTATTAAAATGAATTAAGAATGTAGGTTGAAATGATAAACATCTATGACCCTGATATGGATTGAAATGATATATATCCTTTCCCGAAATACTAAAATTAAATTTTAAGTATTACTTGGCCATATGATAGAAAATTTTATATGGACACTGGTTGGTTAAATAAAAATTGTTTTAATCTTGAATTTTGGAATATTTTTAAAGACAATATAAGCGATAATTTATAATTTATTTCCTTTGAACTTGAACCTTGAATTTTAAAATGTAAAAAAAAGGGGAAATAAATTAGTATTGTAACTGAAGCCAAAAAAAATGAAATTTAATGTGAATCGAATTTATTGAAATTGAATTGTTTTATCCACCTTTGAGATTTATTTTAAACTAGCATTGATGTAAACGATATCTGAATTGTGAACTCAATATTTGTTATAAATAGAAATAATTGAAATTGAGAATCTGATTTGGAATTTAATTATTTGAATTAAATTGATTGAATTGAAATGAATGCAAAATGGAAATTTAAACAATTGAAATATTGACATTGAGTTGGTTGAATTGAAATTGGAATATGACTTCTAGTCTAACTGAAATTTTAAAGGAACGATTCTAATTCCAACTATAGTTTTTCAAACAATTTTATAAACTAATTTAATAATTATTATTTTTCTTTATAAACTATTTTATTTTATTACTATTTTATTTTATAAATTATTTTAAATAAATCATTTTATAATTAACTATTAATTTTATAAACTACTTTAATATTTTAACTATAGATTTTAATAATTTGATAATTCTATTTTAATTACAAACTATTTATTTTCAAACTATTTCAATTATACATCTAAACTATTTTGTATACATTTTTACTATTTTAATTTTTAAATTATTTTAAAAGTTGGAATTGCTTCGAGAATTAAGTTGGTTTTAATTGGGGATTTTATTTGGAAATACTTAATTTTGACTATTGAAATGATTTTGAAAAACATGATATTTTGATATGAAGTTTAGACCTCTTTGAAATGTAAAAGAACCGACCGGTGTGAAAAATGTAAACTGTAACACCTCGGATTTTTGAATAATCGAATTAACTAAATTAAAGAATAATTAATCTCAGACGTGAGAATTATAGGAATGGGGTTGCGCCATTGGGTTTGTCTCGGAATTCTGGTTGAAATTAGAGTCCGAGTTTGCGGGAAACGGGTACCGGATGAAGGAGTTATGGACGAACGAAGATTGGTGGCAAAAAGAGAAAAAATAAATAAATAAATTGTACTGGCGCCCTTGGGAAGTGCGCCAGTGCAAATTTGCACTGGCGCACCTGCTAAGTGCGCCCAGGATGAGGCAGCAAGCCTGCACAGCTTTCTGGTTCAGGCTGACCCATGTTGCTGAGTCCTTTCTGACTCCTTGCTGAGTCATTAGGGCTTACGTGTCACCCTATTCTCGACTGAATGGTTGTGATTAACCCTAAGATCATCCGACGGCTTAAATTAATTCAAAACTCTATAAAAAGACCCATAGACTCATACCCTAAATCAGAATTAAAACTGAAACTATGGCCGTCATGCTGTTGTCTTGAACCCTAGAGCAGCTGCCACCAAATTAAAGAGGAAGAACAACAAATCAAATCAGTACTACTCAACCCTAACAGTGAATCTTCTTCAAAGGAGAGATAATTCAACTCCAGAAATCAGAATTCAGAACTCAAGACTGCTTTTGAGTTATGAGTTCGATAGTTTTAACAAAATAATTAGTAATTTAAATGGATTAAGTTATAATGCGGATTGTATGGATGTGATGCGAAGTATTAATTGCATGTTGTAATTATGTTGTAGGATTGCGATTGAAATCTCTATGACGTTATGTTGTGATGCTACCATTTATGATGTAAAGTTATGTTGCTATCATCCATGTTGTAATTTTATATACAATCAAATCATCATGTTTCATATGCTAGTTTGGTTATGTTGATTCATATGATAAATCATATGTAGGCAAGTTTAGATTTTGATTCAAACATGAATCATATACAAGTTGGGTAGAATTATATGTGACTTTACATGGTTATGACAATTAGTTATGTGAAAATTTAATTGAAAGTTAGGCTATGACATGTGTGAGTTATATGCTAAATTCTACATGATACTTTACATGTTAGATACTAGTTTACACCATTGTTACGATGTATAAATCGCATATGTGAGTTTATGAGTTGGATATGAATCATGTTATGCAAGTTTAGGGTTATTACCTATGCAAGTTTACTCCTTTAGATATAGATCTATGACATACATGATTTATGCAAGTTTGTGGCCATTATCTCATCAAGTTCACACCTTTAGATTTGGATCCATGACATATGTTGTTTATGCAAGTTTGTGGACATTATCTCATCAAGTTCACACCTTTAGATTTGGATCCATGACATATGTTGTTTATGCAAGTTATAACTTTGGCCTATGCAAGTTTTAGATGTAGAACATACTTCACATATGCAAGTTCACCCCTATGTTAGATCTATGTTTTAATTATGTGTATATTGTGATGTTTCTTTTATTCCATGAGTTAGACTATTCGAGTCTAACGTATATTTTACGTTAAACGAAAAAACGTACAACGTGGGGTAAAGGGGATAATATTAAAAAGATTTAATTGGCATAAATGCCTTAAAAGGCATAAAATATAATTGTGGTGAAAATTGGTATGATTTTACATACCATAAATGGATGGACATAATTGAGTCAATTATGGACATCGTTAAATTTGGAATTGATTGATAATTTGAATAGGGAAAGTAATTCAAATTGGGGAATGATTAATTAGGAGTAATTAATCGTCTAAGACACGAGGTTAGGCTCTTTTGTGGTGTAAAACTGCCTGGACCCGCCCGACAAATCCAGTTGCCACAAATGCCAGTCTAATGTGAGAGGTCTTAGGCATAAACTAAATACGTAACAATTGTAAAGACACGAGGTTAGGCTCTTTTGTGGTGTAAGACTGCCCGGACCCGCCCGGCAAATCCAGCTGCCACAAATGCCAGTCTAATGTGAGAGGTCTTTATGAGGTTACGGTCTTAATGAATTAAGAAACACTTAACCAGATAAACATGTAGTGGGACATGAGGGGGTTAAGTGGGTGCCTTGGGTGGAATGTGGAATTTAGTGGGTGCCTTGGGTGGCATTTGGAAATACGATTAGAAACACTTAACCAAAATTGAAACATGTAATTAAAACATGAATAAGAAGTGGGTTAAGTGGGATGTACTAGAGGGGACCAAGCTTAGGTGGATAGCATGTGTCAAGTAATAGGGGCCCGTTTCAACCAGTAACCCATACGTATCTTTGTGGGCTCGACCCAAGTCGAGGGCGGGACGCGCATACTGGGCTTGACTGTAAGAGGCCAAACTGGGTTAGCGATGGCAACGCAAGTCCAAAGGGTTCATATGCGTGTGTGGACCCGGGATGGTAGGTAAGACGTTGTTGCATCGTGTAGGTATAAGCCGTGCATCATTGGTGGTATCGGGTTGCCACTTTGGGGAGTGATACACCCCACTGTGGGGCCAACACGGGTATCTACGAGTTAGGGAGCCGATCACTTGGGGGTAGTGGGTACACCTAGTGGAGATAGGGGCAGGCGACACCTATTAAGGCAGCTAGGGGTGCATGAAACTACCAATATCATTGTTAAGTCTGTAGGCGGGATCAACCTTAAGATGACTAGTGATGGTGCAGTATAGCAATTATCCTATAGTGTTGGTGTAGTTTAGTAATCATCTTATAGTGGTTTAGGTGCGCTTAAACGACATCGTTGTTCATCTTGTTTCCTTGTTTACTCTGCCATACTCAATGGTTCATGATCATTTCCTTATTTTCCAACTTATGCCTTAGCCTAGTTACTTTGTTAATTATATTGTTAAAGTTATCGCACTCGCCAGACTTTATGTCTAACCCCCTTTGTTTCCTTCTTTTTTCTCCCTTCCCCCCCAAGGTGCTCAGGTTGGAACTAGCACCAGTGGAGCTTGATTTTGGACTGCTTTTAGTAGATTGCTTGGATCACTGAAGTAAAGTTCAACTTCTCTTTTATTTATGGCTATTTTGATGTTAGGGATTATGTCTTTCAGTTTATGTACTTTGTTTTATAAAGATGGATATGATGTACTTGACTTTGGTTTATGGTTTTGATGATGTAACCAAACATATTTACCTTCTGCTGCAATAAATAAAGTTTTAAATTTTCAAGTACTGCTTTATATCTGTCTTGTTGTGATTTTCTATTCTATATTCACTTAAAATGCTCCATGGAAGTTAATGCATTCCCTTTGCGAGTGACATTAATGGACGTGGGGTGTTACACGTGGTATCAGAGCTGAAGGTTACCAGAACAGATATGAATTTTGAAAAACTATTTTTCAGAACAATTTTTATAAAGAAGTACTTTCAAAAGTATGTTTTAAGGAAAGTATTTTCAAGAGAAAAGTATATTTTAGAAAGCATAACCCCAAGAGCCATATATCTTTCCCTCGGTTCTTTTATATTGAATCTTTCCTTTTTCGTTTCAGCATGTCTGAAGCATCTGAGATACCAGAGGGTGTTCATGTACCCGGTTGGTTTCGTCAATATCTTGAGGCTAGGGCCGCCACCGCAGGTCCAGCAAATGCTCCTCCTCCTCCTTCTCGCGTCGATACTTTTTCTAAGATATGTAAGGACTTTAGAGCAATGGGTGGAACACCTTTTCACGGGACGGAGACATTTGTTGAAGCTCGTAATTGGCTAAAGGAGGTGGAAGAATTGTTTAGTATCTTTGAAGTGGATGATGGAAGAAAAGTCCGGCTAGCTGCCTGGCTAATGAAGGATAAGGCCTCGTTTTGGTGGGAGGTCACTAATGGGGGACGTCCAGTCGATACATGGCCAGATTTTAGGCAGAGGTTTGAGGCAAAGTTTCTCTCGCGGGCTGAAGAGAATCTATACATGGAAAGGATTTTGGCGCTGAAGCAAGGGAATCTATCGGTGAAAGAGTACGTCAACAAATTCAACCAATTGGCAAGGTTTGGCTTAGACTTGGTGAACACTCCAGAAAAGAAGGCTCTAAGATTTGTTAAGGGTTCAAACGAGCCGCTTCATGGGTTAGCTATGACCCACATTCCCATGGGGGCTACCTTCGAGAGACTAGTTGACATGGCGCTCATGCATTAAGAGGAGAAGTGCGCCAATGCTAATAAGGCACCCGAGAAGAAAGAGGATCAAAAGAAGCCACAACAGCAACAACAGAACAAGAAAGGTGGCAAAGGCAACAATGCTAAGGGAAAGAAAAGATGCTTTAACTGTGAGACACCCGGCCATCTAAGCAAAGATTGTAGGAAGAAGAAGAAGACCGGTTGTTTCCACTGTGGTGAGGCGGGACATCTTATTAAGGACTGCCCAAAGAAAGGGCAGAGGGCAGGGTCTACCTCGGGAGGACAGGTGCAGGCTCTTATGGCACCAGGGTAGGCAAGAGGACAAGTTCAGGCTCTCGTGGTCCCACCGCTGCAAGAACGAGGTAGAGCAATTTCCGTCGGAAGTTTAGTTTTTCTGTCTGATCATCCTGTCTGTACTTTATTCGATTATGGCGCATCACATTCGTTTATTTCTACATTATTAGTTGAAACACTGCACCTTGATGCTAGTCTAGTTACTGATCCCTTAGTAGTCTCAAATCCTATCGGTGGTTCGGCTCATCTTTCTATGATTTGTTGGGATTTGAGAGTGTTTATCTTGGGCGTTGAGTTTGAGTGCAACGCTTTTGTTCTTGTCTTCATGGGCTACGGTTTAATTCTAGGTATGGATTGGCTAACTAGATATGGGGCCATCCTAGATTGTGAAAGAAGGGTAGTTAGATTGTTGACTCGTTCTGGAAAGACCCTTGATATTTCTTGTGACCTTAGAGGTCCAGTAATGCTTAGTTACCTAGAATCCCTTGACGCATCCGATGATGATTTACATTCTGTTCCCATAGTCCGTGAATATGCTGATGTCTTCGATGAGGTGAGGGGTTTACCCCCAAAACGTGAAATTGACTTTCGAATATATCTAGTAGATAATGCAAAGCCGGTTGCATTACCAGTGCGCCACATGGCTCCAAGAGAGAGAAGGGAACTCAGTAAGCAAGTGAAAGAATTGCTTGAGAAGGGGTCCATCAGACGTAGTATATCGGAGTAGGGGTGCTCCAGTAGTATTTGCCACGAAGGTAGATGGGTCCCTTAGACTTTGTGTGGACTATAGAGAACTTCTTACTAAGAATAATAGACACCCACTGCCGAGAATTGACGATCTCTTCGATCAGTTAGTTAGCGCCTCAGTGTTTTCGCAATTGGACTTAGCCACGGGTTTCCATCAGTTGAGAGTGGCTGAGGATAGCATAGACAAGACTGCCTTTAGGACTCCAGACGGTTTCTTCGAGTGGCTTGTGATGCCCTTCGGTTTGACAAACGCCCCCGCATACTTTGTTGATTTGATGAGTAGGGTGTTTAGGGAGTACCTTAATAGATTCGTGGTAGTCTTTGTGGACGACATCTTGATCTTTTCTAAAAGCAAAGAAGAGCATGCCCTACATCTTAGGGAAGTGTTGGAGACTCATCGAGCGTATAGCCTTAAAGCTAAAGTTTCTAAATGTCACTTTTGGAGGAAGGAAGTGCAATTCTTAAGGCATGTGGTTTCCAAAGAAGGGATAGTCGTGGATCCCGCGAAGGTAGTGGCCATCCAAGATTGGAAGGTTCCTAAAAATGCTACCAAGGTGAGGAGTTTCTTAGGGTTGGCTAGCTACTATAGGAAGTTCATCAAAGACTTCGCAAAAATATCAGCCCCATTAACACGCTTGACGAAGAAGAACTTAGTGTTCATGTAGGACGTAGATTGTGATGATGCGTTCCAACGTTTAAAAAGAGCTTTGATCACAGCCCCAGTCCTAGTGTTGCCAGATGGGAGTAAGACATTTACCGTTATATCGATGCTCATGGGATAGGACTAGGCGCAGTCTTAATGCAAGAGGGAAGGGTAATAGCCTATGGTGGAAGGAAATTGAGAATACGTGAGAGAAATTACCCTACACATGACCTTGAGTTAGCCGCTATTGTCTTCGCGCTTAAGTCTTGGCGTCATTATCTTCTTGGCGAAAAATTCGAATTATTCACTGACAACAAACCGCTAAAATACTTATTCTCTCAGAAGGACTTGAATTTAAGGCAGCAAAGTTGGATGGAATTCTTAGCATCCTACGACTTCGAGATAGCATATACCCCTGGCAATGGTAACGTGGTGGCGGACGCCTTAAGTTGAAAAAGGTTGTCCTTAAGTCCGTTGTTTGTTGAGCGGCGAAGCTTAGAGTTCATCTCTACGTTTGACTTTAAACCTTCCGTTGACTTTGTACCCGGTTTGTTGGCATCCTTAGAGGTCAGACCTACGCTTTTGGGACGGATTGGTGAGGCACAGCGAGATGACCCACAGTTGGTTGAGTTAGTAGAAAAGCTCAAAAGAGGGGAGTCATCGAGCCATCTCCGTAGGTATACCCTAGATGATAAGGATTGATTACGTAGGGACGGTAGACTTTGTGTACCAAAAGACGATGACCTAAGGAAGTCCATTCTTGATGATGCACATCGTACGAAGACGACCATCCATCCCGGCGGGGACAAGATGTACATGGATATGAGACGAGTTTACTTTTGGGCCGGTATGAAGAAGGACGTGGCAGAGTTTGTTGCTAGATGGTTGGTGTGCCAACAAGTAAAAGCAGAGCAAAAGAAGCCCGGTGGGTTGCTTCACCCAATGGAGGTCCCACAATGGAAGTGGGAAAGTGTTTCGATGGAATTTGTTGACGGATTATCAAGATCGAGGAAGGGTAATACGGGGATTTGGGTCGTGGTAGAAAGACTTACTAAGAGCGACCATTTCATTCCCCTAAAGAGTAATAGGACAGCTCCATGGCTAGCCTCCGTATACATTCAAGAAATAGTTTGTTTGCATGGTGTTCCTTCTAGTATATTGAGTGACCACGATCCTATCTTCACTAGCGAATTTTGGAAGAGCTAGCAAGAGGCGGTAGGGACTTAGTTATGTTTGAGCACCACATATCATCCTCAGACGGACAGCCAGA
Organism: Allium sativum; assembly: GCA_030737875.1. Lineage (NCBI taxonomy): Eukaryota > Viridiplantae > Streptophyta > Magnoliopsida > Asparagales > Amaryllidaceae > Allium > Allium sativum. The sequence goes on from CM060926.1 coordinate 319,675,784, forward strand.
CCGAGAGGGTGAATCGTATTCTAGAGGACTTATTGAGGTTCTGTATCTTAGATTTCGGAGGTACATGGGAGGAACATCTTCCGTTGGTAGAGTTCGCATATAATAATAGCTTTCAGTCTTGTATTGGCATGGCACGTTCAAGGCTCTTTATGGACGGCTGTGTCGTTCGCCTACATGTTGGTGGGAGTCTACAGACAAGATCTTGCTCGGAACCGATATGATTAGAGAGACTTCGGAAAAGATCGATTTGATTCGAAGGAGGATGAAGACGGAGCAAGATAGACATAAATCTTATGCGGACAAGAGGAGGTCAGATCTTGAGTTTGACGTTGGGGACATGGTTTTTGTCAAGGTGTCTCCGTTACGGAACGTCGTTCGCTTTAGGTCCGTTGGAAAGTTAGCACCAAGGTTCGTAGGGCCGTTTCCTATTAAGGAAAGGATTGGGCAGATGGCGTATAGAGTGGAGTTGCCCGAGAGACTTAGTGGTGTACACGACGTATTCCATGCGTCACATTTGAGGAAGTGCTTGCACAAGACCGCGGAAGTGGTAGAGCCGAGCTTGCTTAGAGAGGTGGAGACCGAGCATGATGCGACGATTCGACGAGCTCCTACGTGCATTCTTGGGTCGGAGATTAAGAAGTTGAGGAATCGAGAGGTCAAACTAGTCAAAGTGCAATGGGGAGATGATGAAAGCAACGCTACTTGGGAGACGGAAGCGAAGATGCGTTCGTTGTACCCTTTTCTTTTTGAGGGTATGTCTTTTAATTTCTCCTTTATCGCTTACCTTGTACTTATCTTATCTTTAGTATGTCCTCTCGCTAGTATCTTTGACCTTTAGATAGGGTAGTCCTATGGTTGAAACATGTGTTTGAGACATGTTATGTATGATGGATGCATGTGGATGCAAGTGGTTACTAGTGGTTGCTCGTGGATGCATAAACACACACTTTAGGCACTAGATCGGCTCAATCACTTCATGTTGCATATTGCATATAAATGTGTGTACATATTTAAGTAACAGATGTATAATGGTTGTACCATCATATGAATGTTTCATTTTGGTGAATGGTTGTGCACACATGTAGAAATAATATGTATCGATAAGGTTCTTTCGCATACATAATGGACGCATGGCACTATCATGGTTTGCATTAAGGAGGTCAACTGAATCAGTAGACCGCCTGATTTTGCATTAGATAAGGAACATATACACACACTTCTTGCATATGTTCATACAGCATTAGAAATTTTATAAGGACAATGGATGCCCATGCTTGATGGTTGAGTAGATGGTTGTTTGGATGGTAGGATATGCATTCTCCTTAACTTGGAGATTTCTGGGGCGAAATCCTTTAAGGAGGGAAGAATGTAGCACCCCGGATTTTTGAATAATCGAATTAACTAAATTAAAGAATAATTAATATCAGATGTGAGAATTATGGGAATGGGGTTGCGCCATTGGGTTCATCTCGGAATTCTGGTTGAAATAGAGTCCGAGTTTGCGGGAAACGGGCATCGGATGAAGGAGTTATGGACGAACGAAGATTGGTGGCAAAAAGAGAAAAAAATTGCACTGGCGCACTTGGGAAGTGCGCCAGTACAAATTTGCACTGGCGCACCTGCCAAGTGCGCCCAGGCCGAGGCAGCAAGCCTGCCCAGCTTTCTGGTTCAGGCTGACTCATGTTGTTGAGTCCTTTCTGACTCCTTATTGAGTCATTAGGGCTGAGGTGTCACCCTATCTCGACTGAATGGTTTTGATTAACCCTAAGATCATCCGACGGCTTAAATTAATTCAAAACTCTATAAAAAGACCCATAGACTCATACCCTAAATCAGAATTAAAACTGAAACTATGGCCGTCATGCTGTTGTCTTGAACCCTAGAGCAGCCGCCACCAAATTAAAGAGGAAGAACAACAAATCAAATCAGTACTACTCAACCCTAACAGCGAATCTTCTTCAAAGGAGAGCTAATTCAACTCTAGAAATCAGAATTCAGAACTCAAGACTGCTTTTGAGTTGTGAGTTCGATAGTTTTAACAAAATAATTAGTAATTTAATTGGATTAGTGCAGATTGTATGGATGTGATGTGAAGTATTGATTGCATGTTGTAATTATGTTTTAGGATTGTGATTGAAATCTCTATGACGTTATGTTGTGATGATATCATTTATGATGTAAAGTTATGTTGCTATCATCCATGTTGTAATTTTATATACAATCAAATCATCATGTTTCATATGCTAGTTTGGTTATGTTGATTCATATGATAAATCATATGTAGGCAAGTTTAGATTTTGATTCAAACATGAATCATATACAAGTTGGGTAGAATTATATGTGACTTTACATGGTTATGACACTTACTTATGTGAAAATTTAATTGAAAGTTAGGCTATGACATGTGTGAGTTATATGCTAAATTCTACATGATACTTTACATGTTAGATACTAGTTTACACATTTGTTGCGATGTATAAATCACATATGTGATTTTATGAGTTGGATATGTATCATGTTTTGCAAGTTTAGGGTTATTACCTGTGCAAGTTTACTCCTTTAGATATAGATCTATGACATACATGATTTATGCAAGTTTGTGGCCATTATCTCATCAAGTTCACACCTTTAGATTTGGATCCATGACATATGTTATTTATGCAAGTTTGTGGCCATTATCTCATCAAGTTCACACCTTTAGATTTGGATCCATGACATATGTTGTTTATGCAAGTTGTAACTTTGGCCTATGCAAGTTTTAGATGTAGAACATCATTCACATATGCAAGTTCACCCCTATGTTAGATCTATAATTTAATTATGTGTATATTGTGATGTTTTCCTTTATTCCATGAGTTAGACTATTCGTGTCTAACGTATATTTTACTTTAAACGAAAAAACGTACAACGTGGGGGTAAAGGGAATAATATTAAAAAGACTTAATTAACATAAATGCCTTGAAAGGCATAAAATATAATTGTGGTGAAAATTGGTATGATTTTACATACCATAAATGGATGGACATAATTGAGTAAATTATGGACATCGTTAAATTTGGAATTGATTGATAATTTGAATAGGGAAAGTAATTCAAATTGGGGAATGATTAATTAGGAGTAATTAATTGTCTAAGACACAAGGTTAGGCTCTTTTGTGGTGTAAGACTGCCTGGACCCGCCCGGCAAATCCAGCTGCCACAAATGCCAGTCTAATGTGAGAGGTCTTAGGCATAAACTAAATATGTAACAATTGTAAAGACACGAGGTTAGGCTCTTTTGTGGTGTAAGACTGCCCGGACCCGCCCGGCAAATTCAGCTGCCACAAATGCCAGTCTAATGTGAGAGGTCTTTATGAGGTTACGGTCTTAATGAATTAAGAAACACTTAACCAGATAAACATGTAGTGGGACATGAGGGGGTTAAGTGGGTGCCTTGGGTGGCATGTGGAATTTAGTAGGTGCCTTGGGTGGCATTTGGAAATACGATTATAAACACTTAACCAAAATTGAAACATGTAATTAAAACATGAATAAGAAGTGGGTTAAGTCGGATGTACTAGAGGGGACCAAGCTTAGGTGGATAGCTTGTGTCAAGTAATGGGGGCCCGTTTGAACCAGTAACCAATACGTATCTTTGTGGGCTCGACCCAAGTCGAGGACGGGGTACGCATACTGAGCTTGACTGTAAGAGGCCAAACCGGGTTAGCGGTGGCAACGCAAGTCCAACGGGTTCATATGCATGTGTGGACCCGGGCTGGTAGGTAAGACGTTGTTGCATCGTGTAGGTATAAGCCGTGCATCATTGGTGGTATCGGGTTGCCACTTTGGGGAGTGATACACCCCACTGTGGGGCCAGCACGGGTATCTACGAGTTAGGGAGCCGATCGCTTGGGGGTAGTGGGTACACCTAGTGGAGATAGGGGCAGGCGACACCTATGAAGGTAGCTAGGGGTGCACGAAACTACCAATATCATTGTTAAGTCTTTATGCGGGATCAACCTTAAGATGACTAGTGGTGGTGCAGTATAGCAATTATACTATAGTGTTGGTGTAGTTTAGTAATCATCCTATAGTGGTTTAGGTGCGCTTAAACGACATCGTTGTTCATCTTGTTTCCTTGTTTACTTTGCCATACTCAATGGTTCATGATCATTTCCTTATTTTCCAACTTATGCCTTAGCCTAGTTACTTTGTTAATTATATCGTTAAAGTTATCGCACTCGCCAGACTTTATGTCTGACCCCCTTTGTTTCCTCCTCTGTTCTCCTATCCCCCCCAAGGTGCTCAGGTTGGAACTAGCACCAGTGGAGCTTGATTTTGGACTGCTTTTAGAAGATTGCTTGGATCATTGAAGTAAAGTTTAGCTTCTCTTTTATTTATGGCTATTTTGATGTTGGGGATTATGTCTTTCAGTTTATGTACTTTGTTTTATCAAGATGGATATGATGTACTTGACTTTGGTTTATGGTTTTGATGATGTAACCAAACATATTTACCTTCTGCTGCAATAAATAAAGTTTTAAATTTTTAAGTACTGCTTTATATCTGTCTTGTTGTGATTTTCTGTTCTATATTCACTTAAAATGCTCCATGGAAGTTATTGCATTCCCTTTGCGAGTGACATTAATGGATGTGGGGTGTTACACGTGGTATCAGAGCTGAAGGTTACCATAACAGATACGAATTTTGAAAAACTATTTTTCAAAACAATTTTTATAGAGAAGTACTTTCAAAAGTATGTTTTATGGAAAGTATTTTCAAGAGAAAAGTATATTTTAGAAAGCATAACCCCAAGAGCCATATATCTTTCCCTTGGTTCTTTTATATTCAATCGTTCCTTTTTCGTTTCAGCATGTCTGAAGCATCTGAGATACCAAAGGGTGTTCATGTACCCGGTTGGTTTCGTCAATATCTTGAGGCTAGGGCCGCCACCGCAGGTCCAGCAAATGCTCCTCCTCGTCCTTCCCCTCCTCCTCGCGTCGATACTTTTGCTAAGATATGTAAGGACTTTAGAGCAATGGGTGGAAAACCTTTTCACAGGACGGAGACATTTGTTGAAGCTCGTAACTGGCTAAAGGAGGTGGAATAATTGTTTAGAATCTTTGAAGTGGATGATGGAAGAAAAGTCCAGCTAGCTTCCTGGCTAATGAAGGATGAGGCCTCGTTTTGGTGGGAGGTCACTAATGGGGGACGTCCAGTCGATACATGGCCAGATTTTAGGCAGAGGTTTGAGGCAAAGTTTCTCTCGCGGGCTGAAGAGAATCTATACATGGAAAGGTTTTTGGCGCTGAAGCAAGGGAATCTATCAGTGAAAGAGTACGTCAACAAATTCAACCAATTGGCAAGGTTTGGCTTGGACTTGGTGAACACTCCAGAAAAGAAGGCTCTAAGATTTGTTAAGGGTTTAAACGAGCCGCTTCATGGGTTAGCTATCCATGGGGGCTACCTTCGAGAGACTAGTTGACATGCCGCTCATGCATGAAGAGGAGAAGGGCGCCAATGCTAATAAGGCACCCGAGAAGAAAGGGGATCAAAAGAAGCCGCAACAGCAACAATAGAACAAGAATGGTGGCAAAGGCAACAATGCTAAGGGAAAGAAAAGATGCTTTAACTGTGGGACACCTGGCCATCTAAGCAAAGATTGTAGGAAGAAGAAGAAGATCGGTTGTTTCCACTGTGGCGAGGCGGGACATCTTATTAAGGACTGCCCAAAGAAAGGGCAGAGGGCAGGGTCTACCTCGGGAGGACAGGTGCATCACATTCGTTTATTTCTACATCATTAGTTGAAACACTGCACCTTGATACTAGTCTAGTAACTGATCCCTTAGTAGTCTCAAATCCTATCGGTGGTTTGGCTCATCTTTCTATGATTTGTCGGGATTTGAGAGTGTTTATCTTGGGCGTTGAGTTTGAGTGCAACGCTTTTGTTCTTGGCTTCATGGGCAACCGTTTAATTCTAGGTATGGATTGGTTAACTAGATATGGGGCCATCCTAGATTGTGAAAGAAGGGTAGTTAGATTGTTGACTCGTTCTGGAAAGACCCTTGATATTTCTTGTGACCCTAGAGGTCCAGTAATGCTTAGTTACCTAGAATCCCTTGACGCATCCGATGATGATTTACATTCTGTTCCCATAGTCCATGAATATGCTGATGTCTTCGATGAGGTGAGGGGTTTACCCCCAAAATGTGAAATAGACTTTCGAATATATCTAGTAGATAATGCAAAGCCGGTTGCATTACCAGTGCGCCACATGGCTCCAAGAGAGAGAAGGGAACTCAGTAAGCAAGTGAAAGAATTGCTTGAGAAGGGGTTCATCAGACGTAGTATATCAGAGTGGGGTGCTCCAGTAGTATTTGCCATGAAGGCAGATGGGTCCCTTAGACTTTGTATGGACTATAGGGAACGTAATAAGCTTACTAAGAAGAATAGACACCCACTGCTGAGGATTGACGATCTCTTCGATCAGTTAGTTGGCGCCTCAGTGTTTTTGCAATTGGACTTTGCCACGGGTTTCCATAAGTTGAGAGTGGCAGAGGATAGCATAGACAAGACTGCCTTTAGGACTCCAGATGGTTTCTTCGAGTGGCTTGTGATGCCCTTCGGTTTGACAAATGCCCCTGCATACTTTGTTGATTTGATGAGTATGGTGTTTAGGGAGTACCTTAATAGATTCGTGGTTGTCTTTGTGGCCGACATCTTGATCTTTTCTAAAAGCGAAGAAAAGCATGCCCTACATCTTAGGGAAGTGTTGGAGACTCTTCGAACGCATAGCCTTAAAGCTAAATTTTCTAAATGTCACTTTTGGAGGAAGGAAGTGTGATTCTTAGGGCACGTGGTTTCCAAAGAAGCGATAGCTGTGGATCCCGCGACGGTAGTGGCCATCCAAGATTGGAAGGTTCCAAAAAATGCTACCGAGGTGAGGAGTTTCTTAGGGTTGGTTGGCTACTATAGGAAGTTCATCAAAGACTTCACAAAAATATCAGCCCCGTTAACACACTTGACGAAGAAGAACCTAGTTTTCATGTGGGACGTAGATTGTGATTGTAACGACCCGCATTCTACGCATCATAGGATCGTGGAATATTTATTTCTTTCACATATGAAGTCGTATGGTCATGTAACTTTGGGAGACGATTATTGGGGTCATTTCCCATGTTCATGATTTTTGTCGATTTTTAAATGACCGTTTTACCCCCTAGTTGGTACTGTTTTGGCCATAACTTTTGACTGGAAAGGAATTTTGACCTGAAACCACTTCCATTGGATTTGAATGATGGTTTCTCTTTCCGTAGAGTGGTTACATTAGCCAAACGGACTTACCGTTTGGGAGATATGGCTGAAACAAGGTTTAGAAGGTGAAAAACAGCTAATCGGGCTTAACCGGGTGATTAGCAACTAGGCCCAATGGGAGATTTCAGGATTTGGGGTATTTAAGGGCTGCTAGGGTTTGGATTTCGGTTTTAGACTCATTTTTCCCGCCGCCACTTACCTCCTTCAAGCTCTAGCAATGGCCTCCACCTTCTAATTTCATCCCAAATCGTCTATAATCACTTTCTAATCGAAGATTAAGCAAAACTACATCAAATCAAGGGAGGGTAGCAACAAATCAGAGAAAGAGCTTCTGGAACACATAGGGATTGGATCCAAATCAGAGATTATTTCAGTTCTAAAGTTTGTTTGTGGCTAAGGTGAGTGATTTGCATTGTTTTTCACTAATTACAGCTAATTATGGTAATTAGCGAATATTAGCGAAATTATGGCTCAGAAAAATCTAGAAAAATTCCCAAAATTCTAAAACATCATTTTATGCCTCTGATATGAATTTGGGTTGATTTCGACTAATTTTGCAAATCCCGAAATTTGGGGGATTAAGGGGTAATTAGTGATAATTAGCGAATTTGTGCATGTTAAAAATCTGGAAAAATATTCATAAATTCTGAAATATTGTTTTAGACCTCTGATGTGAATTTGGGATAATTTGGTTAAGTTTTGCTAATCATATCATAAGTTTCACCCAAACATGCTTAAGGGAAAATATGGGGTTTTGGCTATGTTTGATCCATTTTAACCTATCATATTGTTGTTTTGGTGTTTGTGGTTGATTATACATGTTGCTATGGCTGTATGTTATGCTTTGTGATTGATTAGAAAAGTTAGAATGGTCGAAAACGCCGTCGTATGGCGTAAAACAATCGCTGGAAGAACTGCAGGAAATCAGCCCAAACCGGACCGGATCGGTGGAAGCAAAGGCGATCCGAACCGATGGCGCGACCCGATCCGCAGATGCTTGAAGACCACGATCCGACGATGTGATCCGATCCGATCCCTCCACCACGATCCACCTTCACGATCCGCTAGCAGCTCCGATCGCCAGAAGGAAGCACGACCCGACCCGAAGGAGCTTGTCACAAACCGACCCGTGGCGATGGACTTATAGACCCCGACCCGATCCGCTGAAGGGTACTCGAACCGATCCGATGGAGCTGGAGGACCACGAGTTGATGGCGCGACCCGATCCGAATGGAGGAACTCGACCCGAACCAGTATGGTGATTGCGAACCGAACCAGGAGGCTATGAACTGAATGAAGACCGATCCGGGGGATGATGACTAAAACCCGAGATGCAAAGGTAGTCCAAATGGAAGTTAAGCTCAGGATCCCGGACCCAGTTGGGAACCAATGAGTTCACTTCATGATTGGGCTTTGCTGCGGGACGTGTGCAAAGGGGTTGTCGGTATTCATAACTTTGGTTCACCACTTAGAGATGGATAGTGGGCTTGAAGTGATAGTTACACGGGATTGGATTCCGTCATGGCCCAAAGTATTAGGTGACCAAAGTAGTGGATATCGTATGCTTTACGCACTGAGTGAGGGATGTGAGGATGATTGCTATGATTGATTGTTTGACATCACTATGACATGCACACCCCCACCCCCGTTATCTTTACACCATTTGAACGGGCACCTTAGAGTGTTGTACAGTATGTAGTGCTAACTCTTTGGTTGTAGGTCCAGGTTCAGGTATGATTGGATTATACCTGTTACTGTTATTATTCTGTTTAGATGCTTATCGCTCATACCCGGCTTTATGTCTGACCCAGAGTTTTATGTCTCTTCTTATTACTTTGGGTGCTCACACGAGCAGACTAGAGACAGGTTGTGGTTAGGTGGTGATGCGCGAGTAGCTGATTCGGAGGCGAGCAGGAGGCTTCCACGTATGATATATAGATATTCTCCTTGTGTCGTTGGTGGTCGCTACTTGGGCATTAGTAGTGTACCTCCTTTATCTTGCTTTTGCTTTGAGACAGTTAGAAAAGTTGTAATAAGCTATATTTTGGATTTCCGCTGCTATGATGCTCAGTTCTGGTTTTTAGCTTATGCACTGTCTCTCCTGTTTTATGTCAAGTATGTTATTATTATATTTTGTTCTATGCGCTGTGAGACATATTACAGGTTCCTTGATTAGCCCATTCTCTTCTTTCTTTTTCTTCTGGCGACCGTCCCGTGCTAACTGGATATGTGTACAGCGCACTTTTGGAGTAAATGTCGGTTGGTGCGGGGCGGGCCGTCACACTTGGTATCAGAGCTCTAGGTTGCGTAGTTAACATAGGGAAAGACACTAGGGAGAGATAGTACGTATATGAGAGTGCGTATTTGTGATTACTTTGATTTTCAAAAGCTATATATATATATACTATTGGTAGTATAAGAATGAAGTCGTACTGCACTAGCACCACTATGGGGTCGTTAATCGTTTCCCCTTTTACAGATTGACGATGAGCCGATATGCTAGAGGTGCTGGTAGGGGAGCCAATAATGGGAATGTTGCCGACATGAGGGCGATGTTTACCGACCTCATGAGAGACATGCTTAGAGATGTTCAGGGAGTAGTTCCCAATCCCGGAAATGGTGGTGGTCCAGTAGTGCAGGCACCTAGGGTCGATTTTGCCAAGTTGTGCATGGATTACACTAACCTTGGTGGGAAGTCGTTCCACGGAACGGAGTCGGCCACAGATGTTCAAGATTGGTTGGATAGCTGTGATCGTATCTTCGACGACTTGGGTCTTGAGGATGCGATAAAGAGAAGGCTAGAGTCTCGTCAGCTGCAAGGGCGAGCGATGAATTGGTGGAATGCCATTAGAACAGCTACTCCAGAAGATCAAGTTACTTGGAATCAGTTTAAGACTCGCTTTTGTGATAAGTTTATTCCAGCTGCTCATAAATCAGAACTGTTCAGGAAGTTCTTGGAGCTTAAGCAGAACGGTAGAGCAGTCTCGGAGTATATCGCTGAATTCGACACTTAATCGAAATATGGATGGTCCCTTATCGATACAGTCGAAAATAAGAACGAGAAGTTCATAACTGGCTTGGATGGGTACTTGGGGGAAAGACTTATAAACCATATCGATGAGACGTTCGAGTCTATTGTAGGAAAGGCATTAAGGTCAGAGAGCCTTTTCCCTAAGTCGAAGACCGAAGTTGCTACGACATCTGCAGAGGAGCCAAAGCCGCAAGCAAGCGGTGAAGGCAAGAAGAATTCTCAGAACAAGAGGAAGCAGAACCCGACCAAGGATGGTCAGGATAAGAAAAATAAGAAAGATGGCGAATGCTTTAGTTGTGGCCAGAAGGGCCATTACGCCAGAGATTGTCGAGAAAAGCCTGGGGAAAGGAAGTGCTTTAACTGCGGCCAGGCGGGACATCACAAGGATGATTGCCCACAACCTCCTAGGGAGAAGCAGATTGTGAAAGCGTATGCTATCAACGCTGTTCCTTCTTCGTCAAATGCCCCAACCGCGACGCAGAAGGAAAAAGGTGTCGTTATTCGAGGTATGATTTCTATTTAAGATGTTTTGATTGGGTTTTGTTTGACAAACCTGAGTTAGTCGATAGACCTTTAGTAGTGATGAACCCGATTGGTGGTTCGACTAGTTTTGGCATGATTTGTTAATGTGGTCTTATCGAGTCATAGATGTATGTTTCCTTATGATTGCTTTGTTTTGGGCTTTACTGGGTTTAGCATTATTTTGGGGAGTTGATCTACTCCAAAGGAGTAGGGTGGTATTAGGTACCTACCTAGTAATGGCGATAGTAACTGGAGTTAAGGAAGCTAAGAAGTTATTTTTGTAATAAGTTCTAGTTGTCTCTGGGAGGCAAATGAGTACTCCAGTGCTAGATTGTTTTGCTAGTATCACCTCATGTGGATTGTCTGAACTCGGAGGAGATTTTCCTTGGGTGCTTGTCTGATATTAGTTTAGGCCTTCGGGGCTTGTGCTTGGGGAATGTCGAGTTTGACTAGGATGGTTTGCGTGAGGGATAAGTAGACGTTGCGATTTTCATTGGATGATATATTGGTTTACTCGAGGAGTGATGGGCAGACGGAACATGATGAGACTGTTCAATGGTATAGACTGCCCAGAGTTAGACTCGATAGGGTTATGGGATTGCTCGAGTGGGACTCGGGAAAGATGCAAAGTAATGGATTGTTTAGGACCCTATGTTGATGTTCTCTATTGGATAGTAGAACTTGGAAGGAATAGGATGTGTTCGTTGATCATGGAAGATACAACGAAGATTAGGGTGATTCAAGTTGGACTTGAACTCGTAAAAGAAAATAGGTGTTCGTTGATCTTGGAGATGCAACGAATAGGGAGACGACTCGCGTTGGACTAGAGTTTGTCGGTACTCAAGACTGGGTCTGAGTTATAGATTGACTCGAGTTGGACTCGAGAAGGCTGCAAGGAATTGGATTCAGCTCGAGTTGGACTCGAGAGGCCAGCAAGATAAAGGATAGACTTGGGTTGGACTCAAGTATTTTAGGAGGACTAAAAGCAGGGGTATCTGGGGATGCCCGTTACCTTGGATCCGTTGGACGTGATCTAGTTATCCTTGGAGGATAAACGTACGTTGGACGTACGGTAGTCCGATTGGAGGCTGGGCTTCCATTAGTTTAATTATCCTTGGAGGATAAACGTGCGTTGGACGTACGGTAGTCCGAAGGGAGGCGGGGCTTCCATTGGCCTGGGATTGGTTGGACCAGTCAAGTAGGCATCGGTGTATGTATGGAGGCTGGGCTTCCATTAGTTATTGATGTTGGTTGGACCAGACAGACTGGAATCGACATATTGGGATTGGTTAGACCAATCATGTAGGTGTCGATGTGTTTATGACTTTAGCAGGTGATAGATAGGATTTGTTTGATGGATGTTATGGTTGCTATGTTTGTTCCTATCTTTCTTCTCTTGAGTAAACTATCACCTGTAGGGTTCCAGCGATGGGGAACAAAGTGATTGTAGTAGGACTATGAGCCAGTGCAGTAGAGTCGTCATGACTCGAGGGGCAAAGTGGACATAGTAAAGGATTAGTAAGGCTATGAGCCAGTGCAGTGGAGTTGTTATGACTTCATGGGGCAGAGTGGACATAGCAAAGGACTAGTGACTATGGATCAGTGCAGTGGAGTCGCCATGACTACATGGGGCAGAGTGATCATAGTAAAGGATGTGGGTGCAGTACTAGTTGCATTGAGTAGGAGACATGCCAGTTTAGGGGTTTTGTTTCTAGGATGGAAGCAACTAGAGTATATCACATGATATGATTTCAGACCCAAGACTGAATTGGATTCAGAAACGCTAGTAAGCTTGACGATTAGATCGATTTTGATTGAGTGGATTGTTTCCAGTTAGAAGGACGATCCTAATCTATTGGAAACCATAACTAGGGTTGAGATGGGTATCGACGGAAAGAGAATGATCAAATAAGGATTTGATCGAGAAGGGTGGCTTCGAAAGAATAAGGGACTAGTTGCACCCAACGTAGATGGACTGAGAGGTGAAGTGCTTAGAGCATATCATCACTCGAAATTGACTATACATCCCAGTGGTAACAAGATGTATTGAGACATAGAGCAGATCTACTACTGGGAAGGGATAAAGATAGGAAGAAGTCTTATCTCAATAAGAGATGAAGAGATTTGGAATTCTTCGTTAACGACTTGGTGTTCGTCGAGATTTCTCCATAGAGAATGTGATTCGGATTGGTTGGAGAGGTAAGTTAGCACCAAGATTTGTGGGCCCATTCCCAGTCCTCGAGCAAGTTGGGAATTTGGCGTATGAGGTAGAGCTACCTGACAAGATGGCGGGAGTTCACAACGTATTTCATGTTTCCCAGTTAAGGAAATTCGTGCACGACCCTAGTGTGGCTATTTCACCTGATCAATTGGATAACATCGAAGTTGAACTCGAGGCGGTTGGGAACCGCAAGTCTATGCGTATTGTTGGGAACGATACGAAGCAGCTTCGAAGGAAGGCGGTGAAACTAGTCAAAGTCCAGTGGGGTGAGAATGGAAAAAGACCATGCTTGGGAAACAGAGGAGGATATAAGGAAGAAGTATCCAGAACTCTTTGCCTAGTAGGGTTTTGGTAGTGATAGTTTCTTCCCTTGTTAGTAAACCGCATGCTAGGATAAACTTGTTTTGCATGTTGATTGTTGTTTTATGGTTGATAGGCTTGCGGGACCCTTTGTGTGTTTTGGTTAGGGAATTTCGGGGGCGAAATTTCTTAAGGGGGGAAGAGTGTAACGACCCGCATTCTACGCATCATAGGATCGTGGAATATTTATTTCTTTCACATATGAAGTCGTATGGTCATGTAACTTTGGGAGACGATTATTGGGGTCATTTCCCATGTTCATTATTTTTGTCGATTTTTAAATGACCGTTTTGCCCCTAGTTGGTACTGTTTTGGCCATAACTTTTGAATGGAAAAGAATTTTGACCTGAAACCACTTCCATTGGATTCGAATGATGGTTTCTCTTTCCGTAGAGTGGTTACATTAGCCAAACGGACTTACCGTTTGGGAGATATGGCTGAAACAAGGTTTAGAAGGTGAAAAACAGCTAATCGGGCTTAACCGGGTGATTAGCAACTAGGCCCAATGGGAGATTTCGGGATTTGGGGTATTTAAGGGTTGCTAGGGTTAGGATTTCGGTTTTAGACTCATTTTTCCAGCCGCCACTTACCTCCTTCAAGCTCTAGCAATGGCCTCCACCTTCTAATTTCATCCCAAATCGTCTCTAATCACTTTCTAATCGAAGAATAAGCAAAACTACATCAAATCAAGGGAGGGTAGCACCAAATCAGAGAGAGAGCTGCTGGAACACATAGGGATTGGATCCAAATCAGAGATTATTTCAGATCTAAAGTTTGTTTGTGGCTAAGGTGAGTGATTTGCATTGTTTTTCACTAATTACGGCTAATTATGGTAATTAGCGAAGATTAGCGAAATTATGGCTCAGAAAAATCTAGAAAAATTCCGAAAATTCTAAAACATCATTCTATGCCTCTGATATGAATTTGGGTTGATTTCGACTAATTTTGCAAATCCCAGAATTTGGGGGATTAAGGGGTAATTAGTGATAATTAGCGAATTTGTGCATGTTAAAAATCTGGAAAAATATTCATAAATTCTAAAATATTGTTTTAGACCTCTGATGTGAATTTGGGATAATTTGGTTAAGTTTTGCTAATCATATCATAAGTTTAACCCAAACATGCTTAAGGGAAAATATGGGGTTTTGGCTATGTTTGATCCATTTTAACCTATCATATTGTTGTTTTGGTGTTTGTGGTTGATTATACATGTTGCTATGACTGTATGTTATGCTTTGTGATTGATTACAAAAGTTAGAATGGTCGAAAACGCCGTCGTATGGCGTAAAACAGTCGCTGGAAGAACTGCAGGAAATCAGCCCGAACCGGACCGGATCGGTGGAAGCAAAGGCGATCTGAACCGATGGCGCGACCCGATCCGCCGATGCTTGAAGACCACGATCCGACGATGTGAGCCGATCTGAGCCCTCCACCACGATCCACCTTCACGATCCGCTAGCAGCTCCGATCGCCAGAAGGAAGCACGACCCGACCCGAAGGAGCTTGTCACAAACCGATCCGTGGCGATGGACTTATAGACCCCGACCCGATCCGCTGAAGGGTACTCGAACCGATCCGATGGAGCTGGAGGGCCACAAGTTGGTGGCGTGACCCGATGCGAATGGAGGAACTCGACCCGAACCAGTATGGTGACTGCGAACCGAACCAGGAGGCTATGAACTGAATGAAGACCGATCCGGAGGATGATGACTAAAACCCAAGATGCAAAGGTAGTCCAAATGGAAGTTAGAGCTCAGGATCCCGGACCCAGTTGGGAACCAATGAGTTCACTTCATGATTGGGCTTTGCTGCGGGACGTGTGCAAAGGGGTTGTCGGTATTCATAACTATGGTTCACCACTTAGAGATGGATAGTGGGCTTGTAGTGATAGTTACATGGGATTGGATTCCGTCATGGCCCAAAGTATTAGGTGACCAAAGTAGTGGATATCGTATGCTTTACGCACTGAGTGAGGGATGTGAGGATGATTGCTATGCTTGATTGTTTGACATCACTATGACATGCACACCCCCACCCCCGTTATCTTTACACCATTTGAACGGGCACCTTAGAGTGTTGTACAATATGTAGTGCTAACTCTTTGGTTGCAGGTCCAGGTTCAGGTATGATTGGATTATACCTGTTACTGTTATTATTCTGTTTAGATGCTTATCGCTCATACCAGGCTTTATGTCTGACCCAGAGTTTTATGTCTCTTCTTATTACTCTGGGTGCTCACACGAGCAGACTAGAGACATGTTGTGGTTAGCTGGTGATGCGCGAGTAGCTGATTCGGAGGCGAGCAGGAGGCTTCCACGTATGATATATAGATATTCTCCCTGTGTCGTTGGTGGTCGCTACATGTGCATTAGTAGTGTACCTCCTTTATCTTGCTTTTGCTTTGAGACAGTTTGAAAAGTTGTAATAAGCTATATTTTGGATTTCCGCTGCTATGATGCTCAGTTCTGGTTTTTAGCTTATGCACTGTCTCTCCTGTTTTATGTCAAGTATGTTATTATTATATTTTGTTCTATGCGCTGTGAGACATATTACAGGTTCCTTGATTAGTCCATTCTCTTCTTTCGTTTTCTTTTGGCGACCGTCCCGTGCTAACTGGATATGTGTACAGCACACTTTTGGAGTAAATGTCGGTTGGTGCGGGGCGGGCCGTCACAGTGATGACGCGTTACAACGTTTAAAAAGAGCTTTGACCACAACCCCAGTTAGTGTTGCCAGATGGGAGTAAGCCATTTACCGTTTATACCGATGCTTGTGGGATAGGACTTGGCGTAGTCTTAATGCAAGAGGGAAGGGTAATAGCCTATGGTGAAAGGCAATTGAGAATACATAAGAGAAATTACCCTACACATGACCTTGAGTTAGCCGCTATTGTCTTCGCGCTTAAGTCTTGGCGTCATTATCTTCTTGGCGAAAAATTCGAATTATTCACTGACCACAAATCGCTAAAATACTTATTCTCTCAGAAGGACTTGAACTTAAGGCAGCAAAGGTGGATGGAATTCTTAGCATCCTACGACTTCGAGATAGCATATACCCCTGGCAAGGGTAACATGGTGGCAGACGCCTTAAGTAGGAAAAGGTTGTCCTTAAGTCCGTTGTTTGTTGAGCGGCGAAGCTTAGAGTTCATCTCTACGTTTGACTTTAAACCTTCCGTTGACTTTGTACCCGGTTTGCTAGCATCCTTAGAGTTCAGACCTACGCTTTTGGGATGGATTGGAGAGGCACAGCGAGACGACCCACAGTTGGTTGAGTTAGTAGAAAAGCTCAAAAGAGGGGAGTCATCGAGCCATCTCCGTAGCTATACCCTAGATGATAAGGGTTGGTTACGTAGGGACGGCAGACTTTATGTACCAAAAGACGATGACCTAAGGAAGACCATTCTTGATAATGCACATCGTTCGAAGATGACCATCCATCCCGGCGGGGACAAGATGTACATGGATATGAGACGAGTTTACTTTTGGGCCGGTATGAAGAAGGACGTGGCAGAGTTTGTTGCTAGATGCTTGGTGTGGCAACAAGTAAAAGCAGAGCAAAAGAAGCCCGGTGGGTTGCTTCACCCATTGGAGGTCCCACAATGGAAGTGGGAAAGTGTTTCGATGGACCTTGTTGACGGATTACCAAGATCGAGGAAGGGTAATACGGGGATTTGGGTCGTGGTAGACAGACTTACTAAGAGCGCCCATTTCATTCTCGTAAAGAGTAATAGGACTGCTCCATGGTTAGCCTCCGTATACATTTGAGAAATAGTTCGTTTGCCCGGTGTTCCTTCTAACATAGTCAGCGACCGCGATCCTATCTTCACCAGCGAATTTTGGAAGAGCTTGCAAGAGGCGGTAGGGACTCGGTTATGTTTGAACACCACATATCATCTTCAGACGGACGGCCAGACCGAGAGGGTGAATCGTATTCTAGAGGACTTATTGAGGTTGTGTGTCTTAGATTTCAGAGGTTCATGGGAGGAACATCTTCCGTTGGTAGAGTTCGCATATAATAACAGCTTTCAGTCTAGTATTGGCATGGCACCTTTCGATGCTCTTTATGGACGGCCGTGTCGTTCGCCTACATGTTGGTGGGAGTCTACAGACAAGATCTTGCTTGGACCCGATATGATTAGAGAGACTTTGGAAAAGACCGATTTAATTCGAAGGAGGATGAAGACTGTGTAAGATAGACAGAAATCATATGCGGACAAGAGGAGGTCAGATCTTGAGTTTGACATTGGGGACATGGTTTTTGTCAAGGTGTCTCCGTTACGGAACGTCGTTCGCTTTGGGTCCGTTGGAAAGTTAGCACCAAGGTTCGTAGGGCCGTTTCCTATTAAGGAAAGGATTGGGCAGTTGGCATATAGAGTAGAGTTGTCCGAGAGACTTAGTGGTGTACACGACGTATTCCATCTGTAACATTTGAGGAAGTGCTTGCACGAGACCACGGAAGTGGTAGAGCCGAGCTTGCTTAGAGAGGTGGAGATCGAGCGTGATGCGGCGATTCGATGAGCTCCTACGTGCATTCTTGGGTCAGAGATTAAGAAGTTGAGGAATCGAGAGGTCAAACTAGTCAAAGTGCAATGGGGAGATGATGAGAGCAACGCTACTTGGGAGACGGAAGCGAAGATGCGTTCATTGTACCCTTTTCTTTTCGAGGGTATGTCTTTTAATTTCTCCTTTATTGCTTACCTTGTACTTATCTTATCTTTAGTATGTCCTCTCACTAGTATCTTTGACCTTTAGATAGGGTAGTCCTATGGTTGAAACATGTGTTTGAGACATGTTATGTATGATGGATGCATGTGGATGCAAGTGGTTGCTAGTGGTTGGTCGTGGATGCATATACACACACTTTAGACACTAGATTGGGTCAGTCACTTCATGTTGCGTATTGCATATAAATGTGTGTACATATTTAAGTAATGGATGTATAATGGTTGTACCATCATATGGATGTTTCATTTTGGTGAATTGTTGTGCACACATGTAGAAATAATATGTATCGATAAGGTTCTTTCGCATACATAATGGACGCATGGCACTATCATGGTTTGCATTAAGGAGGTCAACTGAATCAGTAGACCGCCTGATTTTGCATTAGATAAGGAACATATACACACTTCTTGCATATGTTCATACAACATTAGAAATTTTATAAGTACAATGGATGCCCGTGTTTGATGGTTGAGTGGATGGTTGTTTGGATGGTAGGATATCCATTCTCCTTAACTTGGAGATTTCGGGGGCGAAATCCTTTAAGGAGGGGAGAACGTAACACCTCGTGTTTTTGAATAATTGAATTAACTAAATTAAAGAATAATTAATCTCAGACATGGGAATTATGGGAATGGGGTTGCGCCATTGGGTTCGTCTCGGAATTCTGGTTGAAATAGAGTCCGAGTTTGCGGGAAACGGGTATCGGATGAAGGAGTTATGGACGAACGAAGATTGGTGGCAAAAAGAAAAGAAAAAAATATTGCACTGGCGCACTTGGGAAATGCGCCAGTACAAATTTGCACTGGCGCACCTGCCAAGTGCGCCCAGGCCGAGGCAGCAAGCCTGCACAACTTTCTGGTTCAGGCTGACCCATGTTGCTGAGTCCTTTCTGACTCCTTGCTGAGTCATTAGGGCTGAGGTGTCACCCTATCTCGACTGAATGGTTTTGATTAACCCTAAGATCATCCGACGGCTTAAATTAATTCAAAACTCTATAAAAAGACCCATAGACTCAAACCCTAAATCAGAATTAAAACTGAAACTATGGCCGTCATGTTGTTGTCTTGAACCCTAGAGCAACCGCCACCAAATTAAAGAGGAAGAACAACAAATCAAATCAGTACTACCCAACCCTAATAGCGAATCTTCTTCAAAGGAGAGCTAATTCAACTCCAGAAATCAGAATTCAGAACTCAAGACTGCTTTGGAGTTGTGAGTTCGATAGTTTTAACAAAATAATTAGTAATTTAATTGAATTAAGTTATAATGCGGATTGTATGGATGTGATGTGAAGTATTGATTGCATGTTGTAATTATGTTGTAGGATTGTGATTGAAATCTCTATGACGTTATGTTGTGATGCTATCATTTATGATGTAAAGTTATGTTGCTATCATCCATGTTGTAATTTTATATACAATCAAATCATCATGTTTCATATGCTAGTTTGGTTATGATGATTCATATGATAAATCATATGTAGGCAAGTTTAGATTTTGATTCAAACATGAATCATATACAAGTTGGGTAGAATTATATGTGACTTTACATGGTTATGACACTTAGTTATGTGAAAATTTAATTGAAAGTTAGGCAATGACATGTGTGAGTTATATGCTAAATTCTACATGATACTTTACATGTTAGATACTAGTTTACACCATTGTTGCGATGTATAAATCACATATGTGAGTTTATGAGTTGGATATGAATCATGTTATGCAAGTTTAGGCTTATTACCTATGCAAGTTTACTCCTTTAGATATAGATCTATGACATACATGATTTATGCAAGTTTGTGGCCATTATCTCATCAAGTTCACACCTTTATATTTGGATCCATGACATATGTTGTTTATGCAAGTTTGTGGCCATTATCTCATCAAGTTCACACCTTTAGATTTGGATCCATGACATATGTTGGTTATGCAAGTTGTAACTTTGGCCTATGCAAGTTTTAGATGTAGAACATCATTCACATATGCAAGTTCACCCCTATGTTAGATCTATGTTTTAATTATGTGTATATTATGATGTTTTCTTTCATTCCATTAGTTAGACTATTCGAGTCTAACGTATATTTTACGTTAAACGAAAAAACGTACAACGTGGGGGTAAAGGGGATAATATTAAAAAGATTTAATTGGCATAAATGCCTTAAAATGCATAAAATATAATTGTGGTGAAAATTGGTATGATTTTACATACCATAAATGGATGGACATAATTGAGTCAATTATAGACATCGTTAAATTTGGAATTGATTGATAATTTGAATAGGGAAAGTAATTCAAATTGGGAAATGATTAATTAGGAGTAATCAATCATCTAAGACACGAGGTTAGGCTCTTTTGTGGTGTAAGACTGCCCGGACCCGCCCGGCAAATCCAGCTGCCACAAATGCCAGTCTAATGTGAGAAGTCTTAGGCATAAACTAAATACGTAACAATTGTAAAGACACGTGGTTAGGCTCTTTTGTGGTGTAAGACTGCCCGGACCCGCCCGGCAAATCCAGCTGCCACAAATGCCAGTCTAATGTGAGAGGTCTTTATGAGGTTACGGTCTTAACGAATTAAGAAACACTTAACCAGATAAACATGTAGTGGGACATGAGGGGGTTAATTGGGTGCATTGGGTGCATTGGGTGGCATGTGGAATTTAGTGGGTGCCTTGGGTGGCATTTGGAAATACGATCAGAAACACTTAACCAAAATTGAAACATGCAATTAAAACATGAATAAGAAGTGGGTTAAGTTGGATGTACTAGAGGGGACCAAGCTTAGGTGGATAGCTTGTGTCAACTAATGGGGGCCCGTTTCAACCAGTAACCCATACGTATCTTTGTGGGATCGACCCAAGTCGAGGACGGGACACGCATACTGGGCTTGACTGTAAAAGGCCAAATCGGGTTAGCGTTGGCAACGCAAGTCCAACGGGTTCATATGCGTGTGTGGACCCGGGCTGGTAGGTAAGACGTTGTTGCATCGTGTAGGTATAACCGTGCATCATTGGTGGTATCGGGTTGCCACTTTGGGGAGTGATACACCCCATTGTGGGGCCAGCACGAGTATCTACGAGTTAGGGAGCCGATCGCTTGGGGGTAGTGGGTACACCTAGTGGAGATAGGGGCAGGCGGTACCTATGAAGGCAGCTAGGGGTGCACAAAACTACCAATATCATTGTTAAGTCTGTAGGCGGGATCAACCTTAAGATGACTAGTGGTGGTGCAGTATAGCAATTATCCTATAGTGTTGGTGTAGTTTAGTAATCATCCTATAGTGGTTTAGGTGCTCTTAAACGACATCGTTGTTCATCTTGTTTCCTTGTTTACTCTGTCATACTCAATGGTTCAAGCTCATTTCCTTATTTTCCAACGTATGCCTTAGCCTAGTTACTTTGTTAATTATATTGTTAAAGTTATCGCACTCGCCAGACTTTATGTCTGACACCCTTTGTTTCCTCCTCTTTTCTCCCTTCCCCCCCAAGTGCTCAGGTTGGAACTAGCACTAGTGGAGCTTGATTTTGGACTGGTTTTAGAAGATTGGTTGGATCGCTGAAGTAAAGTTCAGCTTCTCTTTTATTTATGGCTATTTTGATGTTGGGGATTATGTCTTTCAGTTTATGTACTTTGTTTTATCAAGATGGATATGATGTACTTGACTTTGGTTTATGGTTTTTGTAATGACCCGCATTGGCAGAGGTATTATGATTAATTTATTTAATTATATAAATAGTGATATAGCGAATTAAATGGTCGTGGAATTAAATAATAGCGAATATTCAATTAAAATAATAAATTAAATAATATATTTAATTCTGAAATAATCAGAATTGGCTGAAATGGCGATATGGTGTGAACTGGATCATCTGTGATATTTAATTCAGTTTGGAATTGAATTAGAATAACAAATATATTATTTGAACGACAGTTTGAACGTATAATTATAATATAATTAAAAACGAGCTTGAAGTGGCGCTGCAGTTCGTAAATTGGCAATTCGAACTTCAACTGAATGTACAAGATTCGTTTTAAGCCAGAATTCTGTGAAACAAGAAACATGTGGAGCTGGTGGAGTATATCTTTCTAGTGGAAGAGAAAAATTGGGATTTCGTCATGTAGATTTTGATTTACGTCCAAATCAAATTTTAGAAAAGTCGCTGTAGAATTCCTTTATAATTTATAAAGGAATTATTTATATTTTAAAAAGGAATTTCAATATAAATCGAATATCGGGTTGACCCAGAAGTAAATATCAAGTTAGAAATTCATATAGGAATATTCTAGAGCTGTATGGTATTCCACTGTGAATATAATATACGATAATATTTATTTATAAATATTTAATGTAGTTATATTTAAATATATTTATATATTTAAATCGATTATTTAGAGCTTTAAAAATAGCCACTTTTGCAAACAAAGTCGGAATTCGACGAAACTAATTTTGTTGGATCCGCAATGTCAAATAGTTGTTAGATTTCTAGTTTCGTGATTTTTGAAGTCAGTATGTGGCCATACGGATTTTTAAGGTGAAAAACAGTCGATATTCTGAAAGTTAAAAATATGCTGTGTGACCGTACGAAGTCGGAATTCGACGAAACCAGTTTCGTTGGGACCATAATGTCGAACTCTAGCTGCCTGTCAATTTTCATGATTTTTAGGTATCGTATGTGTTCGTAAGGATTTTTAGAAGACTAGAATGAATATAAATTAATAAAAGGAAAATATCTAAACTAAATTAGAGGCTAAAACAAAGTCCACGCACACCACCTTTACAACCACACAACGTTTTCATCCCCTTATAAAACCGAATACTCAGCCACCAATATTTCTTCTTCCTAAATCAAACGAGATCTTAGAAAATTCTTCTAAAATTCAAAACAAATCTATAAAACATTTAATATATATGTATGGAATCCTGATGAGGATCTCTACACGTTCGTATCACTTTCTTTTGGTTCGATGTCATTCTCGGTTTGCTAAAAAAATACAGTAACGCCTAGGGCTCGAGTTTTGGCCTAAACGAGGAAGAATTGATTCAAATCGAGGTCGCTTTTGGATTGGTTGTAAGAAATGGAACCTGCGAGCAAGATGTTGGTGGTTTCTGTGAAAATCAATGTCGATGTCTACTGTTGTTGTGCGTCTGCCAGGTTTCAACGCGATGAGCAAGGGGGGCGTCGAGCCTGTTCTGGTGGTGTCGAAGTGAATGAGGATTCGAAGAGAAGGAGATTGGTTTTACTCGTTTGATTTTTAGTAGATGAGAAGAGGTAGAAAGGGAGTTCAAATGTTCGGTAATGGTGTGTTAAGAAGAGGAAGGCCACGGCGTGTTGGTTGGGAAGAAAGAAGGATAAATGGGCTGGGTTCTGGGATAAGGTAGTTGGGCTGAGAAATAATGAGGTGAGGCCCAAGTTTTTTAATAGGAATTTAGTTAAAGTTTAATTCAAATGGTATGATATCTTGTAAATTGAATATCTCCTGCATACGGTATCAGATGGACGAACCGTAAGTTGCGTTGGGATCGTATGGACGAGCACTCCGCAATGAGACTGACCAGGAGTGAATTGGAGCTCGTTTGAATTTATGGCGAAATAAATTGTTTGATTCAAATCAAACAAAAAGTTTATCGTTCTTTAATGATGAACTGCCAAAGTGAGTAAATCTCACTAACACTGAACAGTTTATAATTTCATGTTGTATTTTTAGAACTGTTAAATATTGGCTGATTGATTGTGTGTTGACTGTTTGATTGAACTGCTAGTCAGTTAGTTGAATTTCTATATCGATTCTGTTTAACAGAATATATCATATGGAACTGAAAAGTGATGTTATCTATATTGTTTAACATCTGTGATGCAGGGAAACAGTATGGAGGAATCCGACTGGATTCCTCAACATTTATTTTATTGTGATTCATATATTGTGATATATGATGTGATATATAATCTGTTGTCGATTATATGTGTTTGATCGATACTGATCATCGTGATTTGATAGGTTGAATACCATAACATACCGAAATGTTGATAAGGAAATATTTTCAAAGTGATATTTGAAAATAAAATATTTATAAGTGGAATATTTATAAATAAGAAATATTTATAAATTGGAATATTTATAAATAGGAGATATTTAGAAAAGGGAAAATAAAATCAAAGAATAGATTTGAAAAGGAAATATTTGCAAACCATTTGCAAATAAAATAATAGAAAAGGGAATATTTGTAAATCATTTACAAATAGAATTGATAGGAAATATTTAGAAAATAAATAGAGTTATAAAAAGGAAATTTGTTTATAACCGAATAGGATGTTATAGAAAGGAAAACATTATAAAAAGAAAACTGTTATAAGAAGGAAATCATTTGTAAAGTGAAGAACCGTTACTAAAAGTAAATCTTTATAAATGAATAGTTTATTCGAAAAGGAGTTAATCGAATTTAGTTATTCGAATAGAGTTAAATTGAATATGGTATTCGAAGGGAGTCAATCGAATAAGGTATTCGAAAGTTAGTAAATCGAATATGTTATTCGAAAAGGAGTTAGTCGAGTCAAGTTAGCTGAATAGAGTTAATCGAATAACAAGAGTTAACCAGGTAGAGTAATCAATTAGAGTTAACCAGTTAGAGTTAAACCAGTTAGAGTTAATCAGTTAGAGTAAATCGAACTAGAGTTATTCAAATGGAGTTATCGAATATTAGTTTATTCGAATAGAGTTAAAGGAAAGGAATTTTCGATTATTAGTTAATCGAAAGGAGTTATCGAATTTAGTTATTCGATGGAGTTAATCGATTAGTGTTAAAAGAAAGGAGTTGATCGAATATAGTTTATTCGAATAGAATCAATTGAGTTAATCGAATATTAGTGATTCGAATAGAGTTAAAGGAGTTGTCGACTAGAGTTAAATCAATATAGTGTTAATCAAATAGCGTTAGTCCAATAGAGTTAATCCAATAGAGTTATCGAATATACCTTATCGAAGGAAAGAATTATCGAATAGAGTTGATTCAAAAGAGTTTATGTAAGGAAGTTAGTTAAAGAAATATAAAGTGAACTCTGCCTATTTCAAAGTTAGAAAACGTTGCTCAGGTAAGGTCTGAGAGGTAGTATTACCCCAACTTGATTGACTTCATTTTTAACTAAGGAATGGTTAAGGTTCGATAGTGAAGGTGGGTTAAAGGAATTTAGTTAATAAGTGTAATGGTTTGAATTGGCATCACGATGGTTTGTTTAAACATCTGTCTAAGTCCAATGAAGGAGTTTTGGAAATGTTTTCCAAATAAGAACCAGAAATGTTTTCTGATATAGAAAACAAGAAATGGAAATGTTTTCCAATGGTAATAACATATATTTTCTAAATTTAGAAAATAAGAAATGTTGAATATAGGGAAACAGGAGATGAAAAAGGAACTAAGGAGATAAATGTTAAATGATGTTTGATCGATATAATTTCCCTTTGGAAATAATATCGCTGTTTGCACACCTGTTTTTCTTTGATAGTTAAATCACAGACTATCGAAGTTTTTGACCATTTTAACATTGTCAATATGGAGAGACCGGTTGGATTATTATCCAAAGAACCACTCCGTATTGGCATAAGCGTTGCGCATCATATATGCCAAAGATAATTGAAGACGGAGTAAAGTACAAGGGCTATTGTATAAGTCTTAGATAACAGTGCCTAGGATGGATATACTGAATAGTGCCTTCGGTTCATCCTGTTCCTGGATGACTTGTATGGATGAATGTCTGATAGAGTATTTCCAAAAAGGTCACGTACATTGATTTCTTCAGCCGTACCAAGAGTGGAAGCAGAGAAGGAAACTTCTTTAGCCAACACGTAATGTACTGTTGTAGACGTCAATTAATGATTTTCGATGGATCTGACAATGTGGCATTCGAAGTGAATCTGATGTGATGATGAAGCGTAACCTCAAGCCTCATCAACCGGTAAATTACAGAAATCGGGCAGGCAGCATGGCTAAGTCGGTCGCTCCGAAGTAGGGTGTATAATCACCTGATCTAGAGTTTCATTTACTTCTAAAAATCTATTATTGATGCTATCCCATTCGGGAAACGGTTGTTGATCCCAACCGTGGTGATATACATTCGATACACTCAAGCGAAATGAGTGGTCGGTCATGTGTGGCCGGGTTGCAAGATGTTCTTGTTGAACCCAGTGTATTCCTTTCTAGAGATACACTAGCGAAAGGTGGTTCCATACCTTGTCATAGTTGGAAATCCATTACCCAATACATGCTTGCGGTTTTGATTGTATACTATATATGTAGAACGTGAGATGAAAGCATTTCTGCTAGATGATTATTATATTATGGTTGATAGACATTATTATAATATCAAAAGGTTTTTGATATAAAGAAAATTTGGATTCTCATAAGGGAAAAACCCGTTCCGTTATACGACGTGGTCTTATGAGATATTATTTACTTGCTTGAACTGTTTTTAAACTGTTTTACTCACACCAGTCCCATGACCGACCCAGAGTTTATTTGTTTGTTTCCCTAAACTCTTGGGTGCCTAAATTTGTATGGGCAGTCAAGTAGTCGGGATTTACAGATATACTGGAAGAGCTTGGAGCAGGAGGCTTCAGGATTATATAGCTATAGTTATTTCCGCTGTGTTGTAAGTGTTGTACTTTGATAATGATATGTATATTCAAGTACGGCTTTGTATTTCAAAGTTATGTTATGAAATATATTTATTCGTTCTGCTGTGAGATTCATGTTACTCTGATGTTGTGTTCTTCTTCTTCTTCTATTCTAAGTTTCTATCTTATCTATCCTCACCATCTGTGTTCTTTCTATTAATTTCCTTATTTTCAGTTTAATTTGGGGTTGGACTTGTGTTTTTGGTTAGCTCAAATTGGACCGGATTTTTGGGTCATTACAGTTGGTATCGGAGCTTAAGGTTAAGTATTACTTTGGCTCTGTGGCATGACTCGGTAGAGATAGGGTTAATAATACCCTAGATTGAGTTGAGTGTATATATACAAGTGAACGTATTTGTTATTGATATAAAAATTTGGTTTATATTGTGGAGATTCATTGGTTGAGTTGTTTATGGGTTCTGGTCGATCAGTTTGATCCACTGTATCAGTAGGAATTACTAAACACTCGAATACGATGGGTCGACACGATATGTTTTGAAAAGAGGGTAAATTAAAATAATTTTACCCAAGGTATATCTTGATATAGAGAAGATATATATATCAAAATTTTAATATAGTGGATATATTGGTTATTATTATAATCGAGTATGATTATAAATTAAATGGTTATGTAAATAACCAATCAGAATTCATATAAGTGAAATACGTGAAATCAAATGAGTTAAATCTGAAATTTAAGCCAGAAATTGAATTAAAATTCTAGAAAATTGGATAAGTGTTTGTAAATGGATTTGGATTAAAAGTAAGGAAAATTTAAGATCCTGGGAGATTTTAAATTGTTTACAAGCAGATTGAATTATATTTTGAAATGAATTTCAAATTGGAAATGTTTAGAAACGGTTTTATAGTATTGAACTCACTTCGATCGCTGGAAAATTGATTCCGATGATGACAACTGCATCATCAATATTCATTTTCGAGTTGTAAGTGAGAATTACTATCAGAGAAACTGTTTTGAATTTGTTTTGGGAAAGACAAATTGGGTTGAATTTCAAAATGAGATTTATAATAAAGAATGAAAAAAAAAGTTTTAGATAGAAATTGAATATAGAAATTCAAAGGGAGCTTGAATATATGAAATTCAATGGAATTGAAATAGAAATTGAATATAGAAATTCAAAGGGAGTTTGAATATATGAAATTCAATGGAATTGAAATAGAAATTGAATATAGAAATTCAAAGGGAGTTTGAATATATGAAATTCAGTGGAATTGAAATAGAATTTAATATAGAAATTCAAAGGGAGTTTGAATATAGAATTCAAATGGAATTCAAATATAGGATTTGAATATATAGAATTTGAATAATAGAAGTGATAAAAAATTTGAATAGAAATTGAATAGAATTAACTAAGTCGCAGAGGAATTAGTTAATCGAGTTTTGAATTTGAAGTTGAACTTTGACAGGTGAATTGGATTTTAAATGGACATTCGAAATCGAATATAGAACTTAAATTTGAATTCAAATTAGTTAATAAGCAAGTTAAAATATATTTGAACATGTCATGTTCAAATATAAAAGTGAAATAGACTAAAGAGTAAATTAACAAATTAATTAACGAATTGAGTTAAAACGATCAGGTATAAATATACATGAGATAGGTATGGATAAGGTATGAAGGTATATAAATAGAATGCTCGACGAAAAGGTATGTATTTAATTCATATATGAGATTTTATGCGCCGTACCGGCTAGCCGCTTGGCTTTTTCTTTTTCTTTTGGATTGGTGAGGGCCATGGGAGGCTATTTGAAATATCCCGATGCTCCCGGTACAAAGGAGGTTATGGCGAATTCTTCCGGGAATTTAAGGAGTTAGAATATTTTTAAGATAATTTGATAGTTAGAAATCAACGTATCGATATATATATAGAAGTCGATAAGGAAACGAACTTAGAAATAGAATAGTAAAATCAAAAAGGAAGACTAAGAATAAAATCTAGTAAGAATAGAAAGAGGAAGCATATACGTGTTTAAAAGTGAATAAGTAGTCGTATGGTATTGATTATTCGAGTAAGTAGTCATATCTGTTTTGACGTTATAAATGTTATTCGGTCAAGGTCTGAGAGGTAGTTATACCCCAACTTGATTGATTTCATTGTTAACAAATAAATAGTAAGATTTCAGGCTCGAAGATCAATGTTGAATAAGAGTTGGTTGAATATAGTATTTGGGTTGTCGTAATGATGTTTTACACAACATTCGTTTTAACCCGAATAAGTGTAAGCTTGGAAATATAGTAAAGAATATTTCCTAAGTATAGAAATAAACGAGATCGGAAAAGAGATAAGTAATTGGAATATTTTCTAATTATAAATAGCATATATTGTCTAAAGTTTAGAAAATAAAGGAAGGCGATATTCGGAAATGTTTTCCAAATAACGTAAAGGGCCAATATAGTTATTGAAAATATTTGGTTAACAAATATTGATAAAGAAATAGAGAAGTGATTTAACTAATGGAATATTAGTTAAGGGCTCAGCGACATGTTCAAAAGGAAAATTTGATTTTTGAAAAGAGTAAACTGTCTAAAAAACTCCCAGGGAAAGACTGTTTGAATTAAAAACAAATTTAACAGAAATTTGCGAAAGCAAATTTGAATTAAAGTAAAGCCATTAAAGTGGTAACTAAGATTGAATTAGAATGATATCAAGACAAATTGGATTGTGAGATTCAAATTTGAAGTGTAATGTGATAATCAAATTAAGAGTTGGGAATCGAGAGGAAACTCGAAATGAAATGATATTTGGCTCAGATTTAAGCGAATGGTTATGTCGTGGATAAAAGCAGATTGGAATTTGATTGAGATGACCCTTGTATCCGCTGAATCGATAACAGGTGGAAAGGATATAATGATATGCCGACAAAAGGTACAAGTTTATATTTCTATTGGATATAAGATTTATGAGTCGAATTGGCAAGCCGCTTGGCTATTTGATTTTCTTTTGGGTTGGAGATGGCCAGAGAGGCGAGTTGGAGTTTGACCTATTTGACCAGTACAAAGGAGGTGCTGGCGAAATTTTTCGACAAGTTAAGGTGTTAGAAAATTTTCAGGATTTTTGAAATTTTCGTTGATAAGAATTAATTAATATTTAATTGAAATTAAATTGGTTCAGTTGAAACTGAAGTTAAGAAGTGAACAAATATGTTCTAACCAGTCGATAGGGTCGTTCTCTACCTTAGCAATTTCGAGGACGAAATTATTTTAAGTGGGGAAGATTGTAATGACCCGCATTGGCAGAGGTATTATGATTAATTTATTTAATTATATAAATAGTGATATAGTGTATTAAATGGTCGTGGAATTAAATAATAGCGAATATTTAATTAAAATAATATATTTAATTCTGAAATAATCAAAATTGGCTGAAATGGCGATATGGTGTGAACTAGATCATCTATGATATTTAATTCAGTTTGGAATTGAATTAGAATAACGAATATATTATTTGAACGACAGTTTGAACGTATAATTATAATATAATTAAAAACGAGCTTGAAATGGCATTGCAGTTCGTAAATTGGCGATTCGAACTTCAACTGAATGTACAAGATTCGTTTTAAGCCGGATTTCTGTGATACAAGAAACGTGTGGAGCTGGTGGAGTATATCTTTCTAGTGGAAGAGAAAAATCAGGATTTCGCCGTGTAGATTTTGATTTACGTCCAAATCAAATTTTAGAAAAGTCGCTGTGGAATTCCTTTATAATTTATAAAGGAATTATTTATATTTTAAAAAGGAATTTCAATATAAATCGAATATCGGGTTGACCCAGAAGTGAATATCAAGTTAGAAATTCATATAGGAATATTCTAGAGCTGTATGGTATTCCACTATGAATATAATATACGATAATATTTATTTATAATATTTAATGTAATTATATTCAAATATATTTATATATTTAAATGGATTATTTAGAGCTTTAAAAATAGCCACTTTTGCAAACGAAGTCAGAATTCGACGAAACTAATTTTGTTGGATCCACAATGTCAAATAGTTGTTAGATTTCCAGTTTCGTGATTTTTGAAGTCAGTATGTGGCCGTACATATTTTTAAGGTGAAAAACAGTCGATACTCTGACAGTTAAAAATATGCTGTGTAAGCATACGAAGTCGGAATTCGATGAAACCAGTTTTGTTGGGACCGTAATGTCGAACTCTAGTTGCATGTCAATTTTCATGATTTTTAGGTATCGTATGTGTTCGTAGGGATTTTTAGAAGACTGGAATGAATATAAAATAATAAAAGGAAAATATCTAAACTAAATTAGAGGCTAAAACAAAGTCCATGCACACCACCTTTACCACCACACAACGTTTTCATCCCCTTATAAAACCGAATACTCAGCCACCAATATTTCTTCTTCCTAAATCAAATGAGATCTTAGAAAATTCTTCTAAAATTCAAAACAAATCTATAAAACATTTAATATATATTCTGGAATCCTGATGAGGATCTCTACACGTTCGTATCACTTTCTTTTGGTTTGATGTCATTCTCGGTTTGCTAAAAAAATACAGTAACGCCTAGGGCTCGAGTTTTGGCCTAAACGAGGAAGAATTGATTCAATTCGAGGTCGCTTTTGGATTGGTTGTAAGAAATGGAACCTGGGAGCAAGATGTTGGTGGTTTCTGTGAAAATCAATGTCTATGTCTACTGTTGCTGTGCGTCTGCCAGGTTTTGACGCGATGAGCAAGGGGGCGTCGAGCCTGTTATGGTGGTGTCGAAGTGAATGAGGATTCGAAGAGAAGGAGATTGGTTTTACTCGTTTGATTTTTAGTAGATGAGAAGAGGTAGAAAGGGAGTTCAAACGTTCAGTAATGGTGTGTTAAGAAGAGGAAGGCCACGACGTGTTGGTTGGGAAGAAGGAAGAACAAATGGGCTGGGTTCTGGGATAAGGTAGTTGCGCTGAGAAATAATGAGGTAAGGCCCAAGTTTTTTAATAGGAATTTAGTTAAAGTTTAATTCAAATGGTATGATATCTTGTAAATTGAATATCTCCTGCATACGGTATCATATGGACGAACCGTAAGTTGCGTTGGGATCGTATGGACGAGCACACCACAATGAGACTGACCAGGAATGAATTGGAGCTCGTTTGAATTTATGGCGAAATAAATTGTTTGATTGAAATAAAACAAACAGTTTATCGTTCTTTAACGATGAACTGCCAAAGTGAGTAAATCTCACTAACTCTGAACAGTTTATAATTTTATCTTGTATTTTTAGAACTGTTAAATATTGGCTGATTGACTGTGTGTTGACTGTTTGATTGAACTGCTAGCCTGTTAGTTGAATTTCTATATTGATTCTGTTTAACAGAATATATCATATGGAACTGAAAAGTGATGTTATCTATATTGTTTAACATTTGTGATGCAGGGAAACAGTTTGGAAGAATCCAACTGGATTCCTCAACATTTATTTTATTGTGATTCATATATTGTGATATATGATGTGATATATAATCTGTTGTCAATTATATGTGTTTGAACGATACTGATCATCGTGATTTGATAGGTTGAATACCATAACATACCGAAATGTTGATAAGGAAATATTTTCAAAGTGATATTTGAAAATAAAATATTTATAAATGGAATAATTATAAATAAGAAATATTTATAAATTGGAATATTTATAAATAGGAGATATTTAGAAAAGGGAAAATAAAATAAAAGAATAGATTTGAAAAGGAAATATTTGCAAATCATTTGCAAATAGAATAATAGAAAAGGAAATATTTGTAAATCATTTACAAATACAATTGATAGGAAATATTTAGAAAATAAATAGAGTTATAAAAAGGAAATTTGTTTATAACCGAATAGGATGTTATAGAAAGGAAAACGTTATAAAAAGAAAACTTTTATAAGAAGGAAATCATTTGTAAAGTGAAGAACCGTTACTAAAAGTAAATCTTTATAAATGAATAGTTTATTCGAAAAGGAGTTAATCAAATTTAGTTATTTGAATAGAGTTAAATCGAATATGGTATTCGAAGGGAGTCAATCGAATAAGGTATTCGAAAGTTAGTAAATCGAGTATATTATTCGAAAAGGAGTTAGTCGAGTCAAGTTAGCCGAATATTATTAATCGAATAACAAGAGTTAACCAGTTAGAGTTAATCAATTAGAGTTAACCAGTTAGAGTTAAACCAGTAAGAGTTAATCAGTTAGAGTAAATCGAACTAGAGTTATTCAAATGGAGTTATCGAATATTAGTTTATTCGAATAGAGTTAAAGGAAAGGAATTTTCGATTATTAGTTAATCGAAAGGAGTTAATCGATTAGCGTTAAAATAAAGGAGTTGATCGAATATAGTTTATTCAAATAGAATCAATTGATTTAATCGAATATTAGTGATTCGAATAGAGTTACAGGAGTTATCGACTAGAGTCAAATCAATATAGTGTTAATCCAATAGCGTTAGTCCAATAGAGTTAATCCAATAGAATTATCGAATATACCTTATCGAAGTTAAGAATTATCGAATAGAGATGATTCGAAAGAGTTTACGTAAGGAAGTTAGTTAAAGAAATATAAAGTGAACTTTGCCTATTTCAAAGTTAGAAAACGTTGCTCAGTTAAGGTCTGAGAGGTAGTATTACCCCAAATTGATTGACTTCATTTTTAACTAAGGAATGGTTAAGGTTCGATAGTGAAGGTGGGTTAAAGGAATTTAGTTAATAAGTGTAATGGTTTGAGTTTGCATCGCGATGGTTTGTTTAAACATCTGTCTAAGTCCAATGAAGGAGTTTTGGAAATGTTTTCCAAATAAGAACCAGAAATGTTTTCTGATATAGAAAACAAGAAATGGAAATGTTTTCCAATAGTAATAACATATATTTTCTAAATTTAGAAAATAAGAAATGTTGAATGTAGGGAAACAGAAGATGAAAAATGAACTAAGGAGATAAATGTTAAATGATGTTTGATCGATATAATTTACCTTTGGAAATAATATCGTTGTTTGCACACCTATTTTTCTTTGATAGTTAAATCACAGACTATCGAAGTTTTTACCATTTTAACGTTGTTAATATGGAGAGACTGGTTGGATTATTATCCAAAGAACCACTCTGCATTGGCATAAGCGTTGCGAATCATATATGCCAAAGATAATTGAAGATGGAGTAAAGTACAAGGGCTATTGTATAAGTCTTAGATAATAGTGCCTAAGATGGATATACTGAATAGTGCCTTCGGTTCATCCTGTTCCTGGATGACTTGTATGGATGAATGTCTGACAGAGTATTTCCAGAAAGGTCACGTACATTGATTTCTTCAGCCGTACCAAGAGTGGTAGCGGAGAAGGAAACTTCTTTAGCCAACACGTAATGTACTGTTGTAGACGTCAATTAGTGATTTTCGATGGATCTGACAATGTGGCATTCGAAGTGAATCTGATGTGATGATGAAGCGTAACCTCAAGCCTCATCAACCGGTAAATGACAGAAATCGAGCAGCAGCATGGCTAAGTCGGTCGCTCTGAAGTAGGGTGTATAATCACCTGATCTAGAGTTTCATTTACTTATAAAAATCTATTGTTGATGCTGTCTCATTCGGGAAACGGTTGCTGATCCCAACCGTTGGTGATATACATTCGATACACTCAAGCGAAATGAGTGGTCGGTCATGTGTGGCCGGGTTGCAAGATGTTCTTGTTGAACCCAGTGTATTCCTTTCTAGAGATACACTAGCGAAAGGTGGTCCCATACCTTGTCATAGTTGGAAATCCATTACCCAATACGTGCTTGCGGTTTTGATTGTATACTATATATGTAGAACGTGAGATGAAAGCGTTCCTGCTAGATGATCATTATATTGTGGTTGATAGACATTATTATAATATCAAAAGGTTTTTGATATAAAGAAAATTTGAATTCTCATAAGGGAAAAACCCGTTCCGTTATACGGCGTGGTCTTATGAGATATCATTTACCTGCTTGAACTGTTTTTAAACTGTTGTACTCACACCAGTCCCATGACTGACCCGGAGTTTATTTGTTTGTTTCCCTAAACTCTTGGGTGCCTAAATTTGTATGGGCAGTCAAGTAGTCGGGATTTACAGATATACTGGAAGAGATTGGAGCAGGAGGCTTCATGATTATATAGCTATAGTTATTTCTGCTGTGTTGTAAGTCTTGTACTTTGATAATGATATGTATATTCAAGTACAGATTTGTATTTCAAAGTCATGTTATGAAATATATTTATTAGTTCCGCTGTGAGATTCGTGTTACTCTGATGTTGTGTTCTTCTTCTTCTATTCTAAGTTTCTGTCTTATCTATCTTCACCCTCTGTTTTCTTTCTATTAATTTCCTGATTTTCAGTTTAATTTGGGGTTGGATTTGTGTTTCTGGTCAACTCAAATTGGACGGGATTTTTGGGTCATTACAGTTTTGATGATGTAACCAAACATATTTACCTTCTGCTGCAATAAATAAAGTTTTAAATTTTCAAGTACTGCTTTATATCCGTCTTGTTGTGATTTTCTGTTCTATATTCACTTAAAATGCTCCATAAAAGTTAATGCATTCCCTTTGCGAGTGACATTAATGGACGTGGGGTGTTACATGAACGATTGGTTGTTAAAGAGACCGGGATCGGATATTGTCATACTCTCTGCCAATACCGAAAACCACTTTAACAACTGCGTACGCGGTGGAGTTCCAGAAATGGTGTTGGATGGATTTGGAGGCGATTACTGGATTCGAAGAAAGAGAACGATGATGGATATTCTTGACATTCAGGTCATAATTAAAATGACTAAAACAGGGCTATACCGTGACCAAGTGGGGTTAGCTACCTCCATCGGCAATACTTCTTCCTTTATTACTATAGTCCCTCGGTTTGATTGATTTGATGTGCATCCGTGATTCGAAGTTTTGTTCGAGGTGGGCAGTAGTCGCGGCTATGCGTTACCACCAGTCCGGGCATGCAACTAGTATACTCCTACTCTGGGCATTCCTCGTGTGCCTTGTCATATTATCCTGGTTGAGCCCCCTGCGACTTTGATTTGTACCATACCTATGGAGTGCCCTCTGATAGCCTCTACGTACTGTGGAATTTACAGTATCTGCATAGACTACAGTATTATAAACAGTGTAAGAGTAAAAATGTAATCCCGCTTACGCTATTTTAATATGTTATATTTAACCATAGACAATATTATAATAGCATATTATATTATATGATATTAATTTGACGGATCGTTAAGAGATGGAAATTCCCGTAACATCTCTTAAGTTATTGCACTCATATTATTACATGAAATTTGATTTAACTAATATGAGAATGATTTAGTTCTGATCCGAGTGTTTGTTGTGTTTCTTTTTTTTGCAACACGCTCGGGTCAGACCGAGTTAACATTAGCAAAGATTCCCTTGCTTTGAAGATTCCATTATGAAGATGAAGATGGAGCTCAACAGACGTATTAAAATTATTATTCCGCTGCATATATTGGTGTGTTGTATGTTAATTTACTCTGATAAATTGTGTAAATATAATCAAATGTATGTTTTAACAGCTTCATGAACTGTTATTTAATTATTATATTTTGTCCTACCGTTGCGAGATTCTGTATTTATTTCCTTCTTTCTTCTTTTACTTATTTTAATCCCAATAACTATCCGTATTTTTGATCTGTTTATGTCGACATTAAGGATCATTGTCGATTTGAACGGTCGAAAATCGCGGATGTTACAACCATTAATTTATACTTCAATTTGGAATTTGTTATCTTACCATATGCAATATTCTTTAAGCAAAGCAACGATAGTTTCACTTGATTCATATGAACATATTCCATGAAATTAAGATAAAGTTTCCTCCAATTATAAGTGATATCTTGTTTTAAATTGCATATGCATATTTATGTTTTCTAATATATTGAACTCCCGAAACTATAAAATTCGAAATATGTACTTGCTATATGGATTCAGAAATATCAATTTCAAATATAATAACTTAAAAATAATGTTTTCTACATATATATGAGCTCTCATTCTATGAGTTTCAGTTTTTAATGCATATATCAAATTTCGAGTATTTGTGATTTTGGTATGTATTTTGTCCCAAAATATATTAACAGCGTTGATTGTATATAAAGTTAAAATATAGTGTGAGTTTTAAAAGCATTCAAGTTATAAACGCATATAACTCTCAATTTTACATCATTATGCATTTATGTATGATTTTTCTTCTAAGTTCCTATTAATTTTTTTATATAATTAAGCATAAACTTGACTTTTTATCCCATAAACACAAGCGTTTATTTTTACATGTTCGGTAAGTCTTAGTTGAAATACTATAGACAAACCGCCTGTGGTGGCCACTACAGGATACATTAATGAGCATATTTTCAATGATGTTAACTTGATGTTATTCTCTACTTATATATATTTTGTTCGATTGAGTTGCATGGGTTTCAGGCTCTTAGGAATCCAAGGGAAAATGTGGCAGCTGTAAGAAATATTAAGTACAACATTGGTTGTAGTGAAATGAACAATGTTTTACCATGAACGTAAACAAAGATGTTTTTAGTTTGTTTTCACATTTCTTTTAGCCTATTCTAGAGTTGATTTACAATTCTTTTATGGTAGCAAGATACAAAAACAGCTACAAATTTTTTAGTTATTTAGATGCTCTTATACCCATCATATTTATACTGTATAAATTGTTGTTGTAACCATCATTTTTTTCTTCACAGATCGAAGAATGTTATAAGGCTGCTACTGAGTTTCTTGCTAGACTTCACATTAGTACTCCTACTGCTTGGCCCTTCTACAGTCACTTCGCCTTTTTTTTCCTATTTTATAAATCATTTTTGTATTCGAAATAAAAAATAATTATTATGCTCATATGTATTTGAAATAAAGATAATTTGCTATATTTATTATGTGCATGAAATATTTTAAGTAATCCTTAGAAACTTTAGAACAAACATACACCAAAATTGTGTGGTCATACTGTACATTGCTTCTCATTTTTTTATTACTTCATCTGCTTGCTACATGAATCTGCACATCTGATTTTGTTGGAACTAAATATGCAACCATTCTGTTTACAAAATAACTTGGTTACAATTGTTTTTACTTTTCCACTTGCTTCTGCTAAAAACCAAGTTTCAGTTGTTCACCTGCTACTGCACAAATCCATGCTTTGCTTTGATTGTCTATGCACACGTCCAACGGCCATGCCTTAGTACTGATGTTTATAGTATTTATATGTTTAGTTTTACTGTAAGTGATTGTAATTTATTTACCGCCTATGCCTATTCCTTTCCAATTGATTATTGTTTGTAAGTAATTCTCCTTGTTTTTATCTCCTTCTTTGTTAAAGTTTATTTATAGTAATGTGTATGCCTATTTTATTTGCTTTTTTTTATTTCGAGTCTAGGCCTTGCGAGTAGCCTAGACCATTTCCCTTTTTCTTTTAGCGCTAAGCTTAGGCCTGAAAAGAACCTAAGCCTTTATCATTATTTGTGTGTTAAATTGGAATCATATTGAAATTGAACAGAAAAGGGATTTTTGGGCATATTGAAACTGATTAAGCATTATAATCTGACTGGACTATAAATTGGCGTAAAACCTTAACATGTAATTAGAGAGCATGTAAACTGGTATGTATTGAACTTAATTAAACGTTTAGTAACATGGGAGCGGGTTGTATAAAAAGATTACATTGATTAGAAATATTATTACAACCTAGGGTATAATATGTGGTTATAGTGGGCTTATTAATAAACTTGAATGTGTTAAGTTAAATTTATGAAATTAATAGATAATTTAGAGGGAGTCTGTTTTGGCAGCATGGGAATGAATACGGAAGATAAGTGGCTTGTAGATTAGGTACGTTCTGGCAGAGTGGGGCTGATTAGGGAAGATAAGAGGCCTAATAATATAATGAAAACCTAGTTTAAGTCAATTATGGTAGCATGAAGCTGATTGGGGAAGATAAGAGGCCTAATAAAATAATGAACCAGGGACCAAGTCTAGGAGTGATTTGTGACAATTGCATTTTTGTTTGGGAATCCGTATCAATAAGTATTCCTTTGTTATCATAGAGGTCTTACGCTAAGTAGAAGCTAGGGCACGCTTTACTGTACTCGATAGTAAGTGGTTCAAACAGGTGGGTATGGGAACATTTCAGCGGAACAGTGAGCATGCATCATTCCGATTTAGGAAGATAATCCACTGTAATGCCTGTGACTAATGGATGTGTCCTTTTAGTTGATGGGTTCGAGAATGATAACCCCGGATTCCATAGTTGTAGGTTATCACATCTCAGTAAAGTAGCTGATCGACGGGTAGAAATCAGGTAAAGCCTAATTGTGATATTTTGTTAGTTGGTGCAACAATTTTCCAATATGACTGAGAAGCCTATCTTTATTAGTGTTTACCTTTTATACTATTTCATTTATGCTTTTATGTCCATTGCTCTTAGAACTATTTATATGTCTAAATGCCTCCTTATCTTATGTTCATGCTGGAAATTACTAGAACTCACCAGATATATGTCTGACCTAGTTTGTTTTCTCCTTCTCTCTTTGTTTCCCCCTAGGTTCACAGGGTGGAGGGTCTCAGCAATGATTCTTGATTATTTAGTTCACCTTGGATTTAGACTCTTTCCAGATCCGTGTATCAGTTCAATTCTTGTTTTCTGATCATTGTATTGGCTTATGAGAGGGATAACTTTTGTGGGTTTACTTATTACTCTGATATTTTCCATGAGACAATATGTTTGTTTTATGATGATGACTATCTTGTATTTTGAAATGTAATAAGTGTTGTGACTTGGTTTTC
The DNA here is from genome assembly GCA_030737875.1 of Allium sativum. Lineage (NCBI taxonomy): Eukaryota > Viridiplantae > Streptophyta > Magnoliopsida > Asparagales > Amaryllidaceae > Allium > Allium sativum. The sequence continues at coordinate 319,715,430 of CM060926.1, forward strand.
TTATTTAATAAATCTTTTAAAAGTTTCCGCTATGTTTTATATTTCTATCTTGTGAATTTTAGTCTTTGTGTTGTTATTTTATACCTAAGAGCTTCATAAACCTTAACACACCCACATATGGGTGATGTTAAGGGGTATGGGATGTCACATTGCCTTAGTTTTAAACCTATTTGTTTATAAACTTTATTTATAAAACTTGAATTTATTATAAAATTCCTTCAGAAATCCTTTACCATATTCAACTAAAGTCTTATCACCAATCTTAATTACTTTCTTAAATTAATTCCAATTAAAAGGTAATCACTTCAATTACTATCAATAATAATTAACTGCCACGTTAACTAAACTAGAAGTTGTTTACTTCGTTATTAACTAAAAATAGAATAGTTAATTCCTTTTAAAATAAAATTATTAAATAGTAACTAACTTTATTAAGGATTATCAAATCGATAATTATTTTTAAACGTAGTTAATTAAAAAGATCAATTAACTTTTGGGAAATCTTATTGAGTTTAAACATCCATTTGTTAAAACTATATTTATTAGATTAATTAAAGACAAATCAATCTAATAACTAATTTCAATTTAAACAGTTGACTTAGTCAACTTGAAAACATAAGTTAACTTGTTAACTGATTTCAACTAACTCCCCCCATAAATTAATCAATCATATAATTAATTTAATAATATCACTTAATTGTTTCTTAAAAATAATTATTTCAAATTATTAACCCTTACGTCAATACTATAAAACTTATTATAAAAGTGGAAGTTGGTCTCGCATCCTCATTTTTGAAAACTTGACTACGCATCCCTCCCTAAGTTCTAATATAAAGCGGGTCCTTGTTTTACTATTGCAACGCATTTACATGTTTTTTGTGCTGGTGTATAAAAAATTCAAAAAATTGTAAATATTCATGGAAGTATTCTAAAAAAAACCTTTAGCAATTTTAGTGAATGATGACTGATATTTCAGCAAATATTCACCCAGATTTTAGTTGAAAGGCGGATGAATAATTGCTGCTATATCAGCAATTATACGTATATAGTTGTTGATATATCAACAAATTTTTAACAGTATATGCAAATAAATTAAAAAGTTGCTGAAACATTAGCAATTTTATTGAATTATTGCTGACATTTCTGCAATTATTCACATAATATATAGTTTAAAGGCGGATGGAAAATCGCTGAAATATCAGCAAATATTGCAAATAGTTGCAACAATTGCAGTAATAATCTGGATTCGAATTATTTTCATTAAGTAAAAGTTGCATGGAATTCAACAACTTTTTTAATTAATTGCTGCAATGTCAATAATTATACGAAAATTTGCATAAAAAATCTATATTGCACATTTTTTATTCTTTTTGGTTCTAAATCATTTTTTTGTAGTATTAATTCATGAATAAGAAGATGATTATGTGTTGAATTTAATTTTGAAGTTAAAATTTTACATTGTTTTTTCTTGATTTTTTGTTGATTTCCAAAAAACAAGGACCTAATTTATGGAGTTTTATGATAAGGAGTTTTTTTTGTATTTTGAAACTTGATAGGGATCTGAGCCAAACTTAACCTTTATAAAAACTAATTATAATTATCGATATATTATAAAACTTCCATTTTTGTACAATTTATAAAAATATATGTGAAAATCTTGCTTCAGTCACAAAATAAAATTTATAGCTTCAAATTAGTTGATTCGCCTAACGACAAATCAACTCTTAAAAAGATGGATTTCAGGCCATTAACTGTCAATCACTTAATCAATGCCGTTTATTGATTAATAATGCATCAAATCTAGAATTTGAATCAATGATCAACATTCAAACTAAATTTAATGCTACCTGGTTAAACAACTCATATATGAATAATATGAAATCAAATAACATACAAAATATTTGAGGAGTCTAGCTGGATCCCTCAAGCCTGTTCTTCCTGCATCATAGCTCACAATATTATTTAATAAATGCAAATGAAATAGAAATTCTATTCTCATTTAAGGCGACATAAATGTAAATATCGTTAAAAATCAACCAATCATCCAGAGCATCCAAAAATCCAATTTATGCCAATCAACAATAAATTATAATTATATGAATTTTACCACATCATAATATTTTAGAAAGCATGAGGGTTAACTCACATTTCGTTTTCGATTGACAATTTCAGGTCGATTTATATAATTTCAAACTAGCATTCAAAGTAACGTAAATTTCCAGCTATTCAAAATCATTCAATCCACTCCAAAAGCATAGTACCATCCATATGATCCAAACGAATCTTGTTTCATTGAATCATGTTCACGTACGAAAGAGTTATAGTTATTATAACATTTTATTGAATTCAAGGTAATTATATTAAAATTATCATAATTACACTGGCTTAATTATCGTGCTTAGTGAAAACAAACCCTGCCCAAGTTATGATTAATCGTTAATCGACGGCCTAATCAACATTTAATAACATCCTGTCAGGCTTTGTTCTAACAAACCAAACATGACCTCATTAAACACCTGTCGCGCCACCACCGTGGGTCCGGAGCCTACCGCCAACCCACTACCAGCATCGCCTCAACCCTTTGCCCCATCCCAAAAGCGCCATGCCCCCTTGCTGTTCTAATCACCAAAACAATGTTGAAAAGTGAATTCTACTCATCTAGAAAATTCCGCCACCTCCGACCATCTGAGATTACAGCACCACCCTGAATCCCTCGACCTCGCCTCCTCCTTCACTTTTCCTTTAAACACCACCACCCTAGGATGACTCACGACGCCACTAAAGCAATAAAAGTGAAATTGCTATAGCCTTGTTTAAACCCCGATTCCACTCGCTTGAGGTGATCACGACCCACCAAACTCTGGCTATAGGTCGAGCAAGACCTCCTCTATAACTTCTTTGTTGGGACCATTGCCAAATTCCTCCTCAATTTGGAGATTTAAAAGTTCGAAATGTAAGAAGAAGATGGTAGAAGCTGGTGTTTGACTCAGATTTAGGGTAGAGAAGGTTTAAGGTGTATATATAGCAGAGATATTTTAATATTATATTCAGTTATATTCGCATCGAGCGTTTAAATCTCACATGGCCACATACATCATTCGATTGAAATGAAACTCAAAACCCTACAATAAATTAATATTCCGGACCCAATGGAACGGATTTCAACTAATCCAGATCCTATTTTAAAAACTCTTATTTATTTCCCAAACATAAATCAATACGTGTTAATATCACACACGATCATATAATAACTCAATTGACTCGAAACTGGAAATCTTACAATAATTAACCATTATGGATTTTATAAAATTTGTTTCGTTTAAATCTGAGGTCGTTTGAATTTTGGTTATTCTTATTTGTTAAATTAAATCGATAAAATATAAATTGATTTAAAAAAATCAAATCCATTGATAATAAAATATTATTATCGTATATATATTCAAGTAGAATTTATATTAATTGTTAGAATTGTTTTCGATTCATTTTTAGCTTAGAATTTAATTATTTCTCGTATTTATATTATGATAATTTGAAATATTCGAAATTAAATCGTATTTCGTTTATTAAATCAGTAAACTCTATATTAAAATCCATTTATATATCCAATTCAACATTTAAAACAAATTTAAATGTTCAAAATTAATTGGCTAAAAATCCGGGTCATTACACTCTAAATATGAAGTGAAACTTTTGATTCAACTCTAATTCCTAATTAATCGAAGAACTTAGTATAAAAAGGCAAACACACACACACATACGCATACATATATATATATATATATATATATATGTATATTAGAATTACCGATATGAGGAGAGATTTTAGATTGGAAGGAAATATGAATATACATTAAATCATACGTTAACGATATTTTTCATCAACACCGAAGATTGGCCAATGGGAATGGTCTTAAGGAAAAAAGGTTGGCTGTTTAGCTTTCGCGAGTTTAGGTTACATCACCGTTCCCGGGTATCAAGACCTTGGAGAGAAGGATCACTAAACAATCCTTGATAAGGGACCTAATGGATGGTGGAAAGGAGTGTTGCACTAAGTTCGCTGAAAGATTCTAAGCTCTCAGGAAAGGTTTAAGCATATGGGAAGGAGCGTTTCATCCGATCTACGGAGAGGTTTAGGCAAGGATCCATGCATATGTTGGAAATAAACAGCAAATTGTAGCAACGATAACTAAGAAAATAACATACTAAACTCATAGGATAATACTATAAGTGTAGATCCACTCTTTATTAATCTTCCATTTAGAGTACATGAATAGAGTAAAGGAAATCCTCCAATTTGATCTAGGTATCCAAGTTTATTCTAAAGAAAATGAGTATAAAAATCAGAAAATGAGACCCTCCCTCAATTGTGTCCCCTAAGGTCCTATTTATAGAGAAATCAGGGACCCTTCTGCTATTGGGTCGTTGGGCCCGAAAATGCCTTTGCCAGCTGCTTTCCTCCTTGGTTTCGGTTGTCTTTAGCTCCTTGTCGCTTTGTGGTCTGGAGTATAGCTTCCAGAAGGAAGGTCTCGGTCGGTTGGGTCCTTTGTGAGAGGGATATGAGCTCGTTGATGTAGTAGCTTTTTCTGGAAGGTCTTTGAACTTCTTGTTGCATGCTCTCGGTTATAAGCTTCCAGATGTAGGCTCCATATTTTCTCATAAATACTTAGAGGAGCTTGTCCTCAGGATGTACGTAGATAGCTATTGGTTCGGCACTGCTGTTAGTGTCTATACTAAGTGGTTTAGTATGGATAGCTAATTTCCTCTCATGGGTTCCGGTTAGCCTTCCGATTTGGCCTCTGTGCATAGCCTAGTCTTCCGGAAGGTTTCTCCAGGTAATTTGCCTATTGTTTATCAGGATGACCTTTCAGAGTTTATGCGGTAGATGTTTCAGAAGCTAGTTCCGGATAATCTTTGCGTATATTTGGCTTAATGGTTGGGGTGTCTTTAACCCTTGGTGTATTGGCATTAAGTAGGTTAAAATTGGCAACCTTTGCATCCTCCCAGTTTCCACTTGTGGAGTTATTGCTTTTTTCGCTCTTAACTTCTGGCTTGGATGACCTTTCGCTATAGAACCCCCGCCAGGTATGCCCTGCTGGATAGACTGTGCTGGCACTCCATAGGAGTTGGGCTCCTTTCCCCCAAAGAATGTGTCACTGTGTAGCTTTCGGATTATTCCTTCGTGCTTGTGTTCATCAAACGCCCTTTCACTGTTAGCTGATTTCAGAGTTGATTTTGGTAGTAACGTTTGCCCCTTGGTAAAGGGGTGTTTTCGACTTTTCAAGTCAAACTTTTTTGTCTTTTCCGAAGTGTCACTTCAGAGTCATTTGATTTCCCTTGATCATAAGCATTGATTGATCTATGCATGTTCAGTTCAGATTGGTTTTGGAATTTGAATAATAAATTCTTCTCTCTCATTTCCGCCTTTCACCTGCAAATTGAATTCTCGAACAAGATTATTGTTTCTCTAAGAAGCTGCTTAAAATTTTCTTTTTGAGAACCCAAGCCCGATTCTCTATGAGTATTTTTACTTCTTATATGAGTCGTATTCTTAATTATGTACCAAAATTGACGGGAAAGTCGATTATGATTATGTTGATCATAAAATAGGTTTTAGGCAACGATCTCTTATTCACCATGCTTAATGCCCGATATTAGCGGCCATCTATTTCATAGGTTACTTTGTGTAGAAATTACAATACGCGATGCAAGGTACACAAGAAGGAAATAATTTTCCCACTAATTAAGGTTCTATGCCACTGATACAAAATGATTCTAATATAATTAGGGTATGCGTTTTCCTTGCTATTAAAAGCCTAGGTGACCACTAATGAAAGTACATTATGCATAATCCTTTTTACATTCAATATCTTAGTTCGGTTTATCTTTTGACAAATCAAGTTTTTTGTGAACAAGACACAATAATACTCTACCCATTCATAAATGTTATTTATGCAATTGTGTAAGAAGTATGGATACAAATGGTACTACGATGGAATGATATCACCTGGCAGAATCATGTCTAGCAAAAGCCCTGTTAAGGGAAGGCTAAATATTCCAAGGTCTCACGTCCTAAGAAAGCATTTGTTCCAAAGCCGTCTTTGATTACTTCTCAACATTCCGTGATGGCCATACTGGAAAGCTTTGGCATATCTGGCATTGACTCCATTATAGATTCTTTTCTAAATTTTCTCAAGAACCCTCCAGAAGGGTATTTTGCGTATTCAGCGATGTATATCTGGCATGAAGGCTTTCTTCCTTTTCCACCCTTTCTACAAAAGCTCTTAAGTGATTTGAAAGTTTCTCCTATTCAACTCTCACCCAATACGTATACAACTCTCTTGTGCTTGGAGGCCCTGGTTCTTGCATCCGGTCAGGATTCTTTAAGCCCCAAACTTATTCATCATATGGTTCGATTTTCTAAAAGTTTAGAATTGCCGATATGGAGGGATAATCCTATAAGGAGACCAATTACAAATAGTATTAGCAAAACGAGGCCGTGGGAAGATCAATTTTTTCTCATCAAATGCCCTCTCGGCATATCAGGAAAATTTGTTGATGACGGTAGGTCTCTTTCCTTAGAAGGTAAATGTTTTATATTTGTGGTTTTCATTTATCCGTGTCTTTCTTTTATTATGGAAACCCTTCTAAAGATGTGATTTTAATGCCGGAGGAAGCTCAAGTTGTCGAGGCTATCTTCACAGCACCGGTGGAGCATATGTGCTAGTCATTCCTCCTAACCATCGATAGGGTTCATCAATATGGCTTAATTCCCCCAAGGGCAGAAGATATTGGGGAAACCTCGCATCCAATTTTTTGGTCATAAAGGACTATTGCTGAATTCTAGCTCTTTCAATGCAGGCTCCCCCATCCATCCAAGTGATTTGAATGAGTCTATATTTTTGTTTTTTGTTTTTTGTTTAGACAATGTTTGTCATTATTTCTCTCGTTTCCTTGTTATTATTGTTTTACTAATTTAATTCCTCTTCGTTTAGGATATTCGGCTTCTCGGGATGTGTCTGCCCTGGTAGCTTACTCTCGATCCAGTACCCAAGATATAAAGAAGCTCGCCCATACTGACAATGAATCTCCGTCAAAGATTCCCAGACAAAATAAGTAAGATAGCTTTTTAGAAAATATCGTTGTTACCTCGAAAACAAGGCAGACCTTTGATCCCCCTACTGTTGATTATGACCAGGCGGTCCATGTTGACACTTCCCTTGATACTTCACCGAAGGATAAGCCCGTAAGCAGTCCCGTTCTTCCCGATACTTTTGGCAGGTTAGGTGGGGAAGGGCATAGTCTTCTGTTGCCTTCCTTCTCTCAGCCTGTTATCTCCCTTCCACTTCCTTTGCCAGTCTTTGATTTTGATTGGCTTGTGAGTCTTGCTCTCTCACTTCCAAAAGTTGCTAACATCACGCCGACTTCTTCACCCTTAGATTCATAATATTTTCATCGGCAACAAATCAGGAACCAACTTTTGGTATTGATTTATCCTTTTCGATTCCATTGTATTCATATTGTTTTTATGAGAAGCTTAATTCATTTCCCTTCCTCAAATAATGAAGACTTGGTATCTATCCAGAGGGATGGTGTAACACCCCGTATTTTCTATGGATATTAAAATTAACAAATCTAAGAACACTTAATTTTTAAAAGAAGAATTAAGGGAAACAGGTTACGCCATTGAGTTCGTCTCGGAATTTTGCTTGAGATAGAGTCCGAGTTTGCGTGAATCGGACTCCGTATGAAGAAGTTATAGAGTTCAGAAGATTTCAAGAATAAACAGAAAATAATAATTAAATAATAAATCCAGTCCAAAATTCAAAATTCGGACAGAACAGGCTGAGCAGGAAAATTCCCACTCAGTGTGTCGACCCCCCCAAGGGGAGTCGACATAGGTGTCAACCCCCTATAGGGGAGTCGACATAGGTGTCGACCCCCACGTAGGGAGTAGACCCCTATGAGATTTGCTTCCTATGATGAATTTCTGTAGTCCTGAGCTGATGTGGCCTTCTCTGATTGGCCAATGACTAATTTCTGAGTTGTTAGGGCTTATGTGTCGTGCTATGGTTGGCTGGATGAAATATCGTTGGTTTGATGACTCTAATTTCTCCTAGACTAATCTAAAGGCTAGAATTAATCCTAGACATCTATATATACATAGCCAAACCTAGACCCTAACCTCATAACCCTAAAACTACGGTGTCGTCATGCTGTTCATCTACAAGCTAGCCTAGCCTCCTTCAACTTCTCCTAACTATAAAAATAAATCCAAACTAGTAATCGATTAGAAGAACTTCAAATCAAACGTCTACATCAAAAGTTAGCTTTTCAAATTCAGAAATCAGATCCCAGAATACAAGATCTGTCCTTTTTCTGTAAGTTTAGTTATTATTTAGATTTAAACTTCTAATAGAAATCACGATTGTAATAATCGGATCTAGAACGATGCCTAATTCTGATTCGTGCCTATCCTTTTGTCTAATCTAAATTGCTTATGCCTATGAGACTATTGTGATTGATGTAATGACAACTATCATGCCTATGAGACTGTTGGACTGACATAATAGAACCTATCATGCCTATGAGACTGTTGGACTAGCATAAGTGAACTATCATGCCTGTGAGACTGTTGTGATTGATAGGATGGAACTTTTCATGTTGTACAACCTATGCCTATGAAACTATCATGATTTATCAAATGGGACTTATCATGTTGTACATTAAATTAGTAATTCTCTTAAGTCCAATTCTTATTAATTTTTATATCTATGGTGTGAATTGCTTAGCTTGTCTACACATAGTGTTAATATACAACATTGGAACATAATTCTTGAATTTGGTACATCCTTACATGCCTATTTTTCCTTATGTCAATTCTTATGCTCCTTCTCTATTTTTCCTTTTTTACTTGCTTTTGTGAATGCTAAGTTCATTCGGAACTTAGATTGAATCTCGATGTACGTGCGATTATAACGCGGGGAAAATTGGCTATAATTTAATTTAGTAAAATTTGGGCATAGCTTGGGAATGTGGTATAAACTTGTATTTACTAGACTTGTGGAAAATTTGACACATAGATTTGGACATATATGACAAATATGTAAATGGGCTAAAGATGAACATGCCTAACCCGAGGTTAGATTGAGTTGCAGTGTAAGACTGCCCAGAACCGCCCGACACATCCAGCGACCGCAACAATATAGATCTAATGTGAGAGGTTGGTGCTTTAATGAATGAATTAAAGCTAAGGAACAGATTGACTAAGAACGATATGGTTAAGTTAATTAAAGCAACATTTAACAAATACAACATGTTAGTTAAACAGATGGGTGGGGTTAGGTAAATTTGAGAGCACTTAACTGTTATAACATGTTGATTAGGAAATCCTAGTAATGGGGACCCATTTCAGCAATAACCCACATAGATGTATCACGGTACCCTAAACTAGGCAGGGTAGAGAACGATTACTAGGCTAATTATAAGCGGTCAAAATAGCGGCAGGTGGTGCAACAGTGTAGGTTCCGGCTGAGTATGGGTGTGCACGTACTCCCGAGTGGATAAAGCAGGCACTGAGCATCAATAGTATATACTGTGCATCTAGAATTTGTTTCGGGTTGCCACCATAGGAATTGATACACCCTATGGTGGGACCAGCATAGGTATCTACAATCAAGCAGGGCCGAATGACATAAGTAATAAATGCATGCGAGTAGAAGCCGATCGGAAAAGGGATCACTTTGTTATGAACACATGATGGTAGTTGAAACTTTTGTAGTAGGTGCAGAGAAATGGAAATGAGTGCGATAGTATATTCAATTTATCTTGTCGTATCTTATGTTATCTTATTTCTATAGTATTGTCCTATATTCAATTTATTCGTGTCATGATTCTTTTACCTGTTTACATGCTGAATAATCACTGGACTTACCAGACTTATGTCTGACCTATTTTCTTTCACCTTCTTTTCTTTCGTGCCCTCCTGGTTCGCAGGGAGGGAATACTTCAGTTTAGTGCATACCTTTTCCAGTTTGAAGAGAGTTGATGTATTGCTTGGATTCTCTCTTCTTGGGCTACGATTGTGGTTACATTTTATTGGTGATTTATGCTGCTTTACTATTGTTTATGCTTCTTTATGTACTTGGAGTTTCAAATCAAGGCAGATGTTTCATTGTAATAATTTAGAAGTTGGGTTTTGAGACAATGCTTCTAATGTTTTGACTGAACCACGTTAGTTATGAAATGATTTCAGTTTTGCGCTGTTTATATGTCTATCTTGTAAATTATCTATGTCTTTTACCTAAAATGCTTCACCAAAGTTAATGCATTCCCTTTGTGAGTGACCTTAACGAATGTGAGGTGTTTCACTTGGTATCAGAGGGATGGTTTACCAGACCAGAGAAAAGTTTTTGAAAACTATTTTTCGAGGAGAAATTTAAAGAAGCATTTTCAAGAAAAGTGTTGTTTTATTTTAAAGGCATAATCCCCAAAGCCATATGCATTATCTTTCTATCCCTTATTTTGAACCTTTTCTTTTTGTATCAACATTCTTGGGGATCTTAATCTTCCCGAGGGCGTACCGATACCTAGCTGGTTTAGAAGGTATTTGGAGGCTATGGCTAATGACGCAGGCCCAGCAGACGTTCCTCCTCCCCCAGCTGCAGCCGTTCCTCTTCCTCCTCCGCGGGTGAATGCTTTCTCGAAGATATGTTGGGACTTTCGAGCTATAGGTGGAAAAAACTTTAATGGGACTGAGTCATTTGTGGATGTAAGAAACTGGCTCAAGGAAACAGAAGATTTGTTTGTTATCTTCGAAGTGGATGATAGGCAGAAGATACAATTGGCTGTATGGTTACTTAAGGACGAAGCCTCTTACTGGTGGGAAGTTACTAATGCTGAGAGAACAGTTGAAACTTAGGAGGATTTCAGAAGGAGATTTGAAATGAAGTTCCTCTCGCAAGCTGAGCGAAGCCTACAAATGGAAAAGTTCTTAGCACTCAAACAGGGAAACCTATCGGTTAAGGAATACGTCAACCAATTCAACTAGCTGGCTAGATTCAGATTAGAGTTGGTAAACAATCCACATAAAAAGGCTCTCCATTTCGTGAAAGGGTTGAATGAATCGCTGCACAGCGTAGCTATGTCCCATATACCTATGGGTGCGAATTTTGAGAGACTGGTGGACATGGCACTGTTACAGGAGGAAGACAAGGGTGGCAAGAAAGAGTCAATGGTGGATGGACCTTTAGACAAGAAAGTGGAGGGATCGCAGAATAAGAAGACAGATTCCAAGAAAGGCGGGAAGAATAACAAACCCCATAACACGAGGAAGTGTAAATTTTGTGGCATACCTGGACATCGGATTAAGGACTGCAGAAAGAAGAAAACGAAGATGGGTGGTTGCTTTCAATGCGGCGAGACATGACATATGGCTAAGGATTGCCCAAAAATGCAAGGGCAAGGGCAGAGGACTGGATCCATTTCTGGAGGGTATATTCACGCTCTCATTGCACCTCCGCAAGAAAGTGGTAGATTTAGAGGTTAGTTTATTTTTCTGATCATCCAGTTCATACTCTTTTTGATTCTGGCGCATCACACTCTTTTATATCTACTGCTTTAGTTGAATCTCTGCACCTAGATACCAGTATAGTAGAGGATCCCATGGTTGTTTCAAATCCAGTTGGGGGCTCGGCTTATTTGTCCATGATTTGTTTGGATTTGGAAATTTCTATACTTAGCGTTGGGTTTAGATGTAATGCTTATGTTTTGGGTTTCACGGGCTATGGGTTGATTCTAGGCATGGATTGGTTATCCAGTAATGGTGCCATCCTCGATTGTGAAAAGAGAGTGGTTAGACTTATGACTTGCCTTAGTAACACTCTCGAAATCTCTTGTAATCCCATGAATTCTGTTATGCTTAGTTGCTTAGATTCTCTTGATGCATCTATTGAAAACTTGCAATCTATTAGAGTGGTCCATGAATACTCGGATGTCTTTGAAGAGGTAAAGGGTTTACCTCCGAAGCGAGAGATAGACTTCCGCATATACCTTGTTGATAATGCAAAACCAGTTGCTTTACCAGTTTGACACATGGATCCAAGAGAAAGGAAAGAGTTCAGCAAGCAAGTTAAAAAGTTGCTTGAAAAGGTGTTCATAAGGCGGAGTATGTCTGAATGGGGTGATCCAGTGGTGTTTGGAACCAAAGCAGATGGTTCACTTCGCCTGTGCGTGGACTATAGGGAGCTAAACAAATTGTACAAGAAGAATAGGCACCCACTTCCTAGAATAGACGACTTGTTCGACCAACTCGTAGGTGCCTCAGTTTTCTTCCAACTAGATCTGGCCACCAGATTTCATCAACTAAGAGTGGCTGAGGACAGCATAGATAAGACTGCGTTCAGAACCCCGGATGGTTTCTTCGAATGGCTTGTCATGCATTTCGACTTGACAAACGCACCTACCTACTTCGTAGACTTGATGAGTAGGGTATTTAGAGAGTTCCTTAATAAATTTGTAGAGGTTTTTGTGGATGACATTTTGATTTTCTCAAAAAGTGAGGAAGAACATGCTTCGCATTTAAGGGAAGTTATGGATACTCTTTGTGCACATCAGCTGAAAGCAAAATTCTCCAAATGCCATTTTTGGAGAGATGAAGTAAGGTTTCTTGGACATGTAGTGTCCAAAGAGGGGATAGCTATGGATCCCGCAAAAGTAATTGCAGTGCAGGATTGGAAGATCCCACGGAATGCAACCGAAGTACGAAGTTTTCTCGGGCTAGCAGGCTTTTATAGAAAGTTCATTAAGGACTTTGCGAAGATCTCATCCTCACTTACTGGGTTGACAAAGAAGAACCTAACTTTTTCTTGGGATTTGGATTGCGATGTTGCTTTCCAACGATTGAAAAGGGCTCTAACAATAGCCCTGGTTCTGACATTTCCTGATGGGAGTAAGATGTTTATAGTGTAAACAGACGCATGTAGTACAGGATTCGGCACTGTCTTGATGCAAGAGGGCAGAGTAGTTTGTTATGGAGGAAGGCAATTGAAGGTACATGAGAAAAACTACCCAACTCATGATTTAGAACTAGCTGCCATTGTTTTTGCACTTAAGTCATGGCATCATTACCTGCTAGGAGAAAGGTTTGAATTGTTTACTGACCATAAATCATTAAAGAACCTTTTCTCATAGAAAGATCTTAACTTAAGGAAACAAAGGTGGATGGAATTTCTTGTCTCATATGATTTTGAGAGTGCTTATACCCCTGGCAAGGGAAATGTGGTAGCAGACGTCTTAAGTAGGAAAAAGCTGACCTTAAGTCCTCTCTTTGTAGAAAGGCAAAGCTTGGAGTACATAGCAAACTTTGACTTTAGACCCTCCTTTGAATTTGTACCTAGTTTGTTAGCATCTCTAGAGGTGCGGCCTACTCTTTTGGACTCAATAGGAAACGCGCAACGTGAAGACCCTCAGCTAGTTGATGTGATGGATAAGCTAATTAGAGTTGAGACTTCTAGTCACCTCAATAGATACTCCATCGATGACATGGGTTGGTTGAGACGGGATGGAAGACTATGCGTCCCATAAGCAAGGGATTTGGTGAAGACCGTTCTCGAAGAGGCACACCATTCTATGTTGACCATACACCCAGGTGGGGGAAAAGATGTATAAAGACATAAAAAGGGTTTTCTTCTGGAATGGCATGAAGAAGGATGTAGCTGAGTTTGTCTCTAAATGCTTGATATGCCAGCAAGTCAAGGCAGAGCAGAAGAAGCCTGGCGGTCTGCTACATCATCTAGAGTTCCCACAGTGGAAATGGGATAGCATTTCGATGGACTTTATTGATGGGTTGCCTAGATCAAGAAGGGGCAATACCAGTATTTGGGTAATAGTGGACAGGCTCACTAAAAGCGCTCACTTTATACCTGTTAAGAAAATGACTGCCTCATCATTAGCATCCATTTATCTTAAAGAGGTAGTTCGACTGCATGGAATACCCTCCAGCATAGTAAGTGATCGAGACCCTATCTTTACGAGCGAGTTTTGGAAGAGTTTGCAAGAGGCTGTAGGCACACAACTATGCTTAAGCACTGCTTATCACCCTCAAACCAATGGTCAGATAGAAACGGTGAACATAGTATTAGATGATCTCTTGAGATTGTGCATTCTTGATTTTGGGGGAACATGGGAGGATCACCTTCCTTTGGTGGAGTTCTCCTACAACAATAGCTACCAATCCACCATAGGCATGGCACCCTTTGAGGCTTTATATGGAAGACCATCGATCACCAACTTGTTGGTGGGAGTCTACAGACAAGCTCGTACTTAGGCCTGACATGATCAGAGAAACTTCAGAGAAGGTGGACTTGATACGAAGACGAATGAAGACCGCACAAGATAGACAGAAGTCCTACGCTGATAAAAGAAGGACGACCTGTAGTTTGAGGTTGGAGATAGAGTTTTTCTTAAAGTATATCCTTTAAGGAATGTCGTTCGCTTTGGGTCCATAGGAAAATTGGCACCAAGATTTGTAGGGCCATTTCCTATCATTGAGAGGATTGGGAAGATGGCTTATAAAATACAGCTGCCCAAAAGATTGGCTGGAGTACATAATGTCTTTCATGTCTCTCATCTACGAAAGTGCTTACATGAGTCTGCGGAAGTTGTGGAGCCAAGCATACTAGAGGAAATAGAAGTGGAGCGAGAAGCAACGGTGAGAAGAGTTCCAACTTGTATCTTGGGTACAGAAGTTAAAAAGCTCGGTAATCGCGAGGTCAAGCTAGTAAAAGTACAATGGAGTGATGCTGAGGAAGACGCGACGTGGGAGACTGAGGACAAGATAAGGGCATCCTACCCTTACCTTTTTGAGGGTACATTCTTGATCTCTTTTTCATAAGTTTATGCATGCTTGTATATCTCCTCGGTCCTATTCTTGATCCTTAGGTAGAAACCAATGGATGCAAACATGTATTTGAAACATGTTATGATTGATGGTTGCAAGTGGTTGCTAGTGGTTGCTCATGGATGCTGTAACAACCCGTATTTTCAATAACCTGTAATAACATAAATCGAGGCAGAATTTAATTCTAAAATGGGAATCAAGGGAAACGGGCTATGCCATTGCGTTCGTCTCGGAAAAATACGCGAAATAGAGTCCGAGTTTTCGAAAATCGGAGTCCGTATGACCAAGATATGGCCTCGCGAAGTTTCACGAAAATTCCCAAATTAAAGTATACTTAATTAAGTGAAATGGGTTGTGTAGATATATATATATATATATATATATATTGATATATATATATATATATATAATTGAAAATTTAATAAATAAATATGCAAAAATGCTCAAAACAGCGAATTGGGAGAGGGGAATAACCGAACCGGCCGATTTTTGAAGTCGACCCGAGCCCGCTGGGTCGACTAGGGGTTAATCCAGGGTGTTTGGCTGTCAACCCGTGGGCCGATTCGCTCAAGTGCAGATTTTGCATTTGAATGGTTCTCATGGTCCATCTTTAATCTAAAGGCCCTAGATGGTTCCTACACTTGACTTCTTCCCCAAGACATGCTTTGATGGCTTGGATTGAATCTAGGGTTAATCCTATGGCCTAAAACACTTGCCTAATCTATAAATAAGACCCTAACCTACCCTAATTCATTCATAATTAAACCTAGTGACTAAACTATGGCAAAATGCTAGCTCTCATGGCCTCCACTAATTTTATGAAGAGGGTTGCATACTAATCACTCTCTAATCAACTTCTAATCCCTTCTTAGCATCTTAATCTTCTTCATTTGGTGTTCAAAGTTGCTAGTTGTGAGTTTCTATCACTTTGATGATCTTTTGGTAAACTAATTAGATGAGATGTGATGAGATTTATGGTTTTGTATGTGGGTTAATGAGCTTTGAATCATATGATATGATGTTAGCATTAATCTTATGTTTATGCATGTTGAGTATGTAAGCTTATGCAAGTTTAATATGATGTATGTTATGTTTGCATGATGCTAAATATGCAAGTTGTGGGCTATGTAATCATATGCATGTTATGCAAGTTCATGGTAATATGCTATGCAAGTTACATGTATGTAAATATGCAAGTTACATGTTTGTTAATATGCAAGTTACATGTATGTAAATATGCAAGTTACATGTTTGTTAATATGCAAGTTACATGTTTGTTAATATGCAAGTTACATGTATGTAAATATGCAAGTTACATGTTTCTTTATATGCAAGTTACATGTTTGTTAATATGCGAGTTACATGTATGTAAATATGCAAGTTACATGTTTATTAATATGCAAGTTCATGATGACACATTATGCAAGTCTATAAGCTAATATGCAAGTTTGTTATGCAAAATGAATATGTAAGTTATGTGACATATTATATGCAAGTTATGTGACATGTTATGCAAGTTCATATGCAAGTTATGTGTTTGTTAATATGCAAGATGGCACCTTTGAAACATGTTCATTCATATGCAAGTTGACACCTTTTATATGTGTTATATCATGAACGAAATTACGTGGGAACGATGGGGTAATTAAATGCATAAGTTAATAAGATTGTGTGAAATTAATATAATTATGCATAACACAAAATAAATAAACATAGTATGGGAATTTGCCTATTTGGTTAGGTGTACCCATACTATGTGTTGGGAATTTACCTATTGAGTTAGGTCTACCCCATGGGAATTTACCTATTAAGTTAGGTCTACCCATGTTAAGAAAACTTGATTAATTAGGGATAATTAATATAAAATTATGAGGGTGATTAATTAGGTGTAATTAATTGACTAAGACACGAGGTTGGACTCAGTTGTAGCGTAAAACTGCCCGGACCCAACCGGCTTAACCAGTTGCTACAAATGTTAGCCCAATGTGAGAGGTCTTAGGCACAAACTAAATACGTAATTAATGTAAAGACACGAGGTTAGACTCTGTTATGACATAAGGCTGCCCGGACCCAACCGGCTTAACCAGCGGTCATAAAAGACAGTCTAATGTGAGAGGTCTTTACAAAGGTTACGTTCTTAATTAATTAATTAAGAAACACTTAACCATATTAGCATGTAGAGGGACATGAGGGGTTAAGTGGGTGCCTCGGGTGGCATGAGAAAATCTAGTGGTTGCCTTGGGTGGCAATAGAAAATACGATTAGAATACTTAACCAAAATGGAACATGTAATTAAAACATGATTAAAGGGTTAAGTGGGATATACTAGAAAAAGGGACAAGCTTAGGTGGGTAGCTTGTGGAGGCCCATTTCAACCAGTAACCCATACGTATCTTTGTGGGCTCGACCCATGTCGAGGACGGGACACGCATACTGGGCTTGACTGTAAGAGGCAAACGGGTTAGCGGTGGCAACGCAAGTCCAACGGGCTTCATATGCGTGAGTGGGCCCGGGCTGGTAGGTAAGCCGTTGTTGCATCGAGTAGATATAAGCCGTGCACCTTTAGTTCCATCAGGTTGCCACATTGGGGAATGATACATCCCACGGTGGGGCCAGCACGGGTATCTACGTTAGGGAGCCGATCGAATGGGAAGTAGTGTGTACACCTAGTGGATTGTAGGGCCCCGTGGCGCCTACTTGGTCACCTAGGGGTACGCAGGTACTAATTAGTAAATTTTATAAGTCCTTGGGTGGGATCAACCTTTAAGTTAGGAACGACTGGTGTGGTGCAGTTTAGTAATTTACCTTAGGGAGGGTAGATGCGTCTTTATCCTTTATCTTCGTTTAGTTGACTGCTTAGGGTAGCCATTCATCCCTATATGTTACCGTATATCAGTTTATGTCTTCTCTGGTTACTTTAACGATTGTATTGTTAAAGTTATAGGACTCGCTCAGACTTATGTCTGACCCTGTTGTTTTTATCTTTTTCCCAACCCTCAGGTCCTACGGTGGATCCTAGCAGTAGTGGAGCTTGATCGGATTGCTGTTCCAGTCTTTAGGAGCTTGGATAGATGTAAAGCTCCAGTTATCCAGTTATCTTTTCTTTTGTTTGGCTATTGTATGAGAGTGGGATTATGTACTTCTTTATTTTGATGGATATTGTACTTGACCTTTATTGTGGTTTTATGATGTAACCAGACATGTTTTACTTCCGCTGTTATGAGATGATGTTTTAAAATTTCAAGTACTATTTATATCTGTCTTGTTGTAATTTTTCTGTTCTATATTCACTAAAATACTCCACCGATGCTATGGCATTCCCTTAGTGAGTGATCATAGCGGGAGTGGGGTGTTACACGTGGTATCAGAGCCAGGTTACCAGAACAGATAAAATTTTTGAGAAAAACTACTTTCTAAGAGTATTTTCGAAGAAAGGATTTTTAAAAGCATGTCTTCTAAGAGAAAAAGTTTTTGAAAAAGAAAAGCATAATCCCCAATAGCCATATCTTTATCTTTCGGAATCTCCTTTTTGAATCTTTCCTCTTTCGTTTCAGCATGGCTGAAGATCTTAACATCCCGGAGGGTTTAGTTATACCACTATGGTATAGGAGGTTGCAAGAGGCTAGGGCCGCGGCTGCGGGTCCGGCCAATGCTACTACACCAGAGACAACCGCTCCTCCTCCTCAGCCTAGAGTGGATAATTTTGCTAAGGTTTGCAAGGAGTTCAAGGCTATAGGAGGAAAACCTTTTCTTGGTTCAGAGACTTTCGTAGAGGCTAGAGATTGGCTTAAGGAAGTGGAAGAGTTGCTAGATATCTTTGAAGTGGAAGAGGGAAAGAAAGTCAAGTTGGCGGCTTGGTTAATGAAGGGAGAGGCCTCATTCTGGTGGGAGGTCACTAATGGAGAACGCCCTGTTGACTCTTGGGCAGATTTTAAGCAAAGGTTTGGGGCTAAGTTTCTCTCAAGGGCGGAAGAGAATCTGTTTATGGAGAAGTTCTTGAATTTGAAGCAAGGGAATCTCACGGTGAAAGAATATGTCAACAAATTCAATCAATTAGCAAGGTTTGGCATAGAGTTGGTGAATACACCGGAGAAGAAGGCTTTGAGGTTCGTTAGAGGCTTGAACGAACCATTGCAAGGAATAGCTATGACTCACATTCCTATGGGGGCCACTTTTGAGAAGCTTGTCTACATGGCACTTATGCATGAGGATGATAAGAATTCTAAGGCACCAGAGAAAAAGGGGGATCAGAAGAAACCGCAACAGCAACAACAAGGCAAGGGCGGAAAAGGCAATGGTGACAAAAAGAAGACGAAGAAGAAGTGCTTCAATTGTGGAACACCAGGACACCTTAGTAAGGATTGTCGCAAAAAGAAGAAGACCGGTTGCTTTCATTGTGGTGAAGCAGGGCATCTTGTGAAAAACTGCCCAAAGAAGGGGCAGAAGACGGGGTCTACCTCAGGAGGCCAGGTGCAAGCTCTTATAGCACCACCTCAGTCAGGGGGGCAAGTTCAGGTTCTCTCAGTTCCACCGATTCAGCAGAGAGGTAGAACTATTTCCGTTGAAAGTCTGGTTTTTCTGTTTGATCATCCAGTTCGTACTTTGTTTGACTCTGGCGCATCGCATTCTTTTATCTCATCATCGTTAGTTGAGTCACTGCACTTAGACACCAGTCTAGTTGATGATCCCTTGGTTGTCTCAAACCCAATTGGGGGCTCCATATATCTGTCTATGATATGTTTGGGTTTGAAGATTTCTATACTTAGCGTTGAGTTTAGATGTGATGCTTTTGTATTGGGCTTCACGGGCTATGGGTTGATCTTGGGCATGGACTGGTTATCCAGTAATGGTGCCGTTCTTGATTGCGAAAGGAGAGTTGTCAGGCTCATGACCCGCTTGGGTAACACTCTCGAGATCTCTTGCAATCCCATGGAATCTGTTTTGCTAAGTTATCTTGAATCGCTCGATGCTTCGTTCGAGAGTTTGTGTTCTGTCAGAGTAGTCCGGGAATATCCGGATGTGTTTGAAGAAGTAAAGGGTTTGCCTCCGAAGCGGGAGATAGATTTCCGAATTTATTTGGTGGATAATGCCAAACCAGTGTCTTTGCCAGTACGCCACATGGCTCCTCGTGAGAGAAGAGAACTTCATAAGCAAGTAGGGGAGTTGCTTGAGAAGGGGTTCATAAGGCGAAGTATATCGGAGTGGGGAGCTCCAGTAGTGTTTGCCACGAAGGCGGATGGGTCCCTCAGACTTTGTGTGGATTATAGAGAACTTAATAAGCTCACGAAGAAGAATAGACACCCATTACCGAGGATAGATGATCTCTTTGATCAGTTGGTTGGCGCGTCAGTATTTTCGCAGATGGACTTAGCTACAGGGTTTCATCAGTTAAGAGTGGCGGAGGACAGTATAGAGAAGACTGCTTTCCGGACTCCGGATGGTTTTTATGAGTGGCTAGTGATGCCATTTGGGTTGACAAACGCCCCCGCATACTTTGTTGATCTCATGAGTAGAGTGTTCAGAGAGTATCTGAATAAGTTTGTAGTAGTTTTTGTGGATGACATCTTGGTCTTTTCCAAGAATGAAGAAGAGCATGCCTTACATCTCAAGGAAGTGTTGGAGACTCTTCGAGCGCATAGTCTTAAAGCTAAATTCTCTAAATGCCATTTTTGGAGAAGAGAAGTGCGATTCTTAGGGCATGTGGTCTCTAAGGAAGGGATAGCTGTGGATCCCGCAAAGATAGTATCTATCCAGGATTGGAAAGTTCCTAGAAATGCTACCGAGGTAAGAAGTTTCTTGGGGTTGGCAGGATATTATAGGAAGTTCATCAAAGACTTCGCGAAGATATCAGCCCCATTAACCCGCTTGACGAAAAAGAATCTGGTTTTCTCGTGGGATGTAGATTGTGATGATGCTTTCCGACGGTTAAAGAGAGCTTTGACCACCGCTCCAGTTTTAGTGCTCCCGGATGGGAGTAAGCCGTTTGTTGTTTATACCGATGCTTGTGGAACAGGATTAGGCGCAGTCTTGATGCAGGAGGGAAGGGTAATAGCCTATGGAGGGAGACAATTGAGAGTGCATGAGAAGAATTACCCTACCCATGATCTAGAGTTGGCCGCGATTGTTTTCGCACTTAAGTCTTGGCGCCATTATCTTCTTGGTGAGAGATTCGAGTTGTTCACCGACCATAAATCATTGAAGTACTTATTCTCTCAGAAGGATTTAAACTTAAGACAGCAAAGGTGGATGGAGTTCTTAGCATCCTATGATTTCGAGATAGCGTATACCCCTGGTAAGGGTAACGTGGTGGCAGACGCCTTGAGTAGAAAAAGGCTATCTTTGAGTCCATTGTTCGTGGAACGACGAAGCTTGGAGTTTCTTTCTTTGTTTGACTTCAGACCTTCTGTTGATTTTGTACCTGGTTTGTTGGCATCCTTGGAGGTTAGACCTACTCTTTTGAGACGGATTGGCGAGGCTCAGCGAGACGACCCACAGTTGGTTGTGTTGGTAGAGAAGCTTATAAGAGGGGAGTCGTCCAGCCATTTGGGTAGATACACCATAGATGATAAGGGATGGTTGCATAGAGACGGTAGACTTTGTGTACCGCAAGATGAGGGTTTGAAGAAGGCTATTTTGGATGATGCACATCGTTCAAGAATGACTATTCATCCCGGTGGAGACAAAATGTACCAAGACATGAAGAGAGTTTTCTTCTGGGCCGGTATGAAGAAAGATGTGGCCGAGTATGTGGCTAGATGCTTAGTGTGCCAACAAGTTAAAGTGGAGCAAAGGAAACCCGGTGGGTTGCTACACCCATTGGAAGTTCCACAGTGGAAGTGGGATAGTGTCTCGATGGATTTCATCGACGGGTTACCGAGATCGAGGAAGGGCAATACGGGAATTTGGGTTGTGGTAGACAGACTTACCAAGAGTGCCCATTTTATACCCGTAAAGAGTAAGAGGACCGCTCCATGGCTTGCTTCAGTCTATGTTAGAGAGATTGTTAGATTGCATGGCGTACCATCCAGCATTGTGAGTGATCGAGATCCTATTTTCACTAGTGAGTTTTGGAGAAGTTTGCAAGAGGCGGTAGGGACTCAGTTGTGTTTGAGCACCGCATATCATCCTCAGACGGACGGTCAGACTGAGAGGGTGAACCGTATCTTAGAAGATCTTTTGAGGCTTTGTATCTTGGATTTTGGAGGTACATGGGAAGAACATCTTCCTTTGGTGGAGTTCGCATATAATAACAACTTTCAGTCCAGTATTGGTATGGCTCCTTTCGAAGCTCTTTATGGAAGGCCTTGTCGATCTCCTACATGTTGGTGGGAATCTACGGATAAGATCTTGCTTGGGCCGGATATGGTTAGAGAGACTTCAGAGAAGATTGATTTAATTCGAAAAAGGATGAAAGCAGCGCAAGATAGACAGAAATCTTATGCGGATCGGAGAAGGACGGATCTTGAGTTTGAGGTTGGGGACATGGTTTTTGTCAAAGTATCTCCATTGAGAAATGTTGTTCGCTTTGGGTCCGTAGGGAAGTTAGCACCGAGATTTGTTGGGCCGTTTCCTATTAAGGAAAGGATTGGACGGATGGCATATAGGGTGGAGTTGCCCGACAGACTTAGTGGTGTTCATGATGTATTCCATGTATCACATTTGAGGAAGTGCTTACATGAGACCGCGGAGGTGGTAGAGCCGAGCTTGCTTAGAGATGTAGAGGTAGAGCGTGATGCGACGATTCGACGAGCTCCTACTCGCATCCTTGGGTCAGAAACTAGGAAGTTGAGGAACAGAGAAGTTCAGCTAGTTAAAGTGCAATGGGGAGATGACGAAAGCAATGCTACTTGGGAGACGGAAGCAAAGATGCGTTCTTTGTATCCATTTCTTTTTGAGAGTATGTCTTTTAACTTCTCCTTTATTGCTTGTCTAGTACTTATCTTATCTTTAGTATATCCTCTCGCTAATACCTATGACCTTTAGATAGGGTAAAACCTATGGTTGAAACATGTGTTTGAAACATGTTATGGTTGATGGATGCATATGGATGCAATTGTTTGCTAGTGGTTGCTCGTGGATGCATATACACACACATTAGGCACTAGACCGGCTCAGTCACTTCATGTTGCATATTGCATAAATGGATGTGGTAGTTAGATTGATGGATGTATCATGGCTGTGTTATCATATGGATGATGCATTTTTGTGTATGGTTGTGCACGCATGTAGAAATTTGTATGTGTCAATAGGGTTTCGCATACATATTGGATGCATGGCACTATCATGGTTTGCATTAAGGAGGTTTACTGTATCAGTAACCGCCTGATTTTTGCATTAGGTAAGTACATATACACACACTTTTGCATATATCCATCCAGCATTTAGAATCTTGTAAGGACAATGATTGCTCGTGGATGATGCTTTGAGTAGATGGATGATTGGATGGTAGGATACGTTCTTCCTAACTTGAAGATTTCGGGGACGAAATCCTTTAAGGAGGGGAGAATGTAACAACCCGTATTTTCAATAACCTGTAATAACATAAATCGAGGCAGAATTTAATTCTAAAATGGGAATCAAGGGAAACGGGCTATGCCATTGCGTTCGTCTCGGAAAAATACGCGAAATAGAGTCCGAGTTTTCGAAAATCGGAGTCCGTATGACCAAGATATGGCCTCGCGAAGTTTCACGAAAATTCCCAAATTAAAGTATACTTAATTAAGTGAAATGGGTTGTGTAGATATATATATATATATATATATATATTGATATATATATATATATATATAATTGAAAATTTAATAAATAAATATGCAAAAATGCTCAAAACAGCGAATTGGGAGAGGGGAATAACCGAACCGGCCGATTTTTGAAGTCGACCCGAGCCCGCTGGGTCGACTAGGGGTTAATCCAGGGTGTTTGGCTGTCAACCCGTGGGCCGATTCGCTCAAGTGCAGATTTTGCATTTGAATGGTTCTCATGGTCCATCTTTAATCTAAAGGCCCTAGATGGTTCCTACACTTGACTTCTTCCCCAAGACATGCTTTGATGGCTTGGATTGAATCTAGGGTTAATCCTATGGCCTAAAACACTTGCCTAATCTATAAATAAGACCCTAACCTACCCTAATTCATTCATAATTAAACCTAGTGACTAAACTATGGCAAAATGCTAGCTCTCATGGCCTCCACTAATTTTATGAAGAGGGTTGCATACTAATCACTCTCTAATCAACTTCTAATCCCTTCTTAGCATCTTAATCTTCTTCATTTGGTGTTCAAAGTTGCTAGTTGTGAGTTTCTATCACTTTGATGATCTTTTGGTAAACTAATTAGATGAGATGTGATGAGATTTATGGTTTTGTATGTGGGTTAATGAGCTTTGAATCATATGATATGATGTTAGCATTAATCTTATGTTTATGCATGTTGAGTATGTAAGCTTATGCAAGTTTAATATGATGTATGTTATGTTTGCATGATGCTAAATATGCAAGTTGTGGGCTATGTAATCATATGCATGTTATGCAAGTTCATGGTAATATGCTATGCAAGTTACATGTATGTAAATATGCAAGTTACATGTTTGTTAATATGCAAGTTACATGTATGTAAATATGCAAGTTACATGTTTGTTAATATGCAAGTTACATGTTTGTTAATATGCAAGTTACATGTATGTAAATATGCAAGTTACATGTTTCTTTATATGCAAGTTACATGTTTGTTAATATGCGAGTTACATGTATGTAAATATGCAAGTTACATGTTTATTAATATGCAAGTTCATGATGACACATTATGCAAGTCTATAAGCTAATATGCAAGTTTGTTATGCAAAATGAATATGTAAGTTATGTGACATATTATATGCAAGTTATGTGACATGTTATGCAAGTTCATATGCAAGTTATGTGTTTGTTAATATGCAAGATGGCACCTTTGAAACATGTTCATTCATATGCAAGTTGACACCTTTTATATGTGTTATATCATGAACGAAATTACGTGGGAACGATGGGGTAATTAAATGCATAAGTTAATAAGATTGTGTGAAATTAATATAATTATGCATAACACAAAATAAATAAACATAGTATGGGAATTTGCCTATTTGGTTAGGTGTACCCATACTATGTGTTGGGAATTTACCTATTGAGTTAGGTCTACCCCATGGGAATTTACCTATTAAGTTAGGTCTACCCATGTTAAGAAAACTTGATTAATTAGGGATAATTAATATAAAATTATGAGGGTGATTAATTAGGTGTAATTAATTGACTAAGACACGAGGTTGGACTCAGTTGTAGCGTAAAACTGCCCGGACCCAACCGGCTTAACCAGTTGCTACAAATGTTAGCCCAATGTGAGAGGTCTTAGGCACAAACTAAATACGTAATTAATGTAAAGACACGAGGTTAGACTCTGTTATGACATAAGGCTGCCCGGACCCAACCGGCTTAACCAGCGGTCATAAAAGACAGTCTAATGTGAGAGGTCTTTACAAAGGTTACGTTCTTAATTAATTAATTAAGAAACACTTAACCATATTAGCATGTAGAGGGACATGAGGGGTTAAGTGGGTGCCTCGGGTGGCATGAGAAAATCTAGTGGTTGCCTTGGGTGGCAATAGAAAATACGATTAGAATACTTAACCAAAATGGAACATGTAATTAAAACATGATTAAAGGGTTAAGTGGGATATACTAGAAAAAGGGACAAGCTTAGGTGGGTAGCTTGTGGAGGCCCATTTCAACCAGTAACCCATACGTATCTTTGTGGGCTCGACCCATGTCGAGGACGGGACACGCATACTGGGCTTGACTGTAAGAGGCAAACGGGTTAGCGGTGGCAACGCAAGTCCAACGGGCTTCATATGCGTGAGTGGGCCCGGGCTGGTAGGTAAGCCGTTGTTGCATCGAGTAGATATAAGCCGTGCACCTTTAGTTCCATCAGGTTGCCACATTGGGGAATGATACATCCCACGGTGGGGCCAGCACGGGTATCTACGTTAGGGAGCCGATCGAATGGGAAGTAGTGTGTACACCTAGTGGATTGTAGGGCCCCGTGGCGCCTACTTGGTCACCTAGGGGTACGCAGGTACTAATTAGTAAATTTTATAAGTCCTTGGGTGGGATCAACCTTTAAGTTAGGAACGACTGGTGTGGTGCAGTTTAGTAATTTACCTTAGGGAGGGTAGATGCGTCTTTATCCTTTATCTTCGTTTAGTTGACTGCTTAGGGTAGCCATTCATCCCTATATGTTACCGTATATCAGTTTATGTCTTCTCTGGTTACTTTAACGATTGTATTGTTAAAGTTATAGGACTCGCTCAGACTTATGTCTGACCCTGTTGTTTTTATCTTTTTCCCAACCCTCAGGTCCTACGGTGGATCCTAGCAGTAGTGGAGCTTGATCGGATTGCTGTTCCAGTCTTTAGGAGCTTGGATAGATGTAAAGCTCCAGTTATCCAGTTATCTTTTCTTTTGTTTGGCTATTGTATGAGAGTGGGATTATGTACTTCTTTATTTTGATGGATATTGTACTTGACCTTTATTGTGGTTTTATGATGTAACCAGACATGTTTTACTTCCGCTGTTATGAGATGATGTTTTAAAATTTCAAGTACTATTTATATCTGTCTTGTTGTAATTTTTCTGTTCTATATTCACTAAAATACTCCACCGATGCTATGGCATTCCCTTAGTGAGTGATCATAGCGGGAGTGGGGTGTTACAGATGCATACACAAACACTAGGTACTAGATCGGCTCGGTCACTTTCATATTGCATATGCATATATGAATTTATATATGGATTGAAACTTGATGTATTATCATGTAGACGTTGCATTTGTACGAATGATTTTGCACTCATGTAGAAGTTACAAAATACAATTAGGAATAATTGCATACATGATGGACTCATAGCAATGACATGATTCGCATTAAGGAGGTCAACTGAATCAGTAGACCGCCTGATTTTTCATTAGATAAGGACATATACACATACTATGCATATGATCATGAAAGCATTAGAAGTCTTTTAAGGACAATGGATGCCTGTGATTGATGGTTGAATAGATGGATGTTAGGATACATTCTACTTAACTTAGAGATTTCGAGGACGAAATCCTTTAAGGAGGGGAGAATGTAACACCCCGTATTTTCTGCGAATATTAATATTAAAAAATCTAAGAACACTTAATTTTTAGAAGAAGAATTAAGGGAAACGGGTTATGCCATTGCGTTCGTCTTGGAGTTTTGCTTAAGATAGAGTTCGAATTTGCATGAATTGGACTCCGAATGAAGAAGTTATGGAGTTCAGAATATTTCATGAATAAACAGAAAATAATAATTAAATAATAAATCCAGTTCAAAATTCAAAATTCGGACAGAACTGGCTGAGCAGGAAAATTCCCGCTCAGGGTGTCGACACCCCCAAGGGGAGTCGACATAGGTGTCGACCCCCCTGTAAGGAGTCGACCCCTTTGAGATTTGCTTCCGGTGACGAATTTCTGTAGTCCTGAGCTGATGTGGCCTTCTCTGATTGGCCAATGACTAATTTCTGAGATGTTAGGGCTTATGTGTCGTGCTATGGTTGGATGGATGACACATCTCTTTGGTTTGATGGCTCTGATTTCTCCTAGACTAATCTAAAGGCTAGAATTAATCCTAGACATCTATATATACATAGCCAAACCTAGACCCTAACCTCATAACCCTAAGACTATGGTGTCATCATGTTGTTCGTCTACAAGCTAGCCTAGCCTCCTTCATCTTCTCCAAACTAGAAAAATAAATCCAAACTAGTAATCGATTAGAAGAACTTCAAATCAAACGTCTACATCAAAGGACATCTTTTCAAATTCAGAAATCAGATCCAAGAATACAATTTCCGTCCTTTTTCTGTAAGTTTAGTTATTATTTAGATTTAAACATCTAATAGAAATCAAGACTGTAATAATCGGATCTAGAACGATGCCTAATTTGATTCGTGCCTATCCTTTTGTCTAATCTAAATTTCTTATGCCTATGAGACTATTGTGATTGATGTAATGGCACCTATCATGCCTATGAGACTGTTGGACTGACATAATAGAACCTATCATGCCTATGAGACTGTTGGACTGACATAAATGAACCTATCATGCCTGTGAGACTGTTGTGATTGATAGGATGGAACTTTTCATGTTGTACAACATATGCCTATGAGACTACTGTGATTTATCAAATGGGTCTTATCATGTTGTACATTAAATTAGTAGTTCTCTTAAGTCCAATTCTATCTAATCTTTATACCTATGGTGTGAATTGCTTAGCTTGTCTACACATAGTGTTAATGTACAACATTGAAACATGATTCTTGAATTTGGTACATCTTTACATGCCTATTTTTCCTTATGTCAATTCTTATGCTCCTTCTCTATTTTCCCCCTTTTTACTTGCTTTTGTGAATACTAAGTTCATTCGGAACTTAGATTGAATCTTGTTGTACGTGCGATTATAACGCGGGGAAAATTGGGTTAAAGATGAACATGCCTAACCCGAGGTTAAATTGAGTTGCGGTGTAAGACTGCCCAGAACCGCCCGGCACATCCAGCTACCACAACAATATAAATCTAATGTGAGAGGTTAGCGCATTAAGCCCAAAAACCCGAGGTTAGATTGAGTTGCGGTGCAAGACTGCCCGGAACCGCCCGGCACATCCAGCGACTGCAACAATATAGATCTAATGTGAGAGGCTTGTGCTTTAACGAATGAATTAAAGCTATGGAACAGACAGACTAAGAATGGTAGGGTTAAGTTGATTAAAGCAACACTTAACCAGTACAACATGTTAGTTAAACAGATGGGTGGGGTTAGGTAAATTTGAGAGCACTTAACCATTATAACATGTTCATTAGGAAACCCTAGTAACGGGGACCCATTTCAGCAGTAACCCACATAGATGTATCACGGTACCCTAAACTAGGCAGGGTTGGGCACGATTACTGGGCTGATTATAAGCGGTCAAAATAGCGGCGGGTGGTGCAGTAGTGTAGGTTCCGGCGGAGTATGGGCATGCACATACTCCGGAGTGGATAAAGCAGGTATTGGGCATCAGTAGTATACACTGTGAATCTAGAATTTGTGTCGGATTACCACCATAGGAATTGATACACCCTATGGTGGGACCAGCACAGGTATCTACAATCAAACAGGGCCGAATGACACAAGTAATAAATGCATGCGAGTAGAAGCCGATCGAAAAAGGGATCAATTTGTTATGAACACATGATGGTAGTTGAAACATTCGTAGTAGGTGCAGAGAAATGGAAATGAGTGCGATAGTATATTCAGTTTATCTTGCCTTATCTTATGTTATCTTATTTCTATGGTACTGTCCTATATTCAGTTTATTCGTGTCAAGATTCTTTTACCTGTTTACATGCTGAATAATCACTGGACTTACCAGACTTATGTCTGACCTATTTTCTTTTGCCTTCTTTTCTTTCGTTCCCCCCAGGCCCGCGGGGAGGGAATAATTCAGCTTAATGCAGACCTTTTCCAGTTTGAAGAGAGTAGATGTATTGCTTGGATTCTCTATTCTTGGGCTATTGCTGTGGTTACACTTTTATTGGGGATTTATGCTGCTTTACTACTGTTTTATGTTTTTTATGTACTTGGAGTTTTAAATCAAGACAGATGTTTCATTGTAACAATTTAGAAGTTGGGTTTTGAGACAATGCTTGTAATGTTTTGACTGAACCACGCTATTTATGAAATGATTTCAGTTTTCCGCTGTTTATATGTCTGTGTTGTAAATTATCTGTGTCTTTTACCTAAAATGCTTCACCAAAGTTAATACATTCCCTTTGTGAGTGACCTTAATGGATGTGGGGTGTTTCAGATGGTTGCTGCTTCAGCGGTAGAGGTCAATGCTCTTAGGGAGGAAAATAAGGTGCTGACGGATAGGGTCAATTCTCTATTGCAGGAGAAGGCGGAAGGTGGCAGCAAGCTCAGTGAATTGGAGACCCTGCTGGAAGGGGAAAGAAAGGCTAAAGAGGTGTTTGTGAACCAAGTTGAAGACCTTAAGGAGAAAAAGTCAGGGATGGAGATTGACTATGCCGTTGAGGTAGATCGGATTAACACTTAACTCTCTACCGCAAAATGAACAATTTACGAGGTTAGTGACAAAATTTCCAATTTTTCGAATGTTCATCTTAATACCATAGCCATGGAGTATTATGAAGATTCCCTCATCCTTGCTTTTTCTGACAATTATAAGAGGCTTTCGGAATTTGACTTCTCTTCAATTGATCCCTCCGTCCGAGATAGAGTTTTGGAGAAGATTGAGCAGGTGATACGAGAGCATAAGGTTCCTCTGATGAATAAGATAAACCCTGTGTCGCTTTTGTTTATTGATGAGTTTTCTAAGGATTATGAGGAAGAGGTGGAGGAGGAAAACACAGTAGAAGGCGAAATAGGAGAAGGCATAGATCATCAAGGTGGACCTAGAAAGGGTGACGGAACATCTTCTTCCACAACGAAGGTGTAATGACCCAACTTTCCAGTACCTCGGAAGTTGTATCAATATTTAAGAAAAGAAATAGATAGAAGAATAGAACTAAGAAAAACATCAGAATCTCACAGCGGAACTTGGGACAATATATAATAACCCAAAATATTACATGACATAATTCAAGTACATTGGAATACTTCATACATAGGGATACATGTAATCACAATTACATACTTAACATTTGTGATACTAACTTGCAGATAATTCTACATAACATATGATAGCTAAGCCAACACTTCAGATCCTGCCATCCAGCTACTCCAAGTTACTTTAAAACCTGTAACACCCCGTGTATTCTATAACCGTGAAATTCATAAATTAAAGTATAATTAATTTCAAATCAAAGAATTAAGGGAAACGGGATACGCCATTGCGTTCGTCTCGGAAAAATACACGAAATAGAGTCTGAGTTTTCGAAAATCGGAGTCCGTATGACCAAGATATGGCCTACAGAAGTTTCAGAATTAGGTTTAAAATTCGAATAGACGAAAACAGCTCAGAAAAACTAATTCAAAATTCAAAATCGGGCCCAATTGGCCAAGGCGGGAAAATTCCCGCCCAAAGCACCCAGGTCGACTTGGCAGTCGACCTGGGGCTAGCCAGGTCGACTGGGCAGTCGACCTGGGTAACCCGTGTCGACTGCCAAGTCGACACGGTGTCGACTGGGGTGTCGACCTGGCCCCTGAGCCAGGTCGAACCCAGCCCACCCTGGCTGGCCAGGTCTGTCTTTGGTTGATTTTCTGAGCCTTGCCTTGTCACTAGGGCTAGGTGTCTGCTCCTAGTTGGTCTCTCCTTCAAACGAACGGCTATTATTGAACCAAGCTTCATCGACGGTCTAAATCAACTCACAAACTCTATAAAAAGGACCTAAGGCTAACCCTAATTCACATAAACTAAAATGGAGATGAGACCGTCATGCTGCTGAGGAGAGACTGAAGATAGCCGTCAGAAATAGAGAGACAACTAGGAGATAATTCAAAGCTTAAAGCAACGTAAATCAGATCAAAGCAACGCCTACAACAAAGGATAGCAACTCCAAATTCAGAATTCAGATTTCTGAATTGAAGATTCGCCATACGCTGTAAGTAGAGTGCTATTCCGATATGAATTAAATAATTGTGTTGATTTGTGTAATGTAAGAAATGGAATTGTGGCGATAATAATCTATATTTGTATGTTGCTTTGATGCAAAACGATTTGGGAATATTATGCTATACGATTGGATATTTGCAAGTACGCGATTTGCGTTGGAAACGAAAAGGAATTGTGGCGATAATGACTTATATTTGTATGTTATTTTGATTCTAAACGATTTGGCAATGCTATGGTTTGATTCATACAAGTATGTGGCTTATGTTGACAACCACATGTTGTGGAATTTTGATTGGGACTTATGTAAGCATATGATTCATATTGGAAACTACATGTTTGTGGTAGTTATTTACAACACCCATTTGGTAAATGCAAGTATAAGATTCATGTTGAAACAACAACTATATGTTGTAATAATTTATTTTGAAATTCATGCAAGTCTATGATCTATTGTTATGACAACATGATGTAAAATTCTATGGTCATCTTTAGTGTAATTTGGTTCACCTAAGTATTATGATTCATATGAAGATTATGTTGAAATTGGCATCATAGTCCAAGTATAAAAATCCTGCTTTTGTGATGGTGACAAAAGCACGCATCTTTGTAAATTTGTATTAATTTTATGAACATACTATGTTCGTTATTATGCCCAATTGAAAAACATGTTTTTAGGCTCATGTTGTTATCATAAATTACATTAGAATTACATTCCTCTTGCAAGTTTACATAGATAAAATAAAAACCATGATGTAAGTTTAGATATGTTTATGCTATTATTCTATGAATAGAATGAAAACCATGATTCATATAAGAATTAGGTTGGAATAATTCTAGTTGAACCATACTTTTGTAATAGTGACAAAAGTAAGTACCTTTTTGTTAACATGTAGTGATTTTATGAACACGATTAGTTTATATTATGCCTAAATAAAAATATAGGCTTATATTTCTAGTCAAGACCCTGTGCCAATAATAATGATATCTAATTTAGTTAGATTCTTAATTTCAAGTTTACATGGTTAGTTGAACCTATGATTCATGTTTAAGTTTATGCCATTATCATATGACTAATTCATGTTTAAGTACTGCTTATGCCATTATCATATGAATAAAATAATTCATGTTTAAGTATTGTCTATGCATTAACCATATGAATAGAATGATTTATGTTTAAGTATTGTTTATGCTATGATTATATGGATAAAATGATTCATGTTATGCCATGATTATATGATGTTACAATTGCAAGTTCACATGTGCCTATTTTATGTTAATTGAATCGTTCGTTGCAAGTTCATGCGTTCACACTCCCCTTTTTCATGTTACTTTATAAACACCATGTTATAAGCCTCCCCTTTTCATTTGGCTAAATTGGGTTTAAGTATTAAACCCAACACACCTTACGTTGGAGCGAATGTATAATGCGGGGGCAACGACGTTTGGGCTAAAATATAGAACATATGTGTTGGCATGTTTGACGCATGCCAACAACCTTGAAAAACAATTAGTGGCATAAATAAATCTTAACCAATAAAGATGAATTTGAATAATGGGCCGCAAATATTTATATATAAAAAGAAAAGAGACAAAATATGTAAATGTAGAAAATATGATGTGTTTAACCCGAGGTTGGATTGAGTTGTGATGTAAACCTGCCCGGAACCGCCCGGCTGTCCAGTAGTCGCAACAATACCTATCCAATGTGGGTGGTTAAACACGGAGCCCAATAAGGACCCGAGGTTAGACTGAGTTGTGGCGTAAGACTGCCCGGACCCAACCGGCAACAGGCAGCCACAACAATACCTGTCTAATGTGAGAGGTCAAGGCTTTAATAAGACAATTAAGGCTGAGTCAGGATTGATAGGATTAAGTAAATTATATTAATACTTAATCAAAATGGAACATGCTAAACTAAACAGACTGATTGGGGGTTAGGTTTATAAAACACTTAACCAACTTAGCATGTTGGCTAGAGATAGAAAACCTAGTAGCGGGGGACCCTTTTTAGCAGTAAACCTATAAGGTGTATCATGATACCCTGAAACTAGGCAGGGTGGGGCACAATTACTGGGCTGACTGTAAGAGGTCAAATCAACGGCGGTAGTGCAGCAGTGTAGGTTCTAACGGGGTGCGGGCGTGCACACACTCCGGCGCAGAAAAATAAGGCACTGGGCACCAGTAGCATACCTGTGCATTCTAGGGTTGTGTCGGGCCGCCACTATGGGACTTGATACACCCCATGGTGGGACCAGCATAGGTAACTACAACATCGGGGGGCCGTAAGACACATGTAACTATGCGAGTAGGAGCCGATCATCATAAAATGGATCACTTCACCCTGATTATGGGGTGCCTGTTGGGAACTAGTTTATATGGGTACAGAGATTAGTATGGGGTACGATAGTATATTCGACCCTAGACAACTTAACTAAGTTTATGGTGCTTTCCCATTTCTAGTTTATACTTATCATACCCAGTTCTTTATTCATAGACTGAATAGTCCTAGACTTACTCAGGCTTTATGTCTGACTCTACTTTTCTTTCGTCTTCTTTTCTTCCGTTCCCCCCCCCCCCCCCCGGTCCATAGGGAGGGAATACCTCAGCTTGACCAACCTTCATATCCAGGTTGAAGAGAAAGAATGTATTGCTTGGATCTTTTCGTTTTGGACTATGGCTTTGGACAGCAACTATGGGACTTTTGCAGTTTATTTATGTTTTCTTTATGCTTCTTTAAATAATGTAATCAAGACAGTTATGAAGATGTTATGTTTTTTGAAGTATTGTAAGACAATTATGGAATGGTTGGTGTAACACGTATTTTATTGAAATAAAAGTTGTTGTTTTCCGCTGTTCAAAAATATGTGTTCTTATATCTGTCTAGTATATCTGTGACTTATACTTATAAACCTCCACCAAAATTAGGGCATTCCCTTTGAGAGTGACCCTAACGGAGGTGGGGTGTTACACTTGGTATCAGAGCATAGGTTTACCGGATAAGATAAAAAGTTTTGAAAATTTATTTTCAAAAAGGAAATTTAAAGAAGCATTTTTAAAAGATAAAATATTATTTTATTTTAAAATGCAAAGTCCCCTCCCCAAAGCCATAGGTACTATCTCTTATCCTTCGTTTTGAATCTACCCTTTCTGTTTCAGCATGTCTGGAGACCTTACTCCCCAGCTGCTGACGCTTTCACTCCTCCTCCTCCACGTGAACCAGCAAGCGGAAGAGTCCCAGAGTAGGAAGACGAATAATAGTCAAACAAGAAAGGATCGTAACAGTAATAATAAGAAACAGGAAAAAAGGAAATGCAATTTTTGTGGTACGGAAGGGCACATAGCCAAGGATTGTAGAAAGAGGAAAAGAAAGCAAGGAGAATGTTTTCATTGTGGGGAGACTGGACACATCAGCATAGACTTCCCTGAGAAGACAGACTTTGAGAAGGGCGGGAAAACCAACAAGTCCCGAGAGAAGAGGAAGTGTAAATTCTGTGGCAAAGTGGGGCACTTAGTGAAAGATTGCCGGAAAAAGAAGGCCAAGATGAATGGTGGGTGCTTTTCTTGCGGTGAGACAGGCCACATGGCTAAGGACTGCCCAAAGAAACGAGGTATAAATACTTCTGTAGGAAGTGTAGTTTATCTTTATGATCACCCCGTTCGCACTTTATTTGATTCCGGTGCGTCACACTTCTTTATCTCGTCTGCTTTAGTTAGAATCTGTGCACCTAAAAACTAGTATGGTAGAGGACCCCTTAATTGTTTCAAACCCAATTGGGGGCCCAGCTCAATTGTCTATGATCTGTTTGGGATTGAAAATTTCTATTCTAAGCGTAGAATTTCAATGTAGTGCCTTTGTTTTGGGCTTTTCGGGATATGGTTTGATTTTGGGCATGGATTGGCTATCCAGTAATGGGGCCATCCTTGATTGTGAGAAAAGGGTTGTTAGGCTCCTAACCCAGCTCGGTAATACTTTGGAAATTTCTTGTAATCCCTCGTATGCAGTTATGCTTAGTTACCTTGAATCGCTAGATGCCTCTGTTGAAAATTTGCAATCAGTTAGAGTGGTCCGGGAATATCCGGATGTCTTCGAAGAGGTGAAGGGCTTGCCTCCGAAGCGGGAGATAGACTTCCGCATATACCTTGTAGATAATGCAAAGCCCGTTGCGTTGCCCGTTAGACACATGCCTCCACGGGAAAGGAAAGAGCTCAGTAAACATATTAAAGAGCTTCTAGAAAAGGGGTTCATTAGGAGGAGCATTTCAGAATGGGGCGCTCCAGTGATGTTCGCTACAAAGGCGGATGGTTCACTCCGTCTATGTGTTGACTATAGGGAGCTCAACAAGCTAACGAAAAAGAATAGGCACCCTCTCCCCAGAATTGACGATTTGTTTGATCAGCTTGTAGGAGCGTCTGTTTTCTCCCAACTCGATTTAGCGACCGGTTTTCATCAGCTAAGGGTGGCTGAAGATAGTATCGATAAAACAGCATTCAGAACCCCAGACGGCTTCTTTGAATGGCTTGTCATGCCTTTCGGCTTGACAAATGCACCTGCTTAATTCGTGGACCTGATGAGTAGGGTATTCAGAGATTTCCTCAATAAGTTCGTAGTGGTCTTCGTAGACGATATCCTTATCTTCTCAAAGAGTGAAGAGGAACATGCTCAACACTTAAGGGCAATCATGCAAACTCTGCGAGTCCATCAGCTAAAAGCCAAATTCTCCAAATGCCACTTTTGGAGAGAAGAAGTGAGGTTCCTTAGGCACATAGTATCCAAACAAGGGTTAGCAGTGGACCCTGCTAAGGTAGTGGCGGTACAAGATTGGAAGACACCAAGGAATGCAACTGAGGTTCGAAGTTTTCTAGGACTAGCAGGTTTCTATCAAAAGTTCATAAAGGATTTTTCGAAAATCTCAGCTCCGCTTACGAAATTGACCAAGAAGAATCTAGCATTCAATTGGGACTTGGATTGCGAGTTTGCTTTCCAGCGACTAAAAAGGGCTCTTACAACAGCCCCAGTTTTGACGTTGCCAGATGGAAGCAAGATGTTCACTGTTTATACAGATGCATGTGGGACAGGGCTAGGCGCCGTCTTAATGCAAGAAGGAAGGGTAGTAGCTTATGGCGGGAGGCATTTGAAAGTGCACGAAAAGAACTACCCGACCCACGATCTTGAGTTAGCTGCCATCGTCTTTGCACTCAAGTCTTGGCGACACTATCTCCTAGGTGAGAAGTTCGAACTTTACACTGACCATAAATCGTTGAAATATCTTTTCTCGCAGAAAGATCTTAACTTGAGCCTCGTACGATTTCGAGATCTCCTACACTCTGGGCAAAGGCAACGTAGTGGCAGACGCGTTGAGCCGAAAGAAATTGACCCTAAGCCCGCTGTTTGTTGAAAGACAAAGCCTAGAGTTTATAGCCAGCTTCGACTTTAGGCCTTCCTCCGATTTTGTACCAGGCTTGCTAGCATATCTCGAAGTGCGCCCGACTTTAGTGGACTCAATAGGGACAGCACAACGCGAAGACCCTCAGCTTGTGGAAACGATTGATAGGCTAATTAGGGGTGAGACTTCAAGTCACCTCAACAGATACTCCATCGACGATAAGGGTTGGCTAAGGCGAGACGGAAGACTATGCGTCCCACAGACAAGGGATTTAGTAAAGAGGGTTCTCGAGGAAGCACATCACTCCAAGATGACGATACACCCAG
The DNA here is from genome assembly GCA_030737875.1 of Allium sativum. Lineage (NCBI taxonomy): Eukaryota > Viridiplantae > Streptophyta > Magnoliopsida > Asparagales > Amaryllidaceae > Allium > Allium sativum. The sequence goes on from CM060926.1 coordinate 319,752,690, forward strand.
GCGGAGATAAAATGTACAAGGACATAAAAAGAACTTTCTTCTGGAACGGCATGAAAAAGGACGTGGCAGAATTAGTTTCTAAGTGTATGGTGTGCCAACAGGTTAAGGCGGAACAAAAAAAGCCTGGCGGTCTGCTACATTCTCTAGAGGTCCCGCACTGGAAGTGGGATAGCATCTCAATGGACTTCATCGATGGGCTGCCTAGGTCTAGGAGAGGCAACACTAGCATTTGGGTAATAGTGGATAGGCTTACTAAAAGCGCCCACTTTTTACCTGTCAAAAGTAAAAGAACTGCCTCATCCCTAGTATCTCTTTAACTCAAGGAAATCGTTCGACTCCATGGAATACCATCCAGCATTGTTAGTGACCGAGACCCTATCTTCACCAGTAAGTTTTGGCGGAGTCTGCAAGAAGCAGTAGGAACGCAGTTATGCTTGAGCACAACCTATCATCCCCAAACCGATGGCCAAACAGAAAGACTGAACAGAGTTTTGGAGGACCTTTTAAGACTGTGCGTCCTTGACTTCGGAGGGACACGGGAAGACCATCTTCCTTTGGTGGAATTTGCCTACAATAACAGCTATCAAGCAACCATCGGGATGGCGCCCTTCGAAGCTTTATATGGAAGACCGTGCCGATCGCCCACTTGTTGGTGGGAGTCTACTGATAAACTCATACTTGGACCAGATATGATCCGAGAGACTTCAGAAAAAGTAGACTTAATACGAAGAAGGATGAAGACGCCCCAAGACAGAGAAAAGTCCTACGCCAACAAGAGGAGGACCAACCTTGAATTTGAGGTTGGAGACAGAGTTTTTCTTAAGGTATCTCCGCTAAGGAACGTTGTCCGTTTTGGAACCACAGGAAAGCTAGCACCAAGGTTCGTAGGGCCATTCCCTATCATCGAGAAAATTGGGAAAATGGCCTATAGATTAGAGCTACCCGAAAAGCTGGCCGGAGTTCACAACGTTTTTCATGTTTCACATCTCCGAAAATGTCTACATGAGTCTGCTGAAGTGGTAGAGCCAAATATCCTAGAAGAAGCTGAAGTGGAACGCAAAGCAACCGTGAGGAAAGTTCCAACCCGCATATTAGGAACGGAAGTGAAGAAGCTACGCAACCGCGAAGTCAAGCTCGTCAAAGTTCAGTGGAGCGACGCCGAAGGAGATGCAACTTGGGAGACTGAAGCTAGAATACGCGCTGCCTACCCTTTTCTTTTCGAGGGTACATCTTTGATCCTTCCTTTTCCTTAAGTTGCGCTTTTATCTATCTTTTTTTTTAGGTATATCTCCTCGACCCTATCTTTTAGGTAGAAACTCTTTGGATGAAAACATGTAGTTGAAACATGTTATGGATGATGGTTGCAAGTGGTTGCAAGTGATTGCTAGTGGTTGCTCGTGGTTGCATATACACACACAATCTAGGTTTTAGATCGGCTCAGTCACTTAATATTGCATATGCATATATGTTTGCATTCGTATATGGTTGAACTTTAATGTGTTGTCATATGGATGTTGCATTTATATGAATGATTGTGCACTCATGTAGAATCATGAATAGGAGGATTTGCATACATAATGGATTCATAGCACTTACATAATTCGCATTAAGGAGGTCAACTGAATCAGTAGACCGCCTGATTTTGCATTAGATAAGTACATGTACACACACACTTCGCATATGATCATGAAGCATTAGAAGTCTTTTAAGGACAATGGATGCTCGTGTTTGATGGATGAGTAGATGGATGTTTGGATGTTAGGATATACATTCTTCCTAACTTGAAAATTTCGGGGACGAAATCCTTTTAAGTGGGGAAGAATGTAACACCCCGTGTATTCTATAACCGTGAAATTCATAAATTAAAGTATAATTAATTTAAAATCAAAGAATTAAGGGAAACGGGATACGCCATTGCGTTCTTCTCGGAAAAATACGCGAAATAGAGTCCGAGTTTTCGAAAATCGGAGTCCGTATGACTAAGATATGGCCTCCGGAAGTTTCAGAATTAGGTTTAAAATTCGAACAGACGAAAACAGCTCAGAAAAACTAATTCAAAATTCAAAATCGGGCCCAATTGGCCAAGGCGGGAAAATTCCCGCCCAAAGCACCCAGGTCGACTTGGCAGTCGACCTGGGGCTAGCCAGGTCGACTGGGCAGTCGACCTGGGTAACCCGTGTCGACTGCCAAGTCGACACGGTGTCGACTGGGGTGTCGACCTGGCCCCTGAGCCAGGTCGAACCCAGCCCACCCTGGCTGGCCAGGTCTGTCTTTGGTCGATTTTCTGAGCCTTGCCTTGTCACTAGGGCTAGGTGTCAGCTCCTGGTTGGTCTCTCCTTCAAACGGATGGCTATTATTGAACCAAGCTTCATCGACGGTCTAAATCAACTCACAAACTCTATAAAAAGGACCTAAGGCTAACCCTAATTCACATAAACTAAAATGGAGATGAGACCGTAATGCTGCTGAGGAGAGACTGAAAATAGCCGTCAGAAATAGAGAGACAACTAGGAGATAATTCAAAGCTTAAAGCAACGTAAATCAGATCAAAGCAATGCCTACAACAAAGGATAGCAACTCCAAATTCAGAATTCAGATTTCTGAATTGAAGATTCGCCATACGCTGTAAGTAGAGTGCTATTCCGATATGAATTAAATAATTGTGTTGATTTGTGTAATGTAAGAAATGGAATTGTGGCGATAATAATCTATATTTGTATGTTGCTTTGATGCAAAACGATTTGGGAATATTATGCTATACGATTGGATATTTGCAAGTACGCGATTTGCGTTGGAAACGAAAAGGAATTGTGGCGATAATGACTTATATTTGTATGTTATTTTGATTCTAAACGATTTGGCAATGCTATGGTTTGATTCATACAAGTATGTGGCTTATGTTGACAACCACATGTTGTGGAATTTTGATTGGGACTTATGTAAGCATATGATTCATATTGGAAACTACATGTTTGTGGTAGTTATTTACAACACCCATTTGGTAAATGCAAGTATAAGATTCATGTTGAAACAACAACTATATGTTGTAATAATTTATTTTGAAATTCATGCAAGTCTATGATCTATTGTTATGACAACATGATGTAAAATTCTATGGTCATCTTTAGTGTAATTTGGTTCACCTAAGTATTATGATTCATATGAAGATTATGTTGAAATTGGCATCATAGTCCAAGTATAAAAATCCTGCTTTTGTGATGGTGACAAAAGCACGCATCTTTGTAAATTTGTATTAATTTTATGAACATACTATGTTCGTTATTATGCCCAATTGAAAAACATGTTTTTAGGCTCATGTTGTTATCATAAATTACATTAGAATTACATTCCTCTTGCAAGTTTACATAGATAAAATAAAAACCATGATGTAAGTTTAGATATGTTTATGCTATTATTCTATGAATAGAATGAAAACCATGATTCATATAAGAATTAGGTTGGAATAATTCTAGTTGAACCATACTTTTGTAATAATGACAAAAGTAAGTACCTTTTTGTTAACATGTAGTGATTTTATGAACACGATTAGTTTATATTATGCCTAAATAAAAATATAGGCTTATATTTCTAGTCAAGACCCTGTGCCAATAATAATGATATCTAATTTAGTTAGATTCTTAATTTCAAGTTTACATGGTTAGTTGAACCTATGATTCATGTTTAAGTTTATGCCATTATCATATGACTAATTCATGTTTAAGTACTGCTTATGCCATTATCATATGAATAAAATAATTCATGTTTAAGTATTGTCTATGCATTAACCATATGAATAGAATGATTTATGTTTAAGTATTGTTTATGCTATGATTATATGGATAAAATGATTCATGTTATGCCATGATTATATGATGTTACAATTGCAAGTTCACATGTGCCTATTTTATGTTAATTGAATCGTTCGTTGCAAGTTCATGCGTTCACACTCCCCTTTTTCATGTTACTTTATAAACACCATGTTATAAGCCTCCCCTTTTCACTTGGCTAAATTGGGTTTAAGTATTAAACCCAACACACCTTACGTTGGAGCGAACGTATAATGCGGGGGCAACGACGTTTGGGCTAAAATATAGAACATATGTGTTGGCATGTTTGACGCATGCCAACAACCTTGAAAAACAATTAAGTGGCATAAATAAATCTTAACCAATAAAGATGAATTTGAATAATGGGCCGCAAATATTTACATATAAAAAGAAAAGAGACAAAATATGTAAATGTAGAAAATACGATGTGTTTAACCCGAGGTTGGATTGAGTTGTGATGTAAACCTGCCCGGAACCGTCCGGCTGTCCAGTAGTCACAACAATACCTATCCAATGTGGGTGGTTAAACACGGAGCCGATAAGGACCCGAGGTTAGACTGAGTTGTGGCGTAAGACTGCCCGGACCCAACCGGCAACAGGCAGCCACAACAATACATGTCTAATGTGAGAGGTCAAGGCTTTAATAAGACAATTAAGGCTGAGTCAGGATTGATAGGATTAAGTAAATTATATTAATACTTAATCAAAATGGAACATGCTAAACTAAACAGACTGATTGGGGGTTAGGTTTATAAAACACTTAACCAACTTAGCATGTTGGCTAGAGATAGAAAACCTAGTAGCGGAGGACCCTTTTCAGCAGTAACCCTATAAGGTGTATCATGATACCCTGAAACTAGGCAGGGTGGGGCACGATTACTGGGCTGACTGTAAGAGGTCAAATCAACGGCGGTGGTGCAGCAGTGTAGGTTCTAACGGGGTGCGGGTCCGGCGCAGAAAAATAAGGCACTGGGCACCAGTAGCATACCTGTGCATTCTAGGGTTGTGTCGGGCCGCCACCATGAGACTTGATACACCCCATGGTGGGACCAGCGTAGGTAACTACAATATCGGGGGGCCGTAAGACACATGTAACTATGCGAGTAGGAGCCGATCATCATAAAATGGATCACTTCACCCTGATTATGGGGTGCCTGTTGGGAACTAGTTTATATGGGTACAGAGATTAGTATGGGGTTCGATAGTATATTGACCCTAGACAACTTAACTAAGTTTATGGTGCTTTCCCATTTCTAGTTTATACTTATCATACCCAGTTCTTTATTCATAGACTGAATAGTCCTAGACTTACTCAGGCTTTATGTCTGACTCTACTTTTCTTTCGTCTTCTTTTCTTCCGTTCCCCCCCCCCCCAGGTCCACAGGGAGGGAATACCGCAGCTTGACCAGCCTTCATATCCAGCTTGAAGAGAAAGAATGTATTGCTTGGATCTTTTCGTTTTGGACTATGGCTTTGGACAGCAACTATGGGACTTTTGCAGTTTATTTATGTTTTCTTTATGCTTCTTTAAATAATGTAATCAAGACAGTTATGAAGATGTTATGTTTTTTGAAGTGTTGTAAGACAATTATGGTATGGTTGGTGTAACACGTATTTTATTGAAATAAAAGTTGTTGTTTTCCGCTGTTCAAAAATATGTGTTCTTATATCTGTCTTGTATATCTGTGACTTATACTTATAAACCTCCACCAAAATTAGGGCATTCCCTTTGAGAGTGACCCTGACGGAGGTGGGGTGTTACAAAACCTGGATCACTTGTCTACTTATAATAAATATTATGAGTACCCAAGAGTTTAAGGAAAACACAAAAAATAAACTCTGGTTCAGTCATGGACTGGTATGAGTAAACGATTTATAAACAAGTTTCAATAAATCACAATGATTCATAAGACCACGCCGTGAATACAGAACGGGTTTTTACCTTATGAGATCACAACAGTTTGCATATTTAAACAGATATTATGATAATGTCTAGGGTGTCCACAAATAATTCATAATCTAATAGAATGCTTTCATCTCACATTCTACTTATAGTATACAAACAAAAACCGTTAAGTGCTTATGGATATTGGGTTTCCACTATGACAAGGTATGGGATCACCTTCCGGAGGTGTATCTCTAGATACGAATACACGGGTTCAACAAGAACATCTTGTAACCCGGCCACACATGACCGACCACTCATTTCTCTTGAGTGTATCGAATGTATATCACCAACGGTTGGGAGCTACCCGCCGTTTCCCGAAACGGGTCAGAATCGACAATAGATTTTAAGAAGTAATTGAAACTCTAGATCAGATGATGATACATCCTAGTGGGAGCTACCCACATAGCCATGCTGCCTGCCCGATTTTTGTCATTTCCGGTTGTGAAGCTCGAAGCTAAACGTTCCCTGACACATGCTTTTTATTTGCTTTGAACGTCACATCGTCAAACCCGCTAATCCACTAATTGATTTCTCCAAAAATATATTACAAGTATAAAGTAAGAGAAACGAATTTCTCTACCACTTATAACTACGTTTGAAAAGGTCAACGTACGTGATTAGTTAGGAGTACTCTGTCAGACGTTCGTCCATACAAGTTGTCCTGGGACTGGACAAACCGAAGGTACTATTCCGTACAACCATCTTAGCCAACCGTTATCTAAGATTTATACAATAGCCCTTGCATTTTTCTCCGTCTTCAGCATACTTGACTCGCAACGCTTATGTCAATACGGAGTGGTTCTTCAGATAATAATCCAACCGGTCTCTCCATATTAACAACGTTTAAAATGGTCAAAACTTTGATAGTCGATGACTTAACTATCAAATGAAAATACGTGTGCACACAACAAATCTTATTTCCAATTGGAATTTCTATTTGATCAATCATCTATATATATATATATTCCTGTGTTTACGTATCACTATCATTTCACATCAATCAGTCGTTGACTGTAATCATTAAGAGAACAACTTCATAAGTATAAACCCCGAAGGCCGAAACCAACATCAGATAAATACTTAGAAAACCATTCGACTTATTAATTCTAGTCAGTTCTAATTTCAGTAATTTCCATTTGAATTCTTATTTCAAAAATTCATGTTCCTTTAATATTTCTATTTCGACAAATATTAACTTAACCTCTTTATTCAATATCATGTTATACCGTGTGCGAAGCACGGGCTTAAAACCTTTGTCATGAAAAACTTCTTTTATAAAACCCGGGTCAAAACGTTGGATCAAATATCGACAGTAAATCCTTTCTCTTGATCCACTCTTTATTTTATCTATCGTTACTTGATTAATAAACAATTCTCTTTCCTCAGTTTAAATTTATCAAAAATAATTCACACGCCTATCATCATTTTTATGTCATAAAAATGTTAACAAAAGATGTGTAAGAATTTTCCTTCCTTCATATATTTATTCAAAGTCTATTTATTTATTTATTTACTTAATTTAAAAATAAATTAAATAAATTTCCGAAAGAAAAACATTTTTTCCTTTTAATTGCCTGCCCACTAAAACTTCCAGCCCAAAATCTTTTTATTCCCTTTTTTTTATAAAATTTAAATCTAAAATTCGCAGCCCACTTCACGGCCCAAACCCAGCCCAACTTATAACCCACCCACGTTATTCACAAAATCCATGCACTAAACCGCTACAGCACCCTTATTTGTTTCCCCGTCCCATTCCTTTCCATCGTGAACTCCCAAGCAAGTAATTTTGCTTTTCATTTCTTCCCTTTGCTTTCCATTCTTAGCAGCTTCTTTCCATTACTTCCCTTTTGCTTTTCATTACTTCCTGTTATATGCCGAGACTTCCATTCCCTCACTGCCATGCACTCTCGCTCCTCCACCTCTTCATTTACAACTTGTTTTCTTCCAACCCGTTGAAGCCGCAGGTTACGACTTCTCCGCCATCGTTCCTACTTGCGGATGAAACATCACCATTCTTCATTTCAGTGCACCGCTGTGCACTTGTGCTCGTGTATAGAACCTCCCACTACTGCATGGTCACCACGCCACCATCCCCATGCATAAAACCCGATCGGAGAATCTATCTCCCGCCATCACCTCAGCCCGCTGGAACACCAGCGGCTCCGCCCACTTCAAGGCCTCGACTAGACGCCTCCTTCACCGCCGGTGTGGCGGCTCCGTTTGGCCCTGGCGAAGTGCAGTTCGCACTTGAACTGCTTGCATTCAAAACGAGATATCTCTCCCAAAATCATTTCAAACTCAAAACCCACACGATACAAAAATGGTTTAATATTTTTCTGGTGATCTGGGGTTCGTTGCGTACCCCCATACCAATTCGTTCGATTTATAACCTCCTAGATTCACAGCTATTGATCAAAACCCATTTTTTGACTAAACTGTGTTTTCTCTTTATCCATTGATCTAAAAATCGTGATTTTTCTTTCTAAATTCACGTTAGGGTAGGGCGCTTGGGTCTATTACCCTGAAATGCGGTTTCGTGTGGTTTTATTTTCCCCTTTGATTGCTTGGTGACAGTTTTAAACATGTGTCCAGCATGTTATAAGCTATTATCATATATGTAGCTACTTTAATACATGAGTATACTTGGGTGTAGGCTTGTGTGAGTGCAGAATATATCCAACCATGTTTATACCATCAGATTTGATAATTACGGAGGAAACAGTCCATCACAGCAAGCATTATGTAAGTGTTTATGTTAATAAAGAAATCCAAACTACATAGCATTATTCATGTTACTTGCAGAGATAAAATACAGTAGAGAGTGAGTGTTTACTCACTTATTCATGACTGTATGTTGTTATTGTGTCTTAGGTTTTATTCAAACCATTCAAGGCTTAGTTTATCCGTTTCATGATTGACTAACATAAATCATATGAAATCGTAGGTGACAAAACACACAAACAATTGAATAACATCAAAACTGAATAAACCAGTAGAGAAAATGTGAGTGTTTACTCACTTATTCACGGTAGCTAAGATGGTGTATAAATATGTTTTCCAGATCTCCTTTTTCCTCTTCTCTTTTCTCGGGTTTCAGGTGTACAGAAATGGGAAATCAGCCCCATATTTATAGGCCAACAAATAATGTATTTAATTAGTTTTCTGGTTACATTAATTAGCTAAATCTTATATTACTTCTATCGTAATATTTGGCGCAGGTTTGTGTAGGTTAAAACAGAGGAGTGTTATCTTTGAAAGCTCAGTTTTGTTTTGCTTTTCCTGCGCAAAGACTAGTGGAGGAATGGTGTTCACAGAAGTGGGTTTAAACTTGACAAAAGCTTTAAATGCTTTGTCCCTCTTCTAGATAGAATTTCTTTTAATATACTTAAGTTCTTATGGTTATAACTCACACATGAAAAACACTTGGCTGTGAGCATTACACCATTTATATTTGTTTTTAAACTTAAATAAAAATAGGCTAAACTATAGTATATGTTTTCTTTAAATGTCTCTGCGCAAATCCATAGAATGATGACAATTGTATTCCATCAAATCCCTAAAAAAACACTTAAGTGTTTCTCCCTTAATCACTTGTTACTTTCACCTTTGTCCCCTACTACTTGCTTTGCATACTTTTATGTAGTTTGGTCTTGGTTTTCATGTGCAAAAGAATGGGTTCAAGTGCATGCTAAAATGGTCGAATGCACTTGCATTAGTTAGCTTAGGAATGGTACGAGCTAGTGCACACATTCTCTAGTAAATGATCTATTTTATTCGTCTCTACAAATCAAGTAATTCCTTAGTTAACGATTTTCAACGGTTCTTTTAGTAACGCTTTCTACAGCGCTTTAGTGGTGCTTAGTCATAGTGCTTCTAGTCACGCTTTTGCTATACTGCTTTTAGTAGTGCTGTCGCTGCTAAATTCAATTATACTTATGTTATTAACTTTTAGCTACGCTTTTAATCGTTGTACAGTAAATGTTAATTAACTGTTCTGACCCTGTAATTGAATTAACACATTAATAAGTTAATTTATTAATGTATTGTTAAATTTTTAGTTCTTCCGTATTTTAGTTACCTTCTGAAAATCCCGGGTCATTACAGAAGGAGTCACCTTCCAAGGAAGGTGGCTCTTTATATTCCAAGAAGAAAGGGGATCCTGCTCGGTCCTATGTCGATGCTACACATGTACGGCTTTCACTTTCGAAATACTTTTCCTCCCCTTGAGTTTCGTTAATAGCTAGTCTTATCATGTTACAACAGTTCCTACTTCTCCAAATATGTAAGTTATAGTGATGCTATAAACTCTACATTTGAAAACATGGGGGAGTTCTCAAGTAATTTTATCCTATGAAAAAAATTTAACAAGGAGTTTCGAATATTACTGTATGAAGTATACATTTTCTTTTAATTTTTCCGCGACTGGTATTGGTTTCGTGACATTTGGTGATTTGTGATGTTGTACTTATACGTCAGTGTGAACGCTGTGTGTATGTGTGTATGAATTGATAAAGGTCATGTGCTTCTCTTTCTTTGGGAATGCATGATGTTATTAGTGTATATCTGATGTTTGCGTTTTACGCATTATGACATTTCATCTTATCCATGATTAGGAGGATCAATTCCAGATCCCTCCTTCATAGTTATAGAGGAAACCTCATATATTGCTGGCTACAAAGACATTTTTGAGGGTGTTCCTCTTTAGGGCTATAAAAAGATGTATTATCTTCAAAATATAGTAGTCACAAATATCAAGGAACATATGTCTCATTTGGAAAAACAACTGAAGGAGAAAGATGAAATTATTTATAATTTGCAACATAGGTTAATGACAAAATCTTCTGAGGGTTCAGACGTGGTGGTAGGTAGACTATACCAACAAATTGACAAGTTGGAGGATGAATTAAAGAAAGCTAAGGAGAATTGTGCTTCCTTAGAATTTTCTCTGGCAAACCCCGACTCAGAATGAAAGATTTTTCCGTATGCTTGTAATATAAAGATCTCAAAACAACGATTGTGTTTTTGTAATGGTTTACGTCGTGACTTCTAGTAGGCGTGCTAATGTCTTGTGTTATTTATCTGATGTATTGCTTTTGCCGAAAAAATTGTAATCATAGCCCAAGGCGTTGTAACTATAAGAGAACTATTTGTGCCAAGTGCTAGCGACAACCTTCCTTATGCAATAGGTCTTTTTGGGAATAGCTCCTCCATAAGATTTCCCTAGGGAAAGGAGTTGTTCTAGCTATGGGACTCCATTACAAATGTTTAGAATCTTTTCTCAAGTTCCTAGCCGAACTTATGTTTTAATGTGATGTTATTTCTTATGCTGTGCAAGCAACGGGTATATAAAAGAAATAAACTGATATGTCTATGAATTAAAGACACCTCCCTGAGCAAATGGGAGGATCACGATTGCTTATCCTTAGTAATAGTGGAAATTTAATTTTAGACCATATTTAAATTGCCGAGATGGCCGAATGACTCCTTTTTGTTTGGATTTGATCTCACTCTAGCTTGGGTATCTATGGAGGGATCGAAATCCCCTTCCTGGTTGTAGTTTCTCCTAGATCATTCCAGATTTGGGTATCGAGTTAAGACTGGGACCCCCTTCGGGTACATATGTGTGTACCTAATTCGACCCAAATTTGGGTTATTTAATGTAAATGACTAGAAATACGCTTCTAATCTTCGTTAGAAATCGAACCAACCCAGTTTCGGGTATCGATGTAGAAGACCTGAATTACCCCTTGTTCATGCAATTAGAGATTGAAAATCAGGCATCCCCTTCCGGTATTTGCAAAAAACAGAATCAACCCAGATTCGGGTGTTAGTATAGAAGACCTAAACAACCCTTGTTCAGGCAATTAAAGATTGAAGACCGAGAATCCCCATCTGGTATTAAATAAAAGTCCCGAAATAACCCTTATTCGGGTAGTTAAAGATTGAAGACTAGGAACTTCCTTCCGGTATTAATGTTTTGGTATCCCCCTTAGATCTGATTTGAGAAGCAGAGGTTGTGCGTGCTTCATGAGCCACCTTTTGGACTCTTGATGTAAAAGTAGAGGATGTACGTGCTTTGTTGGACATTCTCTGGGCATGTTCATCCGGTGCGCTTGGCTAGCTTATCAGCAAGCAGGCCCAAGGACTTACCCAACCTCCCTCCAAGAGGTGCCTTATCCTGACCATCATAGATGATGATAAGGTCTTAGAAACTTAGACGGTGCCATTGTAGACACATAACTAAGGTTTACTCTTTTGATGCTCCATACCGACCATTGTAGGTATTGATAGAGGCTTACACACCACCCCCTCCGAGGAGTGCCCTATTCTGACCATCATAGGTGATGATAAGTGTTGGCGTTCCCTTCTGCGAGTAATGTGGAATATAAGCAGAGGTAGGACGTGCTCTTCTGGGAATAGAAGTAGGACGTGCTTAGTTCTAGCATAGGTAGGGCATACTCTTCTACGAGCAGAGGCAGGGCATGTTAAGGTTAGATTAACCTCCATGACCATTTCGGGTGTGAAATGTAGGCTTACGCTTTTGATGCTTTAACCTAGACCCCTCTGATTTGGGCATCGAGAAAGACTAACACACCATCCCCCTTCAGGGGATGCCTTGTCCTGACCAATTTGGCGATGAAAGGGGATTTTAATCCATTTATGGTCTGACCCCTTTTTGGGTTTTTTTAAGTTTCAAAAGGAGGGTTTTCCATACCCTTGGGTATGTTTAATAATCCTTTTCCTAAGGATTTTTACTTAACTTAATTTGATATTTTCATAAATCCCTGTAATTGGCCTTTATTGATGAATTTGATGACCGTTTCCTCAAGGGTTCTACAATGGTTAGTTTCATGTCCATTCACCATATGGTAGTGGCAATAGGATCCTCCCGTGTTCCTTTTGCATTCGGGTTTTCTCTTTGTGAGTGGCCAGTATTTGAGTTCGTGTTTGGTTAGGAAGTGAATGTTTTTCATTGAAGTGGTGAGGTAGTATCCTTCGGGTAATCCTGGCGTAAGTCCCTCTTCCTGCTGCTGGGGCCTAATCCTATTATGACCCAACCTTGTCGTTGTACCTATATCTTTGTTCCTCCTTCCCACAATGCGCTGAGGTTGGGATGTCACCCTTTCAGACCATTTGTTGGTGAACTGGTCAATATCATTCATTTTTTCTTGTTCAAATACTATCCCTCTGACTTGCTTGTGTAGAGTTCTTCTTTGGAGAGAGAAAACATTAGTATCCTCTGGTGTAGGACCACTTGGAGGGGGTATTAAGGTCTTTTCTATATGGGAAAGGCTATTATTCCCAGTGTTAGAGGCATACTGTACCTTTTTCGCTTCATTATCAACAAGGCTTCCATTCTCAGCCTTTGTTCTTCTGACACCCTTTGGTCAGTGATTTCTAACTCATCTATTCGAGATCAAGGAGACTTCGATGGGACCTCTTACTCATAACTTTGTTTATCCAAAGCCTTAGTCCAATCTGGGATGGAGCATCATAGGTAGATATGTGAAAAGGTTAACCAATGGATTGGAGGTTCAGGCCCTCCTTCTAGCGCCAAAATGTTAACGATATTTTTCGACAACACGGAGATAGTCCAATGGGAATGGTCTTAAGAAAAAAGGGTTGGCTATTTAGCTTTCACGAGTTTGGGTTAGACCACCGTTCTTGGGTATCAAGGCCTTGGAGAGAAAGGTCACTAAACAATCCTTTATAAAGGACCTAATGGATGGTAGAAAGGAGTGCTACACTAAGTTGGATGAAAGATTCTAAGCTCTCAGGAAAGATTTAAGCATATGGGAAGGAGCGTTCATATGATCTATGGAATGGTTTAGACAAGGATCCATACATATGTAGGAAATAAACAGCAAATTGTAGCAATGATAACTAAGAAAATAACATAATAAACTCATAGGATAATACTATAAGTGTAGATCCTCTCTTTATTAATCTTCCATTTAGAGTACATGAATGAAGTAAAGGAAATCCTCCAATTTGATCTAAGTAGCTGGGTTTATTCTAAAGAAAAGGAGTATAAGAATCGGAAAATGAGGCCCCTTCTAATGTGTACCCTAGGGTCCTATTTATAGAGAAATCGGGGACCCTTATGCTATTGGGCCGTTGGGCCCACGGATGCCTTTGTCAGCTGCTTTCCTCCTTGGTTTCGATTGTCTTTAGCTCCCTGTAGCTTTGTGGTGTGGACTACAGCTTCCAGAGGGAAGGTCTCGGCCGGTTGGGGCCTTTGTGAGAGGGATATGGGCTCGTTGATGTAGTAGCTTTTTCCGAAAGTTCTTTGAACTTCTTGTTGCATGCTCTCGGTTATAAGCTTATAGATGTAGGCTCCATGTTTTCTCATAAATACTTAGAGGAGCTTGTCCTCAAGATGTACGTAGATATTTGCCGGTTCGGAACCGCTATTGGTGTCTGTACTAAGTGGTTTATTATGGATGGCTAGTATCGTTTCTAGTGTTCCGGTTAGCCTTCTAGTGTGGCCTCTGTGCATAGCCTTCTCTTCCGGAAGGTTGCTCTAGGTAATTTGTCCATTGTTTATCAAGATGACCTTTTGGAGTTTATGTGATAGATGTTTTGGGAGTTGGTTCCAGATAATCTTTGCATACATTTGGTTTAATGCTTGGGGTGTCTTTAACCTCGGTAAAATGGCATTAAGTAGGTTAATATTGGCAACCTTTGCATCCTCCCGGGTTTCCGCTAGTGGAGTTCTTTCCACTTTCGCTCTTAGCTTCTGACTTGGATGACCTTTCGCTATAGAACCCCCTACTGGGTATACCTTGCCGAACAGACTGTGCTGGCACTCCGTAGGCTTTTAGCTCCCACCAAGAAGGTGTCGGTTTTTGTAGCTTTCGGATTATTCCTTCGTGCTTGTGTTCATCAAATACCCTTTCACCGTTAGCTGGTTTCAGAATTAATTTTGGGAGTAACATCATAAATTATTCCGTTAACGTGTATTGTTGATTTTCTTATCTTCTTCTTTTTATTTTATTTCTATTTTTCTCCAATTTATATGTAAATAGATAGAAGTAGATAGTTTTATATTTACAAATCATTGATCTGTCCACAAAAATGTGAAAAAGGAAAGGAAGTTTTGTATCTGAATAAGTTTTGTATCTGAATTTATAGGTGCTAGAAATAATCATAGTTTAATTTAAAAATATTAAATATAGGTAGTTAGGCCAAGCCAAAATGCGGCCTTCAATGCAATAAGCATTCAAACATCCTCGTTACCTAAAGGTCGACCACTCTAGGTCAATGCTTCTATAAAAGAATGAACCTATAGAACATAGTTAATTATACTAACTTTTATTATTTAACTATCCTCGTTTTGAATTCGATTTATGTCCATAATTTATTTGTTTGGTCTCCGATAGCCAAACTCTAAACATGAATTTAGCTTAGAATTTAAACATGGATGTAATGGTATAAGTTTATTTTAATCAAATTACATTGTTTTAGAAATCCATCTTTTGGAGCCTAATTAATTGATTAAAAAACTAAAGCCAAATTTAAGTGGTGTAACATTCTTCCCCCTTAAAAGTATTTCTCCCTAGAAATTGTACGGATGACTATGTCATGATTCTGGCTTGTAATTTTTTCTAAGCTAAATAACCAACAAGGATACAACCAATTTTGTACCAAGTGTGCATATATGACTGGTGTATCACAACATAGGGAAAAAATCTTTGTGGATTTGTTCTAAATCGGATCCAGTTATATGAATGCATTTCTTTGAAAACATGATGCAACCTACCTATATTTATATAGGCAGTTGTATGTATATGTATATGTATATATATATATATATATATATATATATATATATGCGTATTTGGAAAAATATTTTCATCGTAAATTTCTACGCCTTTACGAATAAAAGTATAGTGCAACAAATTTTGCATGCAACCCTTACCACCTAAAAATATAATGCATCAAAAAATATCTTCCTAAACTTTACTCTTATGCTACAAAATGGAATGTTGGTACATAATTTAACATTCTTACTAGTTTATTAGCTATCCATTTACGTTGTACAATGGAAATTCCTCCACTGTCCAATATTAACTCCAAAATTTCGTGCACAAATCACCTAAGGAGGCTTGTTTCCTAGCTCTAACATAGATTTAAGTCAGAAAATAGACTCCAACATTGTTAGAAATTTGAAGCTTAAAACAAATTTTCCCTTATTATCTCCTGCATTTTATCATATGGCCAATCCAAACGTACAGTTAAATTTGCAAATTCAAATTCCATATAACTAACATGTGGCTTTCAGAGTCGAATATTTCACAAAAAATCTTTATAGTTTTTTAGATTTACTTGTCGTTTGAAAAATTATTTGTAAAATATTTAGAAGCAAATTTTTTCCTTAAACTTAATCATAGACCAAAATTCCAAAAATTATTTGAAAGCCAAATGTAGTTTAAAATCTAAAATTCTTTACAAACGATACTTATTAAACCAAAGGAACATTTTCAAAAAATTTGACAATTCAAGCTACATTTCAACAAAATTGGAAGTCAATCACGCGTTAAAGGAATAACTCAATTCTAGAATTCTACACTTAATATTAACCCATTAAACTAAACCTTTAGAAAAATGTCAGCATATCTGTCATTCAATTTTTTTATCCCTTTTGGAACATGAATAATGTCACATGACTCCAAAAAAAAATATCAGTGTGCTCTTCGTTTGCTAAATTTCACTATCAATTCTAAACCTCTATTCTTGTATTGCATTTACTATAAGCTAAGTGCCTTCACGATATTTTCATATTTATATAGTTTCTTTTATATGTATATATATGGGCGAGTTGCATGTCCAAAAACAATATGCAATAGTTAAATATGAACATTCTCTAAACATCATTTGTGCCTTTTTACCAGAGACAACTAATTATTACAACCCAAACAATCTAAATGAACAAAATAAATGATGGAAAGGAAAGGATAAAACAACATTAGAAATCCTAAAACATAGCCTACTAACTATGAGGTCTCACCTCATGGCTGGAGCTCAAATAATTGTCACAACCTCTAAATAGCTGCAAAAAGGTGGTTATACTCTCGATATCGTGTTGTTGGCACGAATGCTCCACTTTAGTCTTTCAAAACTCTTCCTGAACCCAATGTATAACAACAATCTCATGACTATAGAATCCCTTAATGCTCTACATTATGCGCTGTTGCAGCCAGTCTGTCATTGGTTTTGAACGCGCTGTTGGTGATAAAGGATATCCATCCTCTTGAGAGTGGCCCTATCGACGACAGATGGGACCTTCCCCAAAACTGCTTCCCTGTTGATATTAACCTCATGATGTCTGAAGATATGGGCTAGTAGTACAGAAAATAATTCTACAGAGTACCGACATCTTGATCGATAAAATGACTCATCAAGAAGGAGTTAAATTGATGGTTATGCTTCCACCAATTGCATGGGTGGCCTTCCACACCAAGATGTAGAACTGATCGAGGATCCCAGTCTTAGTGATAATGTTCTTTTAAATGATATGCACAACATTGGTGAGCCACTGGTCATGAATTAATGCTCCACACAACGGTATCCTGAAGAAAGATCCATTGCAAGGTCGTAGGATATATCATATCAATATCATCCAAGTCCATGCCTACAGCGGAAATCTCTAAAGCCTTAGAAATGTCATTATCATTCAAGTCAATCTAAACTCCATTTACCTTTAACTACAAGTATCTGTTGCTAGCATCAAAATTTTGGTCTAACTGATCATCAAAAAGAAAAAAATGCAGGTGGTATTTCAGCTCAAAAAATTGAAATGAAAGATTGATGCAAGTCCTGCTATGACAAATATCTCTTCCAATTTAAAAGAAGCAAAATTCCTAAATTCGACTAACTACCCTTAGTGAAAAGTGAAATTTACCAAGCTAACATAGGTATCAATTTTTCGTTCCCACCAGTCTAGATCGACGGTGAATCAAGGAGTAGGTGTTAGATGAGAGATGATATGGTTTAGATTTATAGTAGTAATAGGGTGAGATCCAATGCACAAAGCTTTTAGTGTCATTTGTTTATGGAATGGAGGAGTGAGTTTGCATGTTTAGAAGACAAGCTAATATTGAGTTTGGCATTGGAATGAGTTAGGATACAGAATTGGTGGTTTGAGGTTTTGGACATGACTTATAGTCCCTTTATAGGTTCGATCTAAGCCAATATCCACTAAGTGGTTAACTCTCCTAGGTCAATTGGCCGACCACTACAGTCAACCTCTAATGGTCAATCGCTAGCCTAGAGTCCACATTTCATCATCAACTTGACATTGAGAATATTACTACCCTCTTCGCGATAACACCTAATCCACCCTCCAAAATTTCGAAACTTTCTCCAACTATCTTGCACTAGTCACAAATAATACTACTCCCACAGTCAATAATATAGAAACCCAAAAAATACCAACTATAATTCCATACCAAAATTTCACAGTCCCTTAATTCTACAAGTAGCAACGGATCATATTCATTCATTCTTTCTTAACCTCCCATTACGGAACACACAGAAATCCTTCATATCATCTGTCTTAATTCCTCTTTCCAATATGTTGATTTATTTATCTAACAATGGATCATCGTTACGTTTAGATGTTATTTTGTCGATAATTACTAGTAGAACGATAAGCAAGATAAAATAGTTGTCTATAGAGTAGAACCAGCCTCATACCTTACTTAAATACTACAATTAGTCAATGTTTCTAGGTCTTTTCATTCTGCTACCACATCAAACACTAAATTATGTTGTCTCTGGCTAAGTGCATTTGTAGCCTTCTTCCAATTCCCTGGCACGTACTATATACCAAAGTCAAAAGTCTCCAAGAACTTTATCCATCCCTGCTGTCTCAAACTCAATGAGAGAAAAATATATCAATGTTTTGTGGTTAGAAAAAATTCAAACCTTTCTCTGAAGAGATAGTGTCTCCATATCTTTACAGAAAAGATAACCAAAACTAACTCCAAGTAATAAGTTGGATATCTAAACTTATGCAGTGTGAGCTATGGAGAAGCATAAGCAATAACTTTACCTTTCTGCATTAGCATCACTCTTAATCTTGTTCCATATGCATTTGTATAAATGGCCAATTTTTGATTTCCTTCTGGAGCAACAACCAAAGTTACATTGGTCAATAAATGCTTTAGTTTCTAGTATTATTCTTCATATTATTGGTGCAAACAAACTTCGCATCCTTTCTAGTATCCTAGTAATCAGTGCTACTATACAAGAGAAGACTTTGATGAATCTTTTGTATCAACCCAGTAGCCAAAGAATATTCTCGATCTCTTCAATTATTGACATATTTGATTTTGAATGGACCCAATAATCCTTTACATGAAATTACATAACTGAGAAATTTAGCTTCTCTATCGTGAAAGTGAAATTTCAAGAACTTGACCTTCAACTGGTGTTGCCCAAGGTCTTGGAGAACAACGGTCTTGGAGAACTACCCTGAGGTGAACTTCGTAATCTCATCATTCATTCTTAGAACAAATCAGAATATATGTCTATATCTATATGAATGCTAACATGAATCTATCTAAATGCTCTTGAAAAATTCAATTCATCAAGTCTATAAAGAACAGGTACATTATATTGCCCAAATAGCATAAGTAATTAGTCGCATGACCTATATATGATTCTAAATGATGACAACGAATGATATTTTTAACCACTTTCAATTGATGGAACCTTCTAGCCAAATCTAACTAAAAACACTTTGGATCCACTCAATTAATCGAATAAGTTATCAATCTTTAGTATAAGACATATGTTCTTCACTACCTCCTTATTCATCTTTCGATAGTTGATACACGACCTTAATGATCCATCAGGCTTCTGATGAACATTGTGGCGGCTTCTTAAGGTGAACTACTTTGTTTAATAATGATTTTCTCATCCATGTCCGCTAATTACACCTTTAACTCCTTTATCTCGATCAGTATCATCTTGCAAGGAAGTCTACTCACGACTTTAACTCTGGGTACAAGATCATTTCTAAAGTCTATAACTTTCTCCGATGGTAATCCTGTATGTAGTTCAAAAGCATCTACTAACTCACAAACTATAAGAAATTGATTTAAGTCATCTTCTTTTTCTATTACACCCAATAATCACAAGTGTCAGAATTCAATTTCTCTACCGAGTATACTAATGTCATTACTATTAGGGCATCTTAGACATATTCTCCAATTTTTGAAAGATATCCTAACATCATATTTGCTTAACCATTTCATATTCAATATAATCCTTAAGCCCTCAAAATCAAAACAAACAAACTAAAAAAGTCACAATCTAGCAATTTAAACTCCAAGTGATCACATCTCAATTCTAACATTGCATAACCTCCTATATGACTAGTACCCTTGAGGAAGAACAAGGTATGATCGGTCTAGATTAAGATTAATTACTAAGTAGTGATATATAAAAGAATGTGATGCACCAATTAAAATGATACTTGAAAAGATAAGTTCTGAATCAAAAGAGTACCTGCCATCATAGAGTTTCCTTCTTCTTTGCCATTAGTTTCATGGAAGAAGTCCTCAAAGAATACACTTTCATTTTTTATCCCATAGTCGACTCCTTGCACTAATTCTTATAGTGTCCAATCTAGTCATAACTATAGCATTTGACATTCTTTATTCCAATTCTCGTTCACAAAATAATTCATTTGTTTCATTTATAATACATAACTTATACCCTGCCTTCCTGATCGATTCTACCTTATTAAGCTCCTATCTTTGCATAAAACTTCATTTTTTTCCCACTTTGAGATTCTCCAACCTTATATTATTAAGGAAAACAAGCATATGTTCATTTCATAGCACCATGTCTATCAAAATATCATAGGGATCTCCAATGAGAAGAAATGTAGCTTTAGCAATATCATTTTTAATCCATGGATAAACTTCTTGTTCATGTTAAGCACAATATCCACATTTGCATGCTTATGAACAGATAGCTCCTCAAACCTCATTGCATATTCAAGCACTGTCATGTCACCCTATTCAAACGTCGCGAACTTCCCATGCAAACATAACTTAGCAATATTTGACATAAGACTCTCTTCGAATCTTCTATGGAATTCTGCATAAGTCAGGGTATCTTCTACTAATCTAATAGTAGCGTTAATCCACCAATACAATGTAGCTCCTTATAGTTGCCTGAATATTAATCTTCTCTTCTTCTTATCTATTAGTCATTGATTAAAAAAATCACAGTGAAGCAACCAATTCCTCACTTCTATGGCATCTTCTGTTCCAATAAATGGCTTTCCTCCAAGCCTAATGTAACCTCAACTCAAAGTAACATAATTGTTAACATGAACTTTGAGATCTTCTTCTTCAACATTTCCTCCTACCATCCGAGAAGTAGATACAACTTGCATTACATTAACAAAGAAATGATACATAGCTTCCTATCTACTGTTGGTCTTCAACAACCCTACTAGCATTCACATTAGGTTGTCAACCCTGGTTTCTCCGAGTATTAGGCCTATCATTACCATTGGTTATGGTGATTCCTCCACCAGGATTGAACACTTCCATTTTCTTCCTTCATATCTTACTTTATAAAAGTTTGATTCGAATCTTGGTAAGATACACTTAAACAATTTAAGAGAAAAAAAAGAACAGAAGTAGGATATTATATATATATATAATACGAGTACCTTAATGTAATCTGATATCCCAACCCCAGCTTTCCTAATTTATTCGTCTGGAACATGTTTTCAAAACTTTATAAAGTTAAAAACTATTTTACTTTTTTTCGTAACCTTTTGCTTTAATACAAACAATAATATCCTTTATTATGAGTCCGAAAACTAAATGTTATAGGCTGCAATCATTATAATACTAATTCTAGCGATGGAACATGAGTCTGTTAATGATATTAATACTAATAGAAAATGAGTATGAAATAAATTTAAACATAATTTTCAGAATACATTTCTCATTTCATAAAAACAAAAACAAATTTCATATATGATAATAATCCCAAATGCTTCCCCGGTTCTAAAAAATATAGTAATATAATTACTCCAAGAGCGACATACAGAAATGCTAACTTGATTGATCAGAGTACTAATAATTGAGATACCACAATTATTACATCATTCAATAACATAACACAAAGGACTCCTAAATTGCTAGTAGTGTCTCCTGCATATCTTCAAAAGCTTTAACCTAATAAGTTGAAAAATCTTATTCTTAATATATTCAAATGAGTACTCCAGAATTACAGAGAAAAATGGAAACCTCGGGTCAGTCAATTAGTTTGATGTAAATAATAACATGTCACTTTGATAAGTGGGCGTCTAGTAAGACCATGCCGCTGAGCAGAATGGGTTTTTGCCTCATTGGTATCCTTAATTAACTAAATGTTTATTCGATTGTAATCCATCTCATTTGGAAAAATTTGATTTATTTGAGATCCCCAAGGAGAATTATGGTGGCTAAAACTCTTTTCACTCATCGTTGTCAAATATAGAAAATCCCAAAACTTAAGGTTGACAGAAGTATCTTTTATTACAAAATATTTAACGTACTCAAGTATATCTTATTAGTCGATAAGCTTGATTTGAAGGGGGAAGACGGTCTTATGGCCGTTCACATATAGTATAAAAACTGAGGGATACGACCAATGTTTTACAGGTAGTATGCAACCTCTTTTGCTAGAAGTTCAATAAATTGAACATATATCAACGATCAAACCCATGAGATAATCAGTTTCATAAAATATGCTAATGTAGTTAAATATTTGCAAATCAAATCAAATTATATAATTGAAAATCGACAAGAGTGATTAGTAATGGAAATTCGTTTCTCACCAAATTAATACAGAAATTTCAGTCAACACAACAATCAAACAATAACAATTGCAGAAATTAAAAAAAATGTATAAGCAAGCCGCTGCCCTTTTAGAAATTTTTACAAGCAATTTCTATATTTTTTTTGTAACGGAGCACCTGTAGAGTTTAGAAAATTTTATAGTGAGGGTATGGCAGTTCATCTGAGACAATTTGAGTAGCACCGAAAATTAAAAAGCTTGACGCTCTTCCGATGCAACCAAGGCCACTTCTTCTAAACCTTCCAAAATCTCCATCTTCTTTGAGTGTTGGCAATCCCAACATCTCCTCTTCGGCAACCCCGACAATATCTTGTCATAACGTCTTGCCATTTTGCCCACTCTAAGTCGATAGTTAAACCAACTTAAAGTGTTCAAAATGACAGATTATTATGGCTTATGAAGTTGAAATATAAATCATCACAGAAACACAAACATAAAAACACAGAATCTAACAACAAAAGTAAATTTTTACATAATACTACAAAATCTTTTAAATTCAAACGCGATATCAGAGTACAGAAAATATATAAATCCAACGGAAGATTGAATATAGAAGCTTACTAATACAAAAGATATGCAATAAACTGGGCATACAAGGATAGATTTCTAGACTCCAGAAATACTCAAGCTCCAGTTAGTGAATCTCCAAAGCGAAAATACTCAGGCTGACCCGAGCATTTTTCAAAGTAAAACAAAACAAATACTCGAGTCAGGACTAACATTCTTATATAAGTGAATCAACTCAAGTGAAATGTTTAATAAAATGCATCAGTAACTTAAATGATGTCTGGGATTCCATCCTCTAAGGATCCATGAAACTAATGCATATAATATAATATGTTATTATAATAATGTCTATTCCGTAAAATAAATATTATAAAAATAACATAAGCGGGATTAAATTTTTATCCTTACACCGTTTACAGACATTGTCATACACATTGCATATAAAACACCAGTAGGTCGGTAGATAGGGATGCGCCGTGATACGACAACGTTAAATCAAAATCGTAGGGGTTTCGACCATGATAAATATGACAAGGCACCAAGTAATTCCCAGGGTATGATTCTACCGTTTGCATATCCGAACCAGTGGTAATGAATAATATCAAGTACCACCCACCTTGGAACACACTCCCACAATCAAAAGGTGCACCCAAATCGATCACAACAGTCATAGAGATGGTAACAAAGAAGCATGTCCGATAGGAGGTGCGACCTCACTTAGTCATGGTACAACACATGTTTTAGTCATTTAAGACCCGAAGGTCAAGGCTAATCCAACAACGTTCTCTTTCTTCAAATCCAGTAATCGCCTCCATGTCCTCCTACTTCGTTCTGGATCCTCCACCACGTGCATAATTGTTAAAGTGGTGTCAGCATTGGCAGAGAGTATGGCATCTACCGACTCCGGTCTCTTTAACAACCAAACGTTTAAAATTTTCACACAGTGGCCATTAAGTTTGGAAATCATATCCATGTATTACAAATCAATTTATTCGAACTATTGGTTTATTTAACAATTTCTCAAATTGACTCAATTACTTGTCATCGCTTCAAATTTCAAAATTATTTTTAAAAGCCGATTCATTATCATATTTTACGTTTGGTTTTAGATTACACGTCACGAATATCGTTATGCAAATTGTATCTTTATATTCCATCATTTCGACTTATGTTGTTCATATTGGAAGCTATACTTTTAATATTAAATAATATTTAGTATAAAGTAGTTTAAATAATTAATTAAGTTATACATAAACTACTTGGAATAAAATATTCAAATTTTGTATTACATAGTTTAAATAAATAATTTAATTAAATATGAAATCATTTAAATAAAATAGTTAAATCTAGTATAAAAATTAGTTTAAAATAAAGGTAAAGTTTGATATAAAATAATTTGAATAAAGTAGATAGATGTGGCATATAATAGTTTTAAATAATTAGTTAAGTTTGGTAAAATAGTATAAATAGGATAAATTAGTTTATTATGAATAGTTTAAATAAAATAGTGATACATTTTATACTTGTTGTAAAATAACATAATACTAATCTCATGAACTATTCCAATCTAAATCATACTCAAAATGTCAAATTCCGTTTTGAATGCTAATTCAAATTTCAAAGTTTTTTCAATTCAAATTAACTCAAACAATGTAAATTTCAAATTGAAACAAAATGTTCAAGTTGGATTTTACTTTAATTCCACTTCAACATTCCTATCTTAAATTCAGTTTGAACTTTGGATTCCAAATCCGTTTCATTTTTTTCCAACACTCAAATTTCAAGTATTCAGCATATTACTCAAATAATTTTTCACAATTTCGAAATTATCGTTTAAATCAAAATATAAACCATTGAAGCTTAATACAATTCTTATGTCAAATTTCACAATTTTCCCATTCAATAGAGTTTAAACAAATATAAATTTAAACCGTTAAAATCTTTAAATCAGATTTTCATTTTTTTACTTCTAAACAACAAATCAAAACATAGATTTTATTAAGAACATTTATTGCATCACATAAGTTTTACTTATAATTTCAAGCTTAAATATTTAACTTGAGTATAAACTCAATATGTAAATCTTTTTTCCCTTCAAATTGATTTATATTATTTTTCGAAAATAATTCTTAACTTCAAATGACAATTCCACTTAGAAAATTGTATTAAATCTCTTAATTACATCCAATTCCCTATATTCACAAATTTATGTTAAAATACTCAAATTCTAGTTTAAACTAATATATCCAAGTTAAAATATCACAATGGGTATATACAAATAGACTTCCAGAAACAGTTTTATTTGTTTATTGACTACTGTGTCCGTATAAAATTTTGTATCCTACGATGAAGTAACGAATACATATCATTTCAACGTGTTTTTTCTGGATTCAAATCCGGGTATTTATCATTTCAACGCGCATCCCAAATCAATTCAAAATTATTTCGTAAATCTATACAGTCGTTCGGGTGTATATCATTTCAACCCATAGTGATTTTTCCTAAATCTAAGGTAATTTGGAGTGTAAGAACGCAATAAAATAAATATAACAAACACGGCAAAAAAAACATAACAATAAATCACACAGCAATTTATATCGTGTCATTTATGTCATATGTGTGCATGTCACATATGCACAAGTCATGCAACAACGATCATGAATTTCTAATGCATCCTAACATTCCGTATATCATCTCAAAAGATTTAATTCGCTTAATAAGAATACTAGTCGTGAGTGAGGGGAAACACACCTTCAAGGCAAAGGAGACAAACATGAAATCGACAACCAACCTAAAGAGAACAACATGATATCTAACATGACGGCTTCAACAATTTATATACACATACACGCATGTATTTGTGTACATAAATAAAATTTCAGAAATTTGCAAGCACGACGAGGCCCGAATTGGCTACGAATCCTACCAAATTTTCAATGAATACCAAATTAGCCCAAGTATTATATTCGTTTCTATATATTTTCCTTTTATAATATATTTGAATATGTTACGAAATATACCTAGGCTTCCCGATAGACCAGCTAAATGAAAAAGTAACTCAGATCCTTAATTTTAACCTACTGTATTCCCAAACCCATTTGGCAGTGTTTCAGGAATTTCGCCAAGCAACTAGAGTGCATGCTACCCTAAACGCCATCTTGCAGCAAACCGGAGAACAGTGAGACTCGTTGGGTGTTGCATGCATCATGGATCGAAGCCTATATACAGTGGTTCAAAAGCTTATCGCGTCCGAGTTTAGAGGAGCCAGGTTATGCATGCGCTAGGTTGAATGAAGGAGAGAACTCAAAAAAGAGAATGGCCGGTCATCGAAGTCTGCAGGTGGAGGCACTTTGGATTTCGAGAGATGCAGATTCAGGGTTTGTTCGAACCGTATACACAACCGTGGTAGGCCTCGACCTAGTTTCATCGAAGTGGTGGAGTGTCTGGCTCCTCGATGGTGTCTGGTTTTGTGTAAGCGACTTAGTGGAGGCATAGGAAGCTTCGATGAGGAATAATAGTGGTTTCAGATGCATACGAGGAGATTGAACCACATGTTATGGATAAGGACGAAGGATGGAGCGCTTGCCAGTGGCCATGCGTGCAAGGAGGAGAAGGTATATTTGGGAATTTATTGGTCTTTGATTTGAGAGGAAGGGGGTTGGCTTGCTGCCATAGTCCATCTTTAAAAGGGAACATTCCCCTTTTTTCTCACGGTTCCATTCTAGATAGAAATAAAAGGAAGGGAGAGAAGAAACAAAAACGTGTAGATCTTCTCAGGAAAAATCCAATGCGTGTAAAAACTTCAGAGTTATACTGATATGTGTTAACTTTTATTGTTGATTTTTTTTCTTATTCACTAAAATTCCCCTTTTCACTTATATATATATATATGTATATATATATATATATATATATGTAATATGTTAATCATGAAACCAGTGCTGACTATATACAAATTCAATTGCATACATGAATCAAACAAGTACTAAAAAAATATACGTTTTAAATTCTATATTTCAAAACAACATACATGCTAAGTTTATAATTGGAACCCGAATTCATATCTTCAACATATAATAAATTAATTAATTTTTTTAATTCAGATTCTAGTTATAAACTTTCATTCAGTACATTAAATTTTTAATAAATTCCATATTAATAAACACCAGAATTATCGATTCATTACATTCTCCCCCACTTAGTGCTTTTTATCCTCGAAAAGGAAACGTCATATAAAGTTTACATATATACATATATAGCTATACAAATATTTTACTTGATTTAAAACGTATTAGAAAGAAAATTAAATTATAGAATTTTAAAACCCAAAATTTTTCTAACACCTGGAATTTACAGAAAACTTGGGCAACATTTTCCTTTGTACGGCTTGCTTGGAAAAATTTACAAATATAATATATATCAATATATATCCCATCCACATGATGAGGCATCCCTATTTAGGGAAAACAACATATAAACAACCCAAAATCTATATGAAATCCAAGATATGTACCTTTGTATGGCATTTAAAGCATATTTTCTTATGTTATTAGCATTTCAATGCAAAACCAAGCTCCATAAGCAAAGCGCGCCTTGCAACCTACTAAGACACTCGAAATATGGTGAGAATCAAACATACATATGTTAAAGCTTAATGTACACAACAATACGCAAAATATGACATGAATAAAATAGCATTTGAAAAAATGAAAATGGAATAATGTACATAATCTTACATACATGCAAATACATGTTTCATTTTTATTTGCATCCTAATTATTTGACATTTATTTCATGTCCATGCCTATTTTGATCTTATGCACTTATTTATCGCTTGCATCATATTTGTTTATATATCAATAGTAAAAGAGAACAACAAAATTATACACAAAACGTATGCAACTAGATGTAATGGTTCACAGTAAGTCTCAAAGTCCAATATAAACGTTACAAGTTTCATACAAGTTATTTAACGCCAAGTCATATCCATTTGGTTAATTTTTTTTCCTAACTTAAGTTTACTTTCCTTTTATTACACTTGTATTCAATTCAATAGTTTTCATTTTTGTAACATCCCGTAATTCTAAGAACATTAAAATGAAAATTAAAGAATACTTAATTAAATATTTGGAATTAAGTAAAACGGACTGCGCCATTGCGTTCGTCTCAGAATTTTGCTTAATATAGACTCTGAATTTGCGTAAAACGGACATCGTATGATGAAGATATTAAGGTTTGAAGTTTATATACATATAAGACATTTATATGTAAATAAAACTATTCCAAAAAATCAAAATCAGAGGCGGGAAAAATAGGGGGAAATCTGACCGTTAGGGGTCTACTCCATCCATAAGGGTGTCGACCCATGGGTCGACACTAACACAGGGGTGTCGACACCCATGTCGACCCCTCCGAGATCTGGACAGAATTCAGTTTTTGAACGTAGACTCGTTTCATGACTAGATTCGTTAACCCTAGGCTATAAATAGGACCTTATTCCCATTGTTTTATTCATCTAAATCAATAGCAACAACGAGATGCAACCCCAACCCAAAGTAAAATAGCCTATCCTCTTCAACAACAAGTTGTACGTATTCAAGAATCTATGCTATGAAATCTACAATCAATTCTCTATTTTTAGATCCAATCACAGTGAGTTTATGTTTCTTTTTGATATAAACACCTAAATGTAATCTTGACATGTTTATAAGTTTGGATCTAAGCCTATGCCTATTAGCAATTTGAGTCATAACAGATCTGCCATTACTTGTACACCTAATCTATTGATTAGTGCCTGCATGCCTAATCATGATATCCCTATTCTATTAGTTTACCTAATCATGTCACTTATGCCTATTATGTTAGTTTTCCTAATTATGTCATCATATGCCATTTTTATTTACTATGCCAATTCTTTTTCTCTCCTCTCCCTTTTTCCCTTTTTCCCTTTTTGTTTTTATAGCCAGGCTACCTTCGAGCCTAGACCAATCGCTGAAATACTCGAATGCACGAATTTGGAAGCGATTAGGAATGATTAATTTGGGGCATAATTCACATTGTAAACATGATTGGGAATATTTGGGAATAATTTGTACCTTGAGCCAAAACTTCAGATTTGGGGGCATAATCTATATCTTGAGCTATACCTTAATCAGTGGCATAGCTTGTATCGTAGATCAGACAGGGATTTGGGGAATAATAAACATGATAATTGGTTATTAATGAAAATGCCTAGATTTACAATAGTTAAAAACTGTAACTACGCTTAGACACAAGCTTAGATTACACTTGTGGTAGAAGCCTGCTCGGAACCGCCCAGCATATCTAGCGTCCACAAGTTGTCAAACTAATGTGAGGGGTCTAAGTGCATAAACATAAACGTAACCGTGCTAAGACACGAGGTTAAGTCTGACTTGTGGAAGAAGTCTGCTCGGACCCAACTGGCATATCCAACATCCACAAGTGGCAGACTTAACTTAGGAGGTCTAGCGCATTATAACCATAAATGAATGAATGGTGATGAACTTGTAATATTTAACCTATTTGAATCAATAAGGATTACATGAACCTGCTAAATTGAGTAGGGTTAAGTAAAGTTGCTAGAATCAGTGGGAGGGTTAAGTTAATCTTGATAAATATGTGGGGACGGGTTATACATATAAACCTGATAAACTTTACTTGTTGGGGTTATGCAGTCTTGTTAAAGTGGTAAGCATAACCTATTGAAATCCTAGTAGCGGGGATTCAAGCCTAGGGGGAAGCTTGTATCATCAGGAGTGTGGGACCCGTATCAGTCAATAACCTATATTGGTATCAAACGGAGAACCCCAAACTAGGTCAGGGTCAGGGCACGCTTACTGAGTTGGTTGTAAGAGGTCCATCTAAGGGGCAGTGTTTGCGGCACATTCCGACGGGGTCATATGCATGCATGGGTCCGGCCCAGGGTGGTTAAGACGTCATGACACCTGTAGGTATGGTTTGTGCACATCTTGTTAACGAAGGGTTGCCAATTTAGGAAGTCATACATCCTATTGTGGGGCCAACACATGGGATCTACAAGTTAGGTAGCTGGTCGATTGGGAGTAGTAATTAGGGTACATCTAGTCTTGCTTGCTTAGGAGCTCGTTATTGTCGTTGGGGGTTAACATCTGTCAGTTCTATTGGGCTACCTATTATTGTATGAGGTAAAACATCTCACTAGAAGTACACTTAAGTCTACCATCTTGTACTTGTTGGGATCATCTTGTTCTTGTTATACAAGCATTGGCGCAGAGAAAAGTGTTAGAGAAGTGCAATGCATGTTCTGTTTATCCTATTTACCTTATTATACCTGCATTATGACATTATTATCTCTGTCCAACTTATATGTCTACCATAATTCTTTTACTTATTTATATGCTAAAATAACTGGACTTGCCAGACTTTATGTCTGACCCATTTTGTTTCCTCTTCCTTCTCTTCCGTTTTCCCCTCCCCCCAGGTTCTTAGGGTGGGAATACTCAATATTGATCAGGATTCTTCTTTTCTGCTTAGAGCTGCTTAGATTTACTGCTTGATTTTGTATCTTCTCTCCTATGGCTATATTTTGGGGATTATGCTCTTTTTATATCATTGTACTATGATGATGATTTTTGTACAAGGTAGAAGTTTTATGTTTCCAGTATTCCAGACTTATTATGTAATTGGGTTTGAAGCACGAAGCTTTCTTATTTAATTAAGTTTTAATTCTGCTATTATTTTAATATGTCTTGTAATGTTTCAGTTTCTGTTTACCTATAACGCTTCATGAAACTTAATGCATTCTGATAAAGAGTGACATTAACAGACCCGGAGTATCACATTTGGTATCAGAGTTAAAGGTTACCATATCGGATAAAAGATTTTGAAATTTGTTTTCAAAAAGGTTTTAAAAGAAAGCATTTGCAAAACAAAAGTCTCTTTTGAAAAACATACTCCCCAAAGCCATATGAAATATCTTTCGATTCTCTGTTTGGATCCCTTTTTCCTTTTTTTTCAACATGTCTTTGGAACCTAATATTCCTAAGGGCATTCAGATACTGGCTTGGTTTCGTAGGTATCTGGAGGTTATGGCACCTGCCGAGGGCTAAGCAAACACCCCTCCCCCAGCTGCAGCCGTTGTTCCCCCTCCTCCTCCTCCGCATGCTGATAATTTCTCTAAGATATGCAAAGATTTCTATGCAACGGGTGGAAAGCTATTCTGAGGAACTGAGACCTTTGTAGAAGCAAGGAATAGACTCAAAGAGACGGAGGATTTGTTTGGAATTTTCGAAATTGACGATCGTAGGAAGATTCAGTTTTCCGTTTGGCAGCTGAAAGATGAGGCTTCATTTTGGTGGGAAGTAACACAATCAGGTGTCCAGTGGAGACTTAGAATGATTTCCAACAGAGATTTGAAATGAAGTTTCTTTCTCAAGCCGAGCGAAGTATGCAAATTGAAAGGTTTCTGGTGCTTAAGCAAGGAGGCATGTCTGTTAGAGAGTATGTTAATAAGTTTAGTCAATTGGTGAGGTTTGTAACTAACAGATACCCCACACACGAAAGCTTTGAGGTTTGCTAGAGGATTGAATGAAGCCCTCCATGGGTTGGCTATATCACATACTCCAATGGGAGCAACTTTTGAGAAACTCGTTGATATGGCATTAATGCATGAGGAAGATAAAGGTGAAAAGAAAGAGACTAAGGTTGAGGAAACACATAACAAGAAAGTGTGGCCCAAGAAAGAACAACAACAACAAAATAAAGGCAGTAAGAACAGCAAAGATCGAGATAAGAGGAAATGCCATCATTGCGGACGCAAGGTTCATGTGATCAAGGATTGCAAGAAGAGAAATAACGCTTGTTTCCATTATGGAGAAGTCGAACATCTTATTAAGGATAGCCCAAGAAGCAAGGACAGGGTCAAAGGCCAGGATCTTCTGGAGGGTAGGTGCATGCTCTTGTGGCCAGTGCGCCAGATAGAGGTAGGAAAGTTTCCGTCGAAGGTTTGATTTCTCTTTCCAATCATCCAGTTAGAACTCTTTGATTCTGGCGCTTCGCATTATTTTATATTTGATTCTGTGGTTGAATCTTTTCCCCTTAGTACTAGTATGGCTTTGGATCCTGTTGTTGTCTCAAACCCAATTGGGGGTACGGCTCATCTGTCTATGATTTGTTGGGGTTTGAGAATATCTATGTTAGGCATCGGGTTTGAATGCGATGCATATGTGCTTGGTTTCATAGGATATGGTTCGATTCTAGGGATGGATTAGCTAGCCATGTATGGTGTCATTCTGGATTACGAGAGGAGGGTCATTAGACTTTTGACTTGCCATGGGAGGACCCTCGAGATTTCTTGTGACCCTAAAGGGTCTATCATGCTTAGTTTCCTAGACTCGCTTGATGCATCTGTTGATGATTTACGATATGTACCAACAGTCCATGAATATCCTGATGTTTTTGAGGAGGCTCGGTGCTTACCTCTGAGGCGCGAGATTGATTTCCGTATATACATGGTGGATAATTCAAAGCCAGTTGCATTGCCTATGCGCCATATGGCTCCAAGAGACAGGAGGGACTTTAGCAAGCAAGTAGGAGAGCATTGCCTGTGGACTGTAGAGAGTTGAATAAACTCACCAAGATGAATAGGAACCTACTTCCGGGGATAGATGATTTGTTTGTCCAACTTGTTGGTGCATCCGTTTTCTCTCAGTTAGACTTGGCCATGGGTTTCATCAGTTGAGGGTAGCCGAGGATAGTACAAAAAACACCGCTTTTAGAACTCTAGATGGTTTCTTCGAGTGGCTCATCATGCCTTTTGGGTTGACGAATGCACCTGCCAATTTTGTTGATTTGATGGGTAGGGTGTTTCGGGAGTTCTTAAATAAGTTTGTTGTGGTCTTTATTGATGACATCTTAATTTTATCAAAGAATGAGGAAGAGAATACCCTACATTTAAGGGAGTTTTTGAAAACTCTCCGTGTGCATCAGCTTAAGGCGAAATTCTCCAAATGTCATTTTTGGAGAAAAGAAGTGAGATTTCTAGGGCATATGGTCTCTAAAGATGGGATAGTAGTAGATCTCGCGAAGCAGTTGAGGTTTAAGATTGTCATGTACCAAAAATGCAACGGAGATGAGGAGTTTTCTTGGTTTTGCGGGATATTATCAGAATTTCATTAAGGACTTCGCAAAGATATCAGCCCCGCTCACCAGACTAACAAAGAAGAATCTGTCATTTTCTTGAAGCATAGACTGTGACGATGCTTTTCAGCGATTGAAGAGGGCTCTAACAATAGCCCTAGTCTTGACTTTTCCTGATGGGAACAAGGTGTTCATAGTATACATTGATGCACAAGGTACAGGGCTTAGTGCGGTTCTGATGCAAAAGGGAAGGGTAGTAGGTTATAGAGGTAGACAACTAAGAGTTCATGAGAAGACCAACCCTACCCATGAGTTGGAGTTGGTTGCCATAGTCTTCGCGCTTAAGACTTGGCACCATTATCTACTAGGAGAGAGGTTTGAGTTGTACACCAACCATAAATCTCTCAAGTACTTATTCTCGTAGAAGGATCTTAATTTAAGGCAACAAAGATGGATGGAGTTCCTTGCGTCCTATGACTTTGGGATTTCTTATAACCCTAGCAAGGGTAATGTGGTGGCAGATACATTGAGTAGGAAGAGGATGACCTTGAGTCCTCTGTTTGTGGAGAGGAAATGCTTGGAGTTCATATAGACTTTTGATTTTAGACCTTCCATCGAGTTTACACCTGGTTTATTGGCATCATTAGAGGTGCGACCTACTCTATTAGACCAGATAGGGACTTCGCAGCGAGATGGCCCACAGCTAGTATATATCTTAGATAGGCTCTGTAACGACGCGGATTTTTCGGCCGTTGAATTCTGAATATTTAAATTTGTTTTAAAATTTTTAATTGAATTACATATAGGAATTTATTAATTAAAAACGAGGTTTGAACGTTAATTTATAATATAATTATAAAACGAGCTCGAAATCGCGCGGCAGTTCGTAATATAAAGTTTTGAACTTCAACTGAGGATACAGGATCCGATATAAGTCGGATTTCTGTGAAACAAGACACATTGGAACCGTATTGATTATAATTTTCATATGAAAGAGAAAAATCTAGATTTCGTGTTATAATTTGTTAGTTATGGTCAAATCAAATTTTGAAATAGTCGCTGTGGAAATCGTTATTTAAAATATATGCGTTAAAATAGCCGTTTTGTAAACGGACTCAGATTTCGACGAAATCAGTTTCATTGGGACCGTATCGTTAAATTATTGTACGGTGGTGAGTGGCGTGGAAAACCGATGTTGTATGTAACCACGGTAGCCGTAAACGCTCGTTCAGTGCAATTAAATTAATTCAACTGAATAAAGGGATATTAGAGTGTAACTTGAACATACGATCGAATCAGGCCACGAAACCAGTTCCGGTGAGTTCGTAGCGTCGGATATAGTCAGGGTAGGTATATAGTTTGTTATTTTTAGAGATCGGCAAATTTGGTATTCAGAAGGGCAGTGCGGTACGCGCCAAAAACAGTCTACCGGGGCAACAGTCTCAGAATGCGACGAAACTAGTGCCGTTGGGTTCGTATCGAAAAGTTATTATCGATGTTCGCAGTTTCAAGTTGTTTTGATTTATCTGGTGACCGTGAAGAATTTAAATGCGTGTTGATTTCTGGTTTTATAAAGGAAATTTTTTCAAACGATGTCGGAATTCGACGAAACTTGTCCCGTTGGATTCAGAATACCTTTTTACACCAAGATTAGTTTTTTTTTATCAGTAAACAGACTGTTCATTCATAAGACTATTCGTTTATTTCTAGTCAAAGATGGCGGCTACTGTTCCATTCAAAAACAACGTGCTTGCCAAGTGAACAAACATCCGTGCCTCCCAAGGATTTCAACTCCGTGACTTCCAAGCTATCACAACGCCGTGCTCTCCAAACCAACATCTTCGTGCGTCCCAAGAAAAATTTATGCCGTGCTCCCCAAGGTAATTAATTCTGTGACAGTCACGCCTCTTATATCTTTAAATACCCTTCTTGTTTTTTTCTCCTTATTTCTCTTTCTGGCCATCGAATACAAACAAACCCATCGGATAATTCAGAGAGAAAACAAAAGAAAGCAAAATCAAAACAAAAGGATACAAGTCCTAAATTCGTAAATTAAATTTCTTCGAGTTTCTGGTGATAAGATCTCACTACTGGTTGCGTTGAGGGCTTGCGATGGAGGATGAGAATCTCGAGCTCTCGGTAGCGTATGCTAGATCTGAAATTCATTCGCAAAGGAGGCGGAACCGTGGGCGGTGTGGATCTGAGGACTCGGGCGCTCAGTCGATGGAGACTGTCTTGGTAGTGGGCCGACGATCTCCGACGAGGTGATGCAGAGTGGAGGAGGGACCAGTGGTAGTTGAACAAAGTATTCAAAGGGAGAGAAGGATGCGGCATTTAAGTACATGGCGTGGGTGTTTTTGCTGAGAAGTAGGTGATTGGTTTGACTGATTTATGGGTAAGAAACATGGTATATGTTACTGCAACTAGGAAGGAGGGAGACGTTATTAACGTGAGCTAAATGGGTGATTTATTTTATCGATGAGGTAATTATGGAGGAAAATGGTTCAGTACTCTTCTCTGGGAAGGACGGTAATTGTGAATGAGGAAGTCAACAGATGAGGACATGGATTTAGGTAATTTAATGATTGATTTAAATGGTTAATGATGTCATTAGTAATTAAGGATGCGGTGGACCTGGAACGTGACTGAAAGCACAACAACATGGTAATATGGAGTATAGCCTATACCAGTGATGACGCGCAATAGTATTTGGGATATATAGCATTTTGGTGTTCCTATTTCTATAGAGTCAAAAGTGGAAAAGGGGTTGAGTTCGGATTGTCTGGTGATGATGGCATCGGGGAGAGATGGCCGTAGCGGAGTTGTAGAAGTTTTGGGATCGAGAATAAATACAGGAGGAATTCATCCGTAATAGCTGAAACGAGGAAATGGCTTATGATGACTAGCTCGGTTAAATAACGAATTCGATTAAACCGATCACGTTGGAACCAAAGAAGATAAATCTACATTATAGAGCTGACATTATAGAGAGCTGCGTTACTGGAATTTCGTAAAACGCTGGACGTTTGATTTTAAGCGAAACAAAAAGCAGAACCATCAACGGAAAAACAAGGTGAGTAAACTCACTAACTCCCTCTCGTTATATTTTTATATATAAATGAGTTTTAAATATTTTTATAATGTGCAATGTTTGATTGGTTGAATAGTTGGTGAATTTGGTTGAATTGGTTGATAGGATTACACCATTAATTGATCATTAGTTCTGATATTTCATTTTGATGTGAAATAATATTATTGATGTTATTAACATCTGTGGATGCAGGGAAACAGGTTGGAGGGATCCAACTGGATCCCTCAACATTTATATTACCGTTTGTTATTTATAGTGATGTGTATACGATGATGGATTGTACTATGTTGAATCACCCTGACACTGGAAATTTAGTTATTTTAGATACCGTAAAAGATTTTCGAATATAGAAAAGAAATTGAGGTTTAAAAAGAGAACTTATTTCCAAAAGAGAAATTAAATTTTGAATGGAATTAAAAAGTAGAAACTTGTTTTATTAAAAGAAGAAGTTGTTTTTAAACGAGTTTATAATCATTGAATAAATTGAATATAAATGCTTTATTTAAATTTATATGGAAAGTGGAAATTAGATTTGAAATCAATATTTGAGATGGGATTTGAACTTAGCAGAGTATAAAGCAAATCATAAACAAGATTTTTAACGATTGGAATAAAAATCAGATTTGTTTGCAAGACTCAGAATAGAAGTTATAAATAGAATTTGGGGTTTAAGAGAATGTATATAAGTACGAAATCAAAAGATTTTATATAAAAGAAATATATTCAGGATTAAAGTGGATAATGGTTCAAAGGAAGTATTTTGCAAGTGAAATATTTATAAGGGAAGAACACAGCAGACGGTTTTGTGTTAAACATTTTGGATTTTTGGAACAAAAATCCAAGGAAGAAATCTTGTTGTAAAGAAGGTGGAAACCGGATTTTTATCCTTATATACTCTTTATCTTATGGGTTTCGACAAATAGAATGATAAATGTCTGCATTGTTTAAATCCAGATATTTTGACTATCTTTTAAAATGAACAACGGAAGCGTGTGCGTCGCACACGGTATTTTATTCAAAACAGCAATCATAACGCTGTTATTATAAGAAATGCTTTTATAATTTTAAACAGCGACTATAACGCTGTCTTTGTAAGAAATGCTTTTATAAAACTAAACAGCGATTTTTGCGCTGTTGTTATAATAGATGTTGTAAATCTATACAGCAATTTTAGACGCTGCTGTTATAATAAATGTCTTGGTAAATCTAAATAGCAATTTTAACGCTGCCGTTATAATAACTGTTTTAATAGCAATTTTAATGCTATGATTATGATAAGTGTTCTATAATGCTAAGACATCGGTTTTAACGCTGTTGTTGAAAGCAATGTTTTATAAACCAAACATTTGAAGACAGCAATTATAACGCTACCGTTATAATCAATATTTTTATAAAGGTGTGTTCGTAGATCAAATCCGAGAGTCGTGTAAGCAATATTTGGTTTAAAGTTGTGAGCTCTGACTATTTCAAAGTTAAGAATGTCGTTCAGTTAAGGTCTGAGAGGTAATTATACCCCAACTTGACTGACTGCATTATTGACGGAGAAAATGGTTAAGGCTCGATAGCAAGGGTTGGTTAGTGATATCGTTAGTTAACGAATGATTTATTATTTGAGTTATAATAATGATGTTTATAACATCAGTTAATACAAAGGATTTAGAAATGTTTTCTAACTGGAGCAAAAGATATTTTCTCAATAAAGGAATTATATATATTGGAAATGTTTCCCAATAATCAAGAGAGAAAATAGAGCTTTGAAAGAACACGAAAGGGGGAAAATGGGAATTGGAAATGATAATGTAATAAAGAACTAATATAAAAAGGGCCCAGTGTTGTTTGATGCTTGATTGATAGAATTTCCATTTGGAAATAGGACCGTTGATTGTATGGATGTTTCTTTGATAGTTAAATCACCGACTATCAAAGTTTTATTTTTTTTATATACCTTCGTTGTCAATATGAAGAGACCGGGATCAGATTTGATATCTGAAAACCACTCCGTATTGGCGTAAGCGTTATGACGCAACTTATGCTGAAGAAAATTGAAGACGGAGTTATGCAAGGGCTATCCTGTTTTACGGGATAGTGCCTTCGGTTTGTCCAGACCCAGGACAACTTGTATGGACGAGTGTCTGACAGAGTATTTCCAAAGGGGGTTACGTACGTTGATTCCTTCAAACGTACGAAGTTGGGGCATAGAAGGGAAGCTTCTTTAGCCTAACAATCTGAGTATTTTTGTGGGAATCAATTAGTGATTTCCGATGGATCTGACGATGTGGCATTCAAAGTGAATGATGGCCAGATGTTCTGGAAGATAATTCAAACCTCAAGCCTCATCAACCCGCAATTGGACAAAAATCGGGCAGGCAGCATGGCTATGTGGGTCGCACCCATTAGGATGTATGATCACCTATCTAGAGAAATTCCTTTTGTTCTTAAATCTATCGATGCTGTCCCTTATCGGGAGACGGTTGCTGATCCCAACCGTTGGTGATATACATTCGAAACACTCAAGCGAAATGAGTGGTCGGTCATGTATGGGCCGGGTTGCAAGATGTTCTTGTTGAACCCAGTGTATTTGCCTCTAGAGATACACGTTCGGAAGGTGGTCCCATACCTTGTCAAGTCGGAATCCAATCTCCAATAAGTGCCTGCGAGTTTGATTGTATATTATATATGTAGAGCGTGAGATGCAAGCGTTCTACTAGATTTTAATTACTTGTGATTAGACATTATTATAATATCAGATAATATATGATTTCCAAAGTGTTTTGGGTTATCGTAAGGTAAAAACCATCCATGTTTATGTGTGGATCGGTCTTACGATTATCATCTCTTTTGAAAGGATTTTTGAAAGTTAAACCAATGGTTGGAGTTTACTCACACCAGTCCCATGACTGACCCAGAGTTTATTTTGTTTGTTTTCCCTAAACTCTTGGGTGCCCAAATTTGTACGGGCAGTCAAGTAGTCGGGATTTTTCAGATTCACTTGGAGGAGCTTGAAGCAGGAGGCTTCACCAGTTAGCTATAGACTATCATATTCTCCGTTGTGTACTATGTTGTATCTGGAAACAGGTGTTTATAACTGTTCCAGGAATAACTGTTGTGCTCTGATAATGGTATGTATATACATTTACTGTTTTGGTATTTCAAAGTTTATGTTATCTAATATATTTTGTTCGTTCCGCTGTGAGTTTGTGATCTTCGTTTTCTTCTATTCTAATATTTCTTTCTTTCTATTTCTCATCCTCTAACTTCTTTCTAAAAATGATTCGTGTTTCTGTGCAATTTGGGTTGGACGTGTGGTGTTATTAGTCAACTCAAAGTGTACGGAAGTTCGGGTCGTTTCATTTGGTATCAGAGCTGAAGGTTAAGTAATTACCTTGGCTCTGTGGTGTGACTCAATAGAGATGGGGTTAGTAATACCCTAGATTGAGTTTGAGTATATAATAAGAGCGCGTATTTGTAGATTTGATATAAAAATGGTTTTATATTGTGTTGGCTGGTTTGTTGAGTGGTTTATGAATTCTGGTCGATACAGGATGTACAACTGTATCGATAGGTGTTTCTAAGCTCTCGAACAAAACAATTCGACGTAGTATAGTTTTAAATTGGGTAAATGAAGTAATTTTGCCCAAAAACTATTTTTGATATAAATGGAATAATTTCTGAAATCTTATATAGACGGATTGATTGTTATTACAATCAAGTGAAACTATAGAATATTGAAATGGTTATATATAACCAAATATAACTTGTATATGGAAAATATACATAAATAAGATGAACTGAAATAAAATTCAAACCAGAATTTGAGAATTTGAATCCCGAGTATTTAGAAATATTTCCTGAAGTATCTCTATAGTAATATAATGTTAC
The DNA here is from genome assembly GCA_030737875.1 of Allium sativum. Taxonomy (NCBI): domain Eukaryota; kingdom Viridiplantae; phylum Streptophyta; class Magnoliopsida; order Asparagales; family Amaryllidaceae; genus Allium; species Allium sativum. The sequence goes on from CM060926.1 coordinate 319,792,954, forward strand.
TTTGGAGGATTTTTGAACAAGAATGATTTTAAATGGATTTTAATAGTGATTAAGCGCTGAAATCACTTCAGTGGCGAGAAAATAATTCTGATAATGGGTCGCGACATTATCGGTATTCATTTTCAAGTTCCTGAGTGACGGATTGCTACCATAGTAATTTGGAATTGTAAACTCTGTTCGAAAAGGACAAGTTGTTTAGGAATTTAAATGTTTTGAATTTAGTTGATTATAATATATAAATATATATGATTTCAAACTAATTTGAAATAAAACCCGGGAATTTGAATTCTAAAATTAAAATTCAACTTGTATAAGTTGAATAGATTAAAATGATAGAAGTGAGTCAAATAAATAAAAATTTAACTTAAAAGGGAATTGGATTGGATTTGAGTAAATCCAGGATTTCATTAATGGTTTGCCTAGGTTGAGGGAAGGCAACATCAGTATTTGGGTTGTTGTTGAAAGGCTTACCAAGAGTGCTCATTTCATCCCTGTTAAGAGTAAGAGGACAACAACATGGTTGGAAGTAGTTTATCTTCGTGAGATAGTCCGTCTACATGAAGTACCTTCCAATATTGTGAGTGATCGTGACCCCAAATTCACTAGTGAGTTTTAGAGGAGCTTGCAAGAAGCATTAGGTACGCAGTTGTGTTTGAGAACCACTTATCACCCTCAGAACAATGGATAGACGGAGAGGGTGAATAGAGTTCTTGAAGATCTTTTAAGACTATGTATCCTAGACTTTGGAGGGACTTGGCAAGAGCCTCCTACTTTAGTAGAGTTCGCCTAAAACAATAGTTACTATACTAGATTGGCATGACACCCTTCGAAGCATTGTACGGACAACCCTGTAGATCACCGATTTTTTGGTGGGAGTCTACAGAAAGGCTTCTACTCGAACTTGAGATGATTAGGGAGACTTCATAGAAGATTGACCTTATCCGCAAGCGCATGAAGACATCTCAAGACAGGAAGAAGTCCTACGTAGATTGGAAAAGGACTGACATTGAGTTTGAGGTGTGAGACATGGTTTTCATCAAGGTATCACCTTTGAGGAATGTAGTCCGTTTTGGATCTGTAGGAAATTGGCACCAAGGTTTGTCGGGCCATTTCCCTTAACAAAAAGGATTGGCCAAATGGCCTATAGTGTAAAGCTATGAGAGAAACTGTCCGGCGTTCATGATGTTTTCCATGTTTCTCATTTATGGAAGTGCTTGCATGATACCACATAAGTAGTTGAGCTATGTATGCTTGAGGAAGTAGAGGTGGAATGGGAGGCGATAGTTAGATGAGTTCCTACTCGTATTCTTGGATCAAAAGTTAAGAAGCTATGCAACCGAAATGTCAAGTTGATGAAACTTCAATGGGGAGATGACCAGGAGGATGCAACTTAGGAGACGGAAGACAAGATTCGTGCTTCGTACTCTTTTCTTTTCAAGGATATGTTTTTAACTTCTTTTCCAAAGTTTTTCGTGCTTGTTTCTATCGTTTAAGTATATCCTATCGATCGAACCTTAGACCTTTAGGTAGGGATTCCATGGATGTAAACATGTGTTTGAGCATGTTATGTTTGATGGATTCAAGTGGATGCAAGTGTTTGCTAGTGGTTTCTCGTGCATGCATACACACACAAATTAGGCACTAGATCGGCTCAGTCACTCTCATACTGTAGATGAATGTGTGTGCATTTTTCTTCTTTTAATAGAAGAAAGTCAGTGTATCATCGTATGGATGTTGCATCTAGGTGAATGATTGCACAAACATAAAGAACTTACATGTTATAGTAGGATTATTTGCATACATATTGGATTCATGGCACTAACATACATTGCATTAAGGATGTCAACTGAATCGGTAGACCGCATGATCTTCCGCATTAGTATAGGGACATATACACACACCTTTGCATGTGTTAATATAAACACTATAAATCTTTTAAGGACAATGAATGTTAGTGATTGATGGATGAGTAGATGGGTGATGGATGTTAGGATATACATTCTTCTTAAATTAGAAATTTCGGGGATGGAATCCTTTAAGTAGTGGAGAATGTAACACCCTGTAATTCTTGGAACATTAAAATGATAAATTAAAGAATTCTTAATTAAATATTTGTAGTTAAGTAAAATGGTTTACGCCATTATGTTCATCTCGAAATTCTGCTTAAGATAGACTCCGAGTATTCGTAAAACAGACATCGTATGAAGAAGATATTAAGGTTTGAAGTTTATACACATATAAGGCATTTATATATAAATAAAACTATTCCAGAAAATCAAAATGAAAGGCAGGAAAAATAGGGGAAAATGGCCCTTTAGGAGTCGACCCCATCCTAAGGGTGTCGACCCATGGGTTGACATTAACACAGGGGTGTCGACACCCATGTCGACCCTTCCGAGATTTGGATAGAATTCAGTTTCTGAATGTAGACTCGTTTCTTGACTAGATTCGTTGACCCTATGATATAAATAGTACCTTAATCCTATTGTTTTATTATTCTAAATCAATGGTGACAATGAGGTGCTGCCCTGACCCAAAGTAAAATAGCCTATTCTTCTTCAACAACAAGTTATACGTATACAAGAATCTGTGCTACGACATCTATAATCAATTCTCTGTTCTTTAGATCCAATCACAGTGAGTTTACATTGCTTTTAGATATAAACACTTAAACGTAATCTTGACATGTTTCTAAGTTTAGATCTAAGCCTATGCCTGTTAGTAACCTGAATCATAACAGATCTACCATTACTTGTACACCTGATCTATTGATTAGTGCTTATATGCCTAATCATGATATCCCTATTCTATTAGTTTGCCTAATCATGTCACCCTATGCCTATTATGTTAGTTTGCCTAATTATACCATCATATGCCTATTTGTTAGTGTGCCTAATTATGTCATCATATGCCAGTTTTATTTACCATGCCTATTCCTGTTCTCTCCTCTCCCTTTTTCCCTTTTTATTTTTATAGCCAGGCTACCTTCGAGCCTAAGCCGGTCGTTGAAATACTCGAACGCACGAATTTAGGAACGACTAGGAATGATTAATTTGGGGCATAATTCATATTGTAAACATGATAGAGAAATTTTGGGCATAATTTGTACCTGGAGCCAAAACTTGAGATTTGGGGGCATAATCTATATCTTGATCTAAACTTAATCTGGGGAATAACTTGTATCATAGATCAGATAGGGATTTGGGGAATAATAAACATGATAATTGGTTAGCAATGAAAATGCCTATATTTATAGTAATTAGAAACTGTAACCGCGCTTAGACACGAAGTTAGATTACACTTGTAGTAGAATTCTGCCCGGAATCGCCCGGCATATCCATCGTCCATAAGTGATGAATCTAATGTGAGGGGTATAAATGCACAAACGTACACGTAACCGTGCTAAGACACGAGGTTAAGTCTGACTTGTGGAAGAATTCTACCCGAACCCAAATGGCATATCCAGCATCCACAAGTTGCAGACTTAATGTGGGAGCTCTAGCGCATTATAATCACAAATGAATGAATGGTGATGAACTTGTAATACTTAACCTATTTGAATCCATAAGGATTACACGAACCTTTTAACTTGAGTAGGGGTTAAGTAAACTTGATTGGATCAGTGGGAGGGTTAAGTTAATCTTGTTAAATATGTGGGGATGGGTTATACATATAAACCTGACAAACTTAACCTATTGGGGTTATGCAATCTTTTTAAACTGGTTGGCATAACATATTGAAATCCTTGCAGTAGGGATGCAAGCCCAGGGGGAAGCTTGTATCATCCGGAGTGTGGAACCTGTATCAGTCGGTAACCTATATTGGTATCAAACGGAGAACCCCGAACTAGGTCGGGGTCAGGGCACGCTTACTGAGTTGGTTGTAAGAGGTCCATCTAAGGGACGGTGTGGGCGGTGCATTCCGATGGGGTCATGTGCGTGCATGGGTCCGGTCCAGGGAGGTTAAGACGACTTGACAACTGTAGATATGGTTTGTGCACATCTTGTTAACAAAGGGTTTCCACTTTAGGAAGCGATACGTCCTATTGTGGGGACAGCACATGGTATCTACAAGTTAGGGAGCTAATCGATTGGGGGTAGTAATTAAGGTTCATCTAGTCTTGCTTGCTTCGGAGCCTGTTATTGTTGTTGGGGGTTAACACTTGTCAGTTCGATTGGGATACCTGTTATTGTATGAGGTAAAACCTCTCACTAGAAGTACACATAAGTCTACCATCTTGTACTTGTTGGGATAATCTTGTTCTTGTTATACTAGTATTGGTGAAGCGAAAAGTATTAGAGAAGCGCAATGTAATAGGCCGAGGATTTTCGACCTCGAAAATCGACACAAAACACCATGTCGAACATTCAAGCATCGAAATCACAGGAACATTATGAGAAAGAAGTTAGCGGGTGAGATAAGAAAGAAATAAATATTAGAATAGAAGAAGAAGAAACAACATAACACAGAGTCTCACATCGCAGCGGAACAAAATATAATATAGAACTAAATCTTTATAGAGAGCTTTAAATAAAAACTTACAATCATCAGAGTACATCACTCATCTAGACAGTTATATTAATCTATCGTCATATATAGCACACAGCGGAAAACATACTAGATATCATATGTCTGAACACCTCCAGCTCATCCCTGGACTTCGCACATCCAATAATCTCAACCTATACAACCCGGTCTAACCCGAGCATGACAAACAACGGGTCAGTCTGTTGGACCGTAGTGAGAAAAACACACTAAGTTTATAGGTATCACACAAGTTGATTTAAATTCAAAATCTTTTTGAAATAAAAGGATAATCGTTAGATCAAATCCACACATAAATACAGACAGTTTTTACCTTACGATAACGCAAAACGTTTTTGAAATCAATATCTTTTCTGATATTATAATAGTGTCTAATACTAATAAATATCAATCTAGCAGAATGCTTGCATCTCACACTCCACATATATAGTATACAATCAAAACTGCGGGCGCTTATTGGAGAATGGATTTCCAACTATGGCAAGGTATAGGACCACCTTTCGATAATGTACCTCTGGAGATGAATACATTGGGGATTCAATAAGAACATCTTGCAGCCCCGGCTAAACATGATCAGCCCCTCACTTCGCTTAAGAGTACCGAATATATCATTACCACGGTTGGGGGCCAGCCAACAAAACAGATAGCATACAAATAAAATAAAGGGACAACGAAGGCATTTAATTTCACCAGATCAGGTAATGATATACCGTTTTGATGAGTGCGACCCATATAGCCATGCGACCTACCCTATTTTATACCATTTCACATTTGAAGAGGCTTGAGGTAAAAATTAATTAATTAATTTATCATTATAATATTATTATTTAATTCTTCTAAACATCGGCCACCATTCACTTTGAACGCCACATCGTCAGATCCGCTGGATATCACTTAATTGATTTCCACAAAAATACTCTGAGCGTTAAGCTAAGAGAAGTGCCCCTCTCTTTGCCACCAACAGAAATACGTTTGTAAAAATCAATGTATGTAACTCCTTTGGAAATACTTTGTCAGACACTTGTCCATACAAGTCATCCAAGAACAGGAAGAACCGAAGGCACCCTCCTACCACATCTTATATAGGTATCACCCCAAGGATCAGTAACGAGTAGTCCTTGCAATCCGAAGATTTCACTCACAACAAAATCACAAATCAAAATATCTCCGGCCACTAAACCAGAGAAATTCAACAAGTGGTTCTTCCGTCGATGAAGATCCATGGTCTTCAATGCTCCATCTTCAATTAACATTTCCACGTATTAGCTGATCAGAATGGTTTTCGAATATAATTCAATCCCGGTCTTTCCGTAACAACAATCATATTTGATCAGATTTGATAGTCGGTTATTTAACTATCAAATAATATCAGGTGAATGAAATGAGTTTACTGATTCAGTACTTGGCATTACTTGGCCTTTTTAATTAACATCTGTTAATTATATTTCTTTAAATATTCCTATATTTGGAGTTTATCCTTTACTTCTTATCATAAATAAGAGTATTCTTAAAAATCATTTCACTTACTTATAAACTTCTTCAAATACAGCTTTTAATATCGTTTGTGGAAATCATAACTTATGTTTTCCCTCAATCTCTCTCGTTTATAAACTAATACCATTCTTGGATAATCATGAAGTCGTTCAAGTTGGGGTATTTTATTTACCTCTCAAACCTTGACCAATAACATTCATATCTTCAGAATAGATAGAAGTTTATTAACCATACGTTTTCCTTTGAAAACCTTATTTATATCTCTACACCGTTTACTTAATTAACTATTAAGTAAACTAATATTATACTTCTCGATTAATCTTTAATAATCCTTTATAATGTTAATTCGAGCTTTGATTCCATTATAAATAGAATCCTTTATAAAATTTCTTCAACATCTCTTTATAAATTTTCTTCAAATAACAATACTACATATGTTTTAAATCATACATAACTATTTTTAACCAATCTAATATAAAAGTCCTTACCAATCTTATATAAACATGTTTACAAATCTTACCTTTATATCTTTTATAACTCTTTTATTGACATTCCTTACAAATCCTTATATTTATTTTTCTCAAAACAATTTCACTTATCATTTGTAACAAACGTTACAAATTTAATTTCAAAACTTTTTATTTTCCTTTATTTTATATTTTCAAATCATTCTGAAAACTTATGCATTGTCAAAAATCACATAGCGATCTTTTTAACGATCTTCAGTTTATAAATCAAATAGTTCAATTTATTATTTGTAACAATTGTTACAAATTCATTTCTCAGAACTCTTACTTCATTTTTAAATTCCATTTGTAAATTATTATTGACAACTAATATTTAATTACATTCTAACTCTTAACTTCCATTTACAAAATCAATTTTAAATCATTTATGCCGACTTATCTTCTTTGCCATTTCCAAAATCTTTACCCCGCTTATATTCACGACTTCACTTAACATTCCGACATTGGAATATCACATTCTGAATCTCGGAATGTATCTCACTTCATTGAATATTCCGAACTTTAGAATATCACATTCCGAATCTGGGAATGGATCTCACTCATTCATTTCAATTTCACTTAAATTATTATTAATTAAAATAATAATTTACTTTACCATTAACTACCAAGGTAGTTAATTTCTTTATTAACTAAGATAAATAGTTAATTTCTTTTTAAAATCTTATTAAATTTTAAAACAAATATTTATTAAACTATTTTATTAAATTAATTCAAAATAGATTAATTTATATGATCAATCCCAGTTAAAATGGTTGACTTAGCCAACTCAAGACATGATTAATTCGTTAATCTATTTCAGTTATAGTCGTTCCTTTAAATTAATTAATATAATTAATTAATTCAAATAATTTCATTTAATTGTTTCTTAAAAACAATAAATCTCAGTTATAAATCATTATATTAATTCTTGCTCACTTGCTTATTCATCTTAGTAATATAAGAATTTATTGACACACTTTTTGGTAAAAGCTGTCACACTGAATATCTGGATAGCATCGTGCTCGGATATGGAGAACAACATAGAAGATAGACAATGATTTGGTCATAGTCGCATCAGGAACAAGGAAAGGCCCGAAACTCCTATCAAACGACCTTTTTTGGGCCCGAAAACAGCAATTACGGAGTTGAGCTCGGTAACTCTTGTAGATCTCTGAATTAGCTTCAGTTTGGGCTTTGGTTTGGCTCAATCGGACTTACAGTTTGAAAGTTATGCCCGTTTCCGTGAATGGGTGTAATCTGGCAATTTCCTGGATAAAGCGACGAAGCGTCACACTATCGAAGTACGACTCGTGCATCCTCTTTGGCTCGTGGTGCAGCCTCGGTTTGCCCTTCATCGGATCGCCCCCCCTCGGATTGTGGCGCACCCTCAGACCACGACCCGTTCATGGTACACCTCCTGATCATGACCCGCTCGTGACACATCAACTTCACCATACAGCTCAGACCTCAGTTCGTGGAGCCCATATCATGATTCGATCCCATGACCACGAACTGACCCCTGCACCTGCTGATACACACACTGTTTTGACCTGTTCTCATGCCACATCTTGTTCCTACTTTTCCGGATCGGGTGCCATGTACCACATCACGAACCGGTCTTCCCAGAAGCTCTCCTACAGCTATAAATACACCATTTGAAGGCATTTTCAAGGACTTTTTGGTTCTCCTACATCTAGATAGCCTCTTCCATTACCGAATGCAAGGACTTTGCACCTTTCTACACATAAATTCTCCTCTTGTAATCTCAATTAACACATGAATTGTGTGTCTGCATATAACTGATTCTTGTAATATGTCAATATAACAATAAGATTATAAAGTGGACGTAGGCTACATCTACAGCCGAACCACTATAAAAACCTCGTGTGTCACCTCTTTATTTACTTTTTTCTACATTATGTTATTTGTGATCTGCATTTGGGTGTTAGGCCCAATTTTTGGTCTAACATTTTGGCGCGCCAGGTAGGGGGCACACGACAACTTCAACTTCTGCTTGGATAGTTTGGCTATTGGATCAATGACAATCAAAAGGAAGAAGACTGGAACTTCCACTCATGAGGATGATGTTGACGCTAAAGACACAAGGAACGAGGCAAGCCAGGAAGCTTCCTCTCATGGAGATCCTTCTACATACTTGACCAGAGACGAGATGGAAGGATTTCTCACTGAACTGAGAGATCAGATGGCACGGCAAGATGATCTCCTCTAGAAACAACAGGAAATGATCAACCAATTCTTCGCTCGGATGGATGGAAGGCAGAGTAATGCTCAAGTCAATGGAAACGCGGTCACAGAATCGGCTCATGCATCATTAGGACTCGGGGGCAACAAACTCGCTCTTGGAAATGCACTGCGATCTACTTCAGCTCCAGATCAGATGAACATCGGATTGCAAGCCCTCGTTCAACAGCATCAACCATCTCGTGATACACCACTAGATCGCGATCCAGATCGTGGTGCACCACCAGGCTCATGAGTCGATCCCAGCAACTCGCTCCCATTTGCTCAACAACAACCGGTTCATGACCTACCTCCAGGACCCAGTCGGATCGCCCCCTACTTCACGAACCTGGCTCACGAACCGACCCCCTCGAACCGGGTCGGGTCGCCACCCTCGATCCGCGATTCGCGAGCCGAATAGCTCACGAACAGCTTCCATCCTTTCATGCATTCAATGCTGGGGGCACCAGCTCTGATCTTGGCAACTGGCAACAAATTTTTGAGGGCGATCGACTCGCCAATCTCATTCAACGCCTCACGAGAGGCCGCACTTATCAGAACGACGTAGACGACGTCAACCACACTCCTTTCACTAAGGAAATCAGGAATTCTCGCAATCCCCCGGATTTCAAACTTCCACAACTGGAGCCCTACAATGGCAGGACAGATCCTACTGTGCACCTAATGCGCTACAAACGGCATATGGAATTTCAATCGGCATCAGAAAACATCATGGCAAAGTGATTTCCTCTCTTTCTGACCGATATAGCTGCTATGTGGATTCGGCAACTAGAAACTGAATCGATCAACAGCTGGAACGTGTTAGTTGTGCGCTTCATTGAACAATTTTGGGTTCACGTTGCACGACCTAAGAACATCATGTCACTTACTACAGTCAAGCAGAGGCCCAGAGAAACTCTGCGTTCATTCCTGGAAAGATTCAACGTTGCAGCAGCATCAGTTGATCGCCCTGAACCATCCATGATACTGATGGCAGCAGTATCCGACGTTCTAGATAACTCGGAGTTCAAAAAAAATTTGTACAGAGATCCACCATGAAATCTTGGTGAATTCTACCTTGAGGCAGATAGATTTCTGCGGGAAGAAGATGCAACTTCCGAGAAACGCATTCTCGATGTCAATATGCTTAAAGACGGAGAACCGTCTGATTTTGGAAAAGGCAAAGGAAAAGCCGATGCCAAGAATGATCGCAATAATCAGCCCCAAAGTGGGCCTAAATATGAAAGATACATTGAACTGAATGACAGTCTGATCAACATCTACATGGTTACAGGAGGCGCTACCTCATATCCAAGGCCTCCCAAGAGGGAGCCAACGCTAGCACAACGCAACTCTGGAAGGCATTGCATATTTCATGACATGGACTGTCACAACACTGATGACTGCAGACATTTGCGTGACCTTATTGAGGCTCGGGTCAGGTGAGGAGAACTACCCGAGTACGTCACTCAACAAACAACGCCCACACCTGCGCTGCCATCGCCAAATCCCCGGAGAGGGAACGGCCCTGGATCGAGCAATCGTGGTCTTATCATTAACTGATCCCACTCAGCGGATCTCTTCAATTTGGGGAACTCCGGTTCGTAGTTCATGTTTTTAGGCTTTTAGGCGACTTCTCGCCCTTCTTTGTTTTCCCTGCATGTAAAAAGAGCGGTCACATCGACCCACACGCACGGAACCGGCTTGTGGTCTCTGGTCGTGTCTGACAAACGACTGCTACATTTTCATGAATTAGTAATATGCATTGAGCTCTGACTCCCAACTGGATTCGTCTAGTACAAACATGATCTCCGGCTCCCAACTGGATCCGTCCAGTATAAACAAATTCTCATGTGCTTTTCCTTGGTCGTCTTACTCTAGTACGGCCATCTTGGAACCTCATGTGCTCTTCCTTGGTCCTCTTACTCCGGTAAGACCGTCTTGGAATTTTCATGGCATTTCCTTGGTCGTCTTACTCTGGTAAGGCCATCTTGGAATCCCTCTAACATCTCCTCGGATGGTTTACTCCGGTAAGGCCATCTAGGAAATATTCTTGCATTATTTGTTTTATCTTCTTGCAGGTACAAACTCCTGATCTTCTTGGATTTCTCTAGCCTTAATACGATCCCGTGTGATCATCGGTTTTCTGGCCTTAATACGATCTGGCGTGATCGTCGCATTCTGGTTTGGATTTCTCAGATTATCCAGAACACATCTTCCTTCAACCAGTAAGATATGTTCGGGGTAAACATGTTGACACACTTTTTTGTAAAAGCTGTCACACTGAATATCTGGATAGCATTGTGCTCGAATATGGATAACAACATCGGAAGACAGGCATCGATTTGGTCAAAGTCGCATCACGAACAAAGAAAGGCCCGAAACTCCTATCAGATGACCTTTTTTGGGCCCGAAAGCAACAATTACAAAGATGATCTCCACAATTCTTGTAGATCTCTGAATTAGCTTCAGTTTGAGCTTTGGTTTGGCCCAATCGGACTTACGGTTTGAAAGTTACGCCCGTTTCCGTGAATGGGTATAATTTGGCAATTTCCTGGATAAAGCGACGAAGCGTCACACGATCGGAGTACGGCTCGTGCATCTTCTTTGGATCATGGTGCACACTCGGTTCGCCCTTCATTGGATCGCCCCCCCTCGGATCGTAGCGCAGCGTCAGACCACGACCCGTTCGTGGTACACCTGCTGATCCTGACCCGCTCGTGACACACCAGCTTCACCATACAGCTCACGATCAGACCTCGGTTCGTGAAGCCCATATCACGATCCGATCATATGACCATGAACCGACCCTTGCATATACTGATACATGCACTGTTTTGGCCTGTTCACATGCCACATCTTGCTCCTACTTTTCCAGATCGGGTGCCATGTACCCCATCACAAACCGGTCTTCCCAGAAGCTCTCCTACATCTTTAAATACACCATTTGAAGGCATTTTCAAGGACTTTTTGGCCGAGACTTTCTCCTACATCTAGATAACCTCTGCCATTACCGATTGCAAGGACTTTGCCACTTTCTAAACATAAATTCTCCTTTTGTAATCTCAATTAACACATGGATTGTGTGTCTGCATATAATTGATTCTTGTAATATGTCAGTATAACAATAAGATTATAAAGTGGACGTAGGGTACATCTATAGCCGAACCACTATAAAAACCTCATGTGTCTCCTCTTTATTTACTTTTTGTCTGCATTCTTTGATTTGTGATATGCATTTAGGTGTTAGGCCCAATTTTTGGTCTAACAGAATTAACTTTATAAATCATTTAATAAGTTAGATGAGACACGTGCTTCGCACACGACTGATTTTTGGTACAAAAATGGTGATTGGTAGTTAAAACAATCAACATATATGTGTTTGGTTAATTTCCCTTTATAAATTTCATTTTAAATAATATACTAAAAAATCTATGTTCAGTTATATAATAAATTTATAAGTTCATTACGGTCGATTCACCCGACGGTAAATCCATATTTATACAATGATTGATTTATAGGCCATATACTGCCAATTACTCAACCAATATCACCCATTGGTTTAAAACAGAACAAATGTTGAATTTCAGGGCAATAGACAACAATCAAATCAATCATTTCAAACAAATGAGTTTAAACTGTTCATATAATTATAATATGAAAATAAATTACATTAAATGTATTTGAGGAATCCAGTTCGATCCCTCCAATCTATACTTCCCTACATTCAAGTCGGTTATCTTAAATAAAATCATTTAGTTCAATTTAACTGATATAACAGTAAATAACAACCATTTAACAACAACCAATTTATTTAACATTAATAAAATAATTCAAACAATTAACACGTTTATTTTATAAACGTGACCAATAAGGGAAGTTACCTTAATTGGGACCAATCGTTAAAATAACGATTTGGTTTTTCCTCTGAAATTAAACAAAGTTTAATTTCATCGGTTCAATCAAAATATGAAGATCTATTTAACAACCAATAAACAACCAAATAATAGCAACCATAGCCGACAAAATAAAAACCCAACTTATATAAAATATAAGTGGGAAGAACTGAGTGAGTTTAACTCAACTTGTTTTGATTTGCGATTGAAACAGTTCGATAACAGTTAAATTAAAAAGTTGTTTAATTTAATTGAAAACTCCTGCTATTTCCACATCCATCCAGACCATTTGTAGAATGCAACGTTCAAAATTCTGATTCCGGCGTTGCTAGTTGCATCCCATTCTTTTTCCCCTTGTGTTCACAGCTACTGAGAATGGCAATCGTCATCATGACTGTAACGTACCTTATTTAGTCCAATTCTGTTCATGTATGTGAGCGTTATAAACGTTTAAATATTAACGATATAATTATTATTAACTAACCCTTAATAAATTAATTAATAAACTAATTTAATTACATTCTTAAGCAAAGTTAATGGGCCGATTAACTTATGTTCCCTCCCGTTACTTCTGTTTTCTTCGTTCTGTCCAGTTTTATTCAAACTACACATAATACAATTATTATTAGTTATAGGGTTTTAAAAAAGCAAATTAATTTATAAACAATATTAGTTAACACTAATTACTTTATCAAATTTCATATTAAAGAACTAGGACGATACTGTTCTTCGTTATGATGCTCCTTTGTTTAGGCAACCGACTTCACATTGCATCACTTCCCAACCGCCGCTCCATTTAGCTTCAACGCTGTCACATGGACTCCATCCAATATCTGCTATGGTTACATTTACCTCACCTTCATTTTTTTCACTGTTGTTCATCCGGCGTCCTTGTTTGGACTTTGAAATTTTGTATATCAGACCAAACACTTGTTCACTGTTTCTCCAAGCAAAAACGAGGCATCCAATTTACTTCCTCCCGCTCCTACAAGCCTTCACCAACCTTCATCCGTCTGCTTCTCTACTCTCCTTTTTTTCGCTCTTTTATACTTTTTTTTCCTTCTTCATTGCTAAACGCTCCAGCACATAGTGGCATGCACAACCACAACATGTCCCTTCCCATACTCATTTCCCCTTCCACGTCTTCACCAACTTTCGTTTAAAATTTCCTGGATCCAAACAACCACACAGTCACGCCCTAAATCGATCACCTGATCATGATCTTCCACCATTGTCACTTGCGCCTACAATACCTCAACCTTCGCTCCAATTCTTGTTGAGTCTGCTTGTTCCTTCCTCCAAGAAAAGAGTGCAGACCGCCATGACTTCTCAGTAGCCCTAGGCCACCACGCTGTGAGATAAAAGATCGCCGCCATTCAAATGTTTAGGTTTCATCAAGATTGCCAATATCTTAGTTGGAGGAATATCGAATTAAAGAAAAGATTGGACGAATACTTGTGAAGAAGTGAGGTAGTTTGCTACCGTCGATTATATTGGAGGCGGCGCAAAAATATGTTGATTACACAATTTAGCTCGACTGAGAATAGGATTTCCATGCTTTCTTTATATAGAGAGTTTGGAACAAATAATAATATTTTATATAGATAGGTAGAAGCTAGGAATTTTAATACACAGAAGTCATACCAGTTACGTGTATATTTGGCAAGCTAAACAACAAACAAGCCAAAAGAAGGGTACGCATCTAAAGTCGAGATATATATAAAGGTTTGAGACTAATATATTATTATTTTAATATGCCATACTTTGCATGAAGAAATGTGTCAAATTATCTACATAAAACCCCCGTTTTTGACAAACAAATATGTAATCCTAGCATAAAAAAAATATTCCGGACCCAATGGGATAGGTTTCGTCGAATTCCGAGGTCGTTTGTGAAAAGTCAGTTATAAATATCGATGAAAAATCAAGCGTTAAAAATTCCTATAATTACTGAAAAATTCAAAAAATATGTGACCTTGATATTTTACTAGACCTCTTCCTAACGGATCCAATGAATCTTGTTTCGCTAAATTTGGAGTTCGTTTGGCCAGTCGTTTATTCGTTAAAAGTTACCCCTGTAAAAATAATCTAAACAATTAACTAAAAAAAAGGGCGTTTTTGGCTGCCGAAGTCACATACGACATCCGTTTTCCACGAAATTTGATTTCCTTACAATAATTTGACGATACGGTTCCAATGAAACTAATTTCACTAAACATGAAGACCGTTTGCAAAAATGGCTATTTTTAACGCTTATATAATATCCAATAAAATATTATTTAAATTCGAAAATAAATCAAATAAAAATAATAATAAATTATTATCATCATATATACCCAAATAAAATTATCATATCGTTATACAACTCCATATCATCGATTTCGAGCATAGTCGGTGCCCAAATTATATTAAAACCTTATTATTTCAATTAATAAACATTATATTTTAATAACGATTTCCATAGCGACTATTTTAAAATTTGATTTGGACATAACTAACAAATTATAACACGAAATCTAGATTTTTCTCTTCCATATGAAAATTATAATCAACAAGAATCCAACGTTTCTTGTTTCAAATAAATTTGACTTATATCGAATCCTGTATATCCAATCAAAGTTCAAAACTCCATATTATGAAATGCAGCGCCATTTCGAGCTCGATTTATATTATATATAAATTTAACATTTAAACTTCGTTTTTAATAACTAATTAAATATTAAATCCATTAATATTCCAAATATAATATTTAAAATAATAAATTAAATTAAATATTATACTACCAAAAATACGGGATATTACAATCTTCCCCCCTTAAATGAATTTCGTCCCCGAAATTACTAAGGTAACAAAAATGTTACAAACCCGTTATCTTTAAAATAATTTATTTTAAATCATAAACCAATTCACTGTAATCAACATAAATTTTCAAAAATATCAAAAAAAAAATAACACTTTAAATTCCCGAGAAAAATCGGTAGAGTCTCCCCTGTACGAAGTGACATCTGCGATATCGCAGGAACAAATAATATGTATACATCGACCTACACGGTCGGAAAACAAAATTCAAGAACCCAAAATTTATATTTTCGCGTAGGTGTACCTTTTACGAGCATTATTGAGCATACTACTTAATTTATGTGCAATTTACGCAATCAAAGTCAATCCTCAAGCCATTGGGTACCTGTACTTAACTCAGCTTAACACATGAGTAACAAATACATGAAATTTTAAGTAATATTTCATTAATCAACAAATATATCCATACCAGTTCCCAAAATCAAGCATGTAGCATTCATTTGCAACACAGGATGAAATTATTCAACTTTAATTCATATGATTACACTTTAGTTACTGTATTGGAATTTATATATAATTCATTAAATTCTCAAATTCAAAATCTATTTAATTTTATTTCAAAATCATTTCTTAGTTTAATTTCACCTAACCAGGCTAAGTTTCAATTCAACTTTTTCATCCAATTTGAATATCATTCGAATCAACTAAACACACAAACCAATATCTCAATAATTCACTAAAATTATTTCTTTTCTATACAAAAATATAATTTGGGTAATATTATTTCATTTACCCTCTTTACAAAACAATATTGTATCCATTACCAGTTCAGTGCTTCTCAGCACTTGAATCGATCAAACAACACAATACAAAACATTTGTGTATAAAATTTACAAATACGCTCTCATATATATACAAGCAAACTCAATCTAGTATTTTACTAATCCCATCTCTATCTAGTTATACCATAGAGCCAAGGTTATTACTAAACCAATAGCTCTGATACCACTGTAACGGACCGAGGATTTTTGACCCCGAAAATCGACAGAAAACACCATATCGAACATTCAAGCATCGAAATCATAGGAACGTTATGAGAAAGAAATTAGAGGGTGAGATAAGAAAGAAAGAAATATTAGAATAGAAGAAGAAGAAACAACATAACATAGAGTCTGACATCGCAGCGGAACAAAATATAATATGGAAATAAATCTTTATAGAGAGCTTTAGATAAAATCTTACAATCATCAGAGTACATCACACATCTAGACAGTTATATTAATCTATCCTCATATACAATACACAGCGGAATACATACTAGATATCATACATCTGAACACCTCCAGCTCGTCTCTGGACTTTGCACATCCAATAATCTGAACCTGTACAACCCAGTCTAACCCGAGCATTACAAATGACGGGTCAGTTTGGTGGACCGAAGTGAGAAAAACACACTAAGTTTATAGGTATCACACAAGTTGATTTTAAAATCAAAATCTTTTCGAAAGAAAAGGATAATCGTAAGACCAAATCTACACATAAATACGGACGGTTTTTACCTTACGATAACCGAAAACGTTTTTGAAATCAATATCTTTTCTAATATTATAATATTGTCTAAATACAAATAAATATCAATCTAGCAGAACGCTTGCATCTCATGCTCCACGTATATAGTATACAATCAAAACTGCGGGAGCTTATTGGAGAATGGGTTTCCAACTATGACAAGGTATAGAACCACCATCCGACAATGTACCTCTAGAGATGAATACATTGGGGATTCAACAAGAATATCTTGCAATCTCGGCTAAACATGACCGGCCTCTCACTTCACTTAAGAGTACCGAATATATCATTACCACGGTTGGGGGCCAGCCTACAAAACCGATAGCATACAAATAAAATAAAATAAAGGGACAACCAAAGGCATTTAATTTCACTAGATCAGGTAATGATATACCCTTTTGATGGGTGCGACCCACATAGCCATGCGACCTACCCGATTTTATACCATTTCCAAGTTGAAGAGGCTTGAGGTCAAAATTAATTAATTTATCATTATAATGTTATTATTTAATTCTTCTGAACATTGGCCACCATTCACTTTGAATTCCACAACGTCAGATCCGCTGGATATCACTTAATTGATTTCCACAAAAATACTCTAAGCATTAAGCTAAGAGAAGTGCCCCTCACTTCGCCACCAACATAGATACATTTGTAAAAATCAATATATGTAACTCCTTTGGAAATACTCTGTCTGACACTTGTCCATACAAGTCATCCAGGAACAGGATGAACCGAAGGCACCCTCCTACCACATCCTATATAGGTATCACCCTAAGGATCAGAAATATGGGACATTACACTCAATACATGTTTTGTTTAGTTTATCATGTTTAACTTGTTATACCTGCCTTATGGAACTGTTATCTCTCTCCAACTTATATGTCTTCCATGATGCTTTTACTTATTTATATGCTAAAAGTAACTGGACTCGCCAGACTTTATGTTTGACCCATTTTTACCCTCTTCCTTCTCTTCCATTTCCCCCCTCCCTCCCCAGGTTCTCAGGGTGGGAATACTCAAGCTTGATCAGGATTCTTCTTTTTTGCTTGGAGCTGCTTAGATGTACTGCTTGATTTCGTATCTTATCTTCTATGGCTATATTTTGGGGATTATGTTCTTTTTATATCATTGTACTTTGATGATGATTTTTGTACATGGTAGAAGTTTTATGTTTTCATTATTCCATGTAGGATCTAAATTAACCCTAGAGGGGGGTGAATAGGGTTTATCACAGATTTTCACAGAGTAATTAAATAATCACAGCACATATTAAAAACAGAATAAATGCAGAAAATAAATAACACACAGATATAACCAGCTTCGGCAAAACCCTGCCTACTGCTGCATTCCTCAAGGTTTCTACTAGGAGTTAAAACAATCTCTACGCTTACAATCCCCTGTAAACTCGCGACACTCGCTCCCAACTGTTCTTAACCCTACGCTCAAAACCCTGCACTGGTTTTTATCCCCAAAACCAGATTTTCCCCGAATTACAATCCCTGTAATTCGTCTCCCTAGTTTTAGAGACAAACTAGAAAACTCTGATTACAAATTGAAATTAAAGACGAATAAAAATTAAAACAATAAAAACCCTTCAAAAACAATTTTAAAAAACCATAAGAGTTAGATATAGAGGGTTATCCCCTTTATCTTTTAAGGATGGCCGGCCCCTTTCTTTTGTGTTGCACCCATTCTCTTTTGTTCCGATCTCTTTTCTCTGGAAAGAAAAATGGCGGCTTCAAATCTAGGGTTTCCTTTTAAAGATTAAAGTGGCGATTGACTTTAGGGTTTCGATTCTTCTTTCAATCTGAAGGCCACCGTTTTGTCGTGTGAAGATCTCGAAATCTCAGTAACAATCTCTTCTTCAATTGAACGTAGAATTGGATCCAAGCTTGCCCTTTTTTCTGGTATGAATTTCCTATTCGATTTTATGCTTTGATTTGTTTGAGCTTGGATGAATTTAGGCCGATGATGATGTGGGTGTATTTATAGGATTAAAAATCCTAAAATATCTAATTCTAGACACTTCGATTTACTTGAATATCTCTTGCGATTTTTGTTGAAATATTGCAGATTCTTTCTTGGTTAAAGTTTTGAATTTTAGAGTTTTAAATCTTCAACCTGTTCTGGAATTTTTTAACTTGGCCCCGTATGCTCTGAAAAAAATCTTGGTAGCTTCTTGAACTTTGATCGAGTCTTATAGAATCTCATTCATTTATTGTTCTGAAAAAAAATATCTTTAGATACTTTAATTGCTTGTTGATCTCTCTGGACTTTGAATTTGTCTTCATTGACTTAAAATAAATGCCGTACATATTTTTTCTGTAAATACAAGCTTGAACGGTTTTACTGGAACTTTGGATTGCATTTCCCTTTGACTATTTTGATCAGAGTAAGCAGAACTCATAAGAACAGTTATAATGCTTGATACTCGAACTGATAAGAACTGATTTTCCTTTTTTTGACTTTACACTCGACTTGGATAGTAATCTATGCTACCTTGATTTACATCATCTATGAACTGTTTCTATATGATTAGATAAGAACAGATGAACACTAGAATTTGTTTACGCCACTTTTTTTTTATTGTTGTATTGAACTGCTATATGATCCAGTGCATATATGATATTCGAACCTGAAACATCTGCCTTGACTAGTGTTACCATCCAACCCTTGTTTTGTTGTCTATGGCCTTACTGTTTGTTTAGTGTCACGCACTTGTGCCATCCATGTGAACTCTTTTGTTTGCATGTATTGTTGTAAAGCTGGTTTCAGAAATGTTTGCATATCACTTGAACATTTGGTAGGCTTGTTTTGATCACTTTGCTGTTGTACTTCATGATCTTATATCTCGACTTTGTTCACTTTGGTGTTGAGTTGCTGATGAACATATGATCCATATAGCTTGTTTGTGTACTTGCACACTTGAATCACATTGTTCGACTTGTCTGCCCCTTGTATAACACTTGCTGCACCTATTTGTGGACTTGTAGTTTATATTTGGGTCAGAGTCGCACCATCCATGTATTATATTGAGCTGATCAAATTCCACCATATGCATTGCTTGCCCTTTGTTTACTGTCCTTTACTATCATGACTTTGTTGTATTGCTGCTATCAAAAAATCACTTGTATTTGTTATGTTTTGTTTGTAGCTTCATTCTGGCTTGTGATCATGTTGCACTGACTCGTGCATGTATCACCATATTTCTGTTTTGCTCCTTGATTGATTTTTTTTTTCATTTAATGTCCACTGAGTCGAGACGGTCCTTGTGGTTACTCCTCAGTTGCTCGCTGATTGGCGAGGCAGTGCACACGTGTATAAACGTGTGTACATGCAGCCATCAGACGTTTTTTTTCTCTGTCCCTGCATATCAGACCACGTCTAGAAAAATGATGAGAAACATACCGTAATTCTGAGGCAAATAATTTAAAAATAATTTTTTATTTGCTTTTATTTAATTTTATTTTTGTTGCAGTCTACTGTGTGTGTTCTTCTGTATGTGACAGGTATGAAGATGGACCAACTGAAAGCTGTGAAGACAGAAGACTGAAGATGAAGACAAGAACAGCGTTAGTGTGTGTATATGTAAGGAACAGTGTTTGTACAACTGAAAGAATATGTAATGAGGAGTTTCTGTATTGATTATTGACGTGAATAAAAATTGTACCACTATTTGTACTAAACAGATTTGATTGAAATAAAATATTATTTTTGTTGTTCAATTCAATCTATCTATTTTTATTGTGTTTGAATCTTTTAATAGTACAATGTCTGTGATGTGTTAAATGTGTTATGACAAAGATATTCAAAATATTTGAATGTGTAAATAGTGGAATGTTGTGTATGTACTATTTCAAATGTTGAAAATAAAATATTTATTCGAATAAAAACACTGTTTGGACATTCAATTCTGTATAGTAGTGTTCTATTCAATAAATATTTATTTCTGTGTGTAAAATATAGAATAGTACTATTTACAAACACATTTTTAAAATATATATATATGTTAGTTATCATCAAACAAAAATCACACTGTTATACTCAACAATCTCCCCCTTTTGATGATGACAAACATACACAAGATTCTGAATGTGTTAAATGTGTTTGTACATGAAATATATTACTCCCCCTATTTGTTTGCTCCCCCTACAACTGAACTCCCTCTATATATGTGAAAAAATATAAAAGATCCCTACAACTGAACTCCCTCTATATATGTGAAAAAATATAAATGATGAAATCCAACTGACCATTCTCCCTCTAGATATTTAATTTCCAATCTTAAAATATTTTTGAATTAAATACTCACCAGTCAAAATCTTGACAATTCTCCCCCTTTTGTTATCATCAAAAGGATAATAGAAATTGAAAAGTGATGAATATTGACTATAAATATAAATCCAAAATTAGAGAGAGAATATATATCGCAAATCCCATTTAATCAAACAAAAATCATAATAATCTTTTAAATCAGAAGAAGATTTCACTTTCAGAATGAATGGATTTACGATGGATTCTATCGAATGAGGAGAGTTCAATAAAAATTGAATATTTGAATATGAATTTTAAAGATTTTAAATATGCTAAAAAGGTGTTAAGCACTTTCTAACCACGCATGTAACACCCCGAATTTTCTGATAACACTAAGGTTGCTAAAATAATAATAAGTGTGTAAAAGAGGGGATGTATCTAATATGCATATAAAAATAATAATAAGTGTGTAAAGGGGGGATGTATCTAATGTGTACGTATTTATATGAATTAACAAATAATAGTAAATGTTGATAATGTACATTAAGAGAGTAATTATGGCATAAGTAAAATTAGGAATTATTTACATATATGATTTGTCCTAAATGAGAAATGTGTACATTGTAGAATATATATATATATATATATATATGCTAAAACATGAAATTACATGTAATTGAAATAGTAATTATGGCATAATTCAAAATGGGGGTAATTTGCATGCATAGTAATTATGGCATAAATTCAAAATGGGAGTAATTTGCATGCATGGTAATTATGACATAATTTAAAATGGGAGTAATTTACAGTCCTTAATTGTGAACATAATTGGCCTCTTTTGAAATTGATGGCCTTGATTAACCCTAGCATTATCGGACGGCTCAAATCAAAATGCAACTCTATAAAAAGACCTTAGGTCTCCAACTAAATATTCACATGAAAATAAGAGTTGAAGCCGCCATGCTGTCGAATGAGAATTAGAGGGAGCCTCCATTTGAAAGAGATGAACAACAAAGCTAATACAAGTAAAAGATTAAAGCTATAACAAATAAATCAAAACAACATCTACAACAAAGGACAGCATCACCAAATTCAGAATTCAGAATTCAGAATCCTGAATACAAGATTCGTCATACGTTGTAAGTAGAGTGCTATTCCGATATGAATAACAATTGGATCTTGATTTGTATAAAATGTAAATGGAATTGTACATAATTTGTAGTGATGATAATTCTTAATTGTGTGATGCTATGATCCAAATTATAAATGAATTGGAGATGTTGTGGTGTGATAATATTAGATCTATTGGGTATTTGCAAGTACATGATTCATAGTGACACTTATATGCTTGTGGTAGTTTGTTACAACCAAGTTGAGATTCATGCAAGTATGTGATCCACTATTATGTCAACATAACTTAGACCCTTGAACATACATGACTATGATCATTGCAAGTGTAGCTTTGACCCTTTTTGGTAACATGATTCATATAAGTTTAGGTTGGAATAATTCTAGTTGAATCATACTTTTGTATTAGTGACAAAAGTAAACACCTTTGTGAACACCTAATGACTTTATGGACATGACTAGTTTATGTTTAGTGTTATGCCTAAATGAAAATATGTTTTAGGCTTATGTTGTTATCAAAATCATGTGATAATATATGTGACACCTAATTGAGTAGATTCATATTCTAGAATGCAAGTTTACATGATTTGATTGAAACCCATGATTCATGTTTAGGTTCATGTTTTATGTCAAAAATAGATGATATTACAATGCAAGTACACAAGCCTCTAATTTGTGTTAATTAAATGGCCATATTGCAAGTTCATGCACCTCTAATTTGTGTTAATTAAATGGCCATATTGCAAGTTCATGCACCTCTAATTTGTGTTAATTAAATGGCCATATTGCAAGTTCATGCACCTCTAATTTGTGTTAATTAAATGGCCATATTGCAAGTTCATGCACCTCTAATTTGTGTTAATTAAATGGCCATATTGCAAGTTCACGCACCTCTAATTTGTGTTAATTAAATGGCCATATTGCAAGTTCATGCACCTCTAATTTGTGTTAATTAAATGGCCATATTGCAAGTTCATGCACCTCTAATTTGTGTTAATTAAATGGCCATATTGCAAGTTCATGCACCTCTAATTTGTGTTAATTAAATGGCCATATTGCAAGTTCATGCACCTCTAATTTGTGTTAATTAAATGGCCATATTGCAAGTTCATGCACCTCTAATTTGTGTTAATTAAATGGCCATATTGCAAGTTCATGCACCTCTATTTTGTGTTAATTAAATGGCCATATTGCAAGTTCATGCACCTCTAATTTGTGTTAATTAAATGGCCATATTGCAAGTTCATGCACCTCTAATTTATGTTAATTAAATAACCATATTGCAAGTTCATGCACCTCTAATTTGTGTTAATTAAATGATCATGTTGCAAGTTCATGCGTTCACACACCCCTTTTATGCTGCTCAGAATATATCATGTTTTAGGCTTTTCCTTTTGATGTTTCTAAGTTGGGCTGAAATGTTGAAGCCCAACATATGTCATAATATAGCAAACATATAAAACGGGGGTAATAACGTTGGGGTAAAAATAAAACATATGTGTTGGCATGTTTGACACATGCCAACGACTTGAGAACATTTATCTGGTATAAGTTATTATTCCCAATAAGAATGAATTTGAATAATGGGCCGCAAATATTTACATATAAAATGGAAAGAGACAAAATATGTAAACTAAGAAAATATGATGTAGGTAGGCCTAAAATCATGAAATGGGTTAGGGCCATGATTGGTGTAAACCTTTACACCATTAGTTTTAAAATTAAAATATATGACATCCCTTCTAATCACATACACCAAAATGTTCTAGGGTGACAGAGAGGATAGTGTCTAGGCTTGGGTTTGGAAAATACAAGTTTCCTGCCCTCCCTATCTATCCCTAACTGATCCAATGGACGGGATGGTTATGAATTTAGAAAGATGCCTGACCCGAGGTTAGACTGAGTTGTGGTGTAAACCTGGCTGGAACCGACCGGCACATCCAGTAACCGCAACGATACCTGTCTAATGTGAGTGGTTAGTGCTTTAGTTAATAAATTAAGGCTAAGTCAGGATTGATAGGGTTAAGTCAATTAAATAAATACTTAACCAAATTCAACATATTAACTAAATTGGTGGGTAGGGTTAAGTTAATCTGGACACTTAACCAATTTAATATGTTGACCAGGGGAGTGGGTAAGGTTAAGCAAATGTTTAACCATTATAACACGATCAACAGGACTAGAGAGTGAGGTTAAGTTAATTAGAACACTTAACCATAGAAACACGTTAGTTAGACAAGTGATTGAGGTTAAGAAAAAAAATTAGAACTCTTAACCATGATAACAAGTTGATTTGACAAATGGGTTGGTATTAAGTAGTTAGAAATACTTAACCGATAAAACATGAATGATTAGAGTTAAGTAACAAGAACACTTAACCAGTGTAATTTGACTTGTAGTAAAGTTAAACGTGAATGGACAACACTTAACCATTATAACCTGTTAATTAAATAAGTAGTAGGGTTAAGTTAGCTAAGGAGACACTTAACCGTTGTAACAGGTTAGTTAAACAGATGGTGAGGTTAAGTTAACACAAGGAGGCAACACTTAACCAGTATAATCTAAGTTGTGGTAGGGTTAAGTCAACAGGAATAACACTTAACCAGTTTAATATGACAAAAGGGATGGGTTAAGTTAACTTGAATTGACTAATGACACTTAACCAAACCAACTTGACGAGAAAGAAAACTAAGTAGTAAACCTTAGTTAAAAGGGACTAAGTAGAGAACCTTAGTTAAGAAAACAACGATTCTAGAAACTAAGTGGTAAATCTTAGTTAACAAAACTAAGTAGTAATTCTTAGTATAACACGAGAAGGAGCGGACGTCCATATAATTTTAAAAGAAGGCTCCAACGAATTGGGTTACGAAGCCCGAGGCTTCGAGGGGACGTGAGGGTACTCTTGGTATCCCTCTGTGAGGCTGCAGATGATCCTCCTGGGCCCACAGAGGTTAAGGTCTGCGTTAGAAGAACCAAGGGTATGCCTTGGTTGCAAAATATGGCAACCTAAAGACTAGGATGGACCTGCGTGATTTGGCGAGTAAACAGTAGCCCTGTGATAGCAACTCGTCGTCTACCTACCATCTTCAGTCAAGCGAGACACGTGAAGCGGGGAGGCGGAGAACTCATACGGACCACATACTTGCTATCTAGTTGTGGTTGCGGGGTGTTGTTGGCCATAGATTAGTGGGGCAGATATGGGCCTTCGTACAGTTCTCATTTTACAAGGGCGCCTTCCATTAGTTGAGGGAGGGGTCGAGTGGGACCATAGCCACTGGAAAAACAGACCTTAGCATCTGCATCAGCAGATATTGAAAGCTCCCGACCGAGTTCCGTATTTCTAGAGTAGCCCTGACAACGGAACTCGGGTAGCACATTACAGGACATGTGCATCTAGACAAGCGATAACGATTCACGATACATGTGTGGGGAAGTCTAGGAACATATACCACTCTAGGTAGTGTGTCCTAGACTAAAGGGCATCGTTCGATCGGATGCATAATTCCTAGTTAGACCTTGGTGGCATCAAACTCGAATCCAAGAAGCATTCAGCAGATAGCGTAAAACTCTAGTAGAAGCTAGAAATCACTTGATAAGAAACCCTAGATTAGATCTAGGTAATAAATAATAAATGTATGCCTGAAGGCAACCGAAACAACCAGAATTGGGATCACGTTAACATTACTAGTTTGGACACTAGTTAGGTGGTGCAGAGATTAGTATGGGGAACGACAGTAGATTCGGTCCTAGACAACTTAACTTAGTTTATGGTGCTTTCCCCTTTCCAGTTTATACTTATCATGCTCTTTTTCTTATCCATAGACTGAATAGTCACTAGACTTACTCAGGCTTTATGTCTGACTCTACTTTTCTTTCGTCTTCTTTCCTTCCGTCCCCCCCCCCCCAGGTAGTTGAGGAGGGAATAGTACAGCTCAGGTTAGATTGTACCGCTGCTCTTTCCAAGCTCGAAGATTTGTGGAAGTTTTGCTTGGATTCTCTTTTCCATTGCTATGGCTGGCTCATGCCATATTGGGGAAGACAAATGTATTTTTTTTATGCTTCTTTATTTTGTAAAGACAGATGATACTCTGATATTGTAAAGCAATCTTGTACAAACTATTTTATAAATAAAGCAAAATTTTATTTTCCGTTGTTTAATGTTTGTCTGTCTTGTAATTTATCTGCATCTTTTACCCGTAATGCTCCACAGAAGTTAGTGCATTACCTTTGTGAGTGACACTAATGGACGTGGGGTGTTACACGTGGTATCAGAGCTGAAGGTTACCGGATCAGATAAAAGATTTGAAAAATTATTTTCAAAACGGTTTTTAAAGAAGCATTTTCGAAAGAAAAGTTTTGTTTTAAAGGCATATTCCCCAAAGCCATACGCATTGTCTTCTCTTCCTCTGTTTGAATTCTTGTCTCCTTCTTTCTTGAGTCTCTGGGGCTCCTGGCTTTCTGAGAGATAACCTCATCAAAGGGCGAAGTAGTGCCCGACTTCCATCTATAGCCGTAGTAGTTTCACCTGCAGCCAGTTTTCTTTCAAGCTTTGTAGAGGATTCTGTATGATGGAGGCAGCTTTCGAGAGATTTGTCAACATGATTACACACGGAAGAGGATGAGGAGTTTGGCTAAGGAGCATAACCCAAGGATGAGGAATTATAAAACCTAAGACAAGAGGAAGTATCTTTACTAGGGTATAATAGGGCATATAATTAAGGACAAGGGCAAGAACGAGGAACAAGATTTTTAGAAGGGCAAGTACATACTTTCACCTCTAAGCATACCTAGGAGAAAGGTAGTAAAGTTCTGTTGGAAGAGTCTAGTTTTTCTGTTCGTACTCTTTCGATTTTAGCGCTTCGCATTTGTTCATGTCTACTTCCATAGTTGAGTCTCTGCACCTTAGTACTTGTATAGTAGAAAGATCCCACTAGAGTCTCAAATCCAATTGGTGGTTCGACCAATTTATTTTTGGTTAGTAGGGATTTGAGAGTAGCTATCGAGTTTGCTTATATCATCTCACGTAGATCGTCTAAATTCGGAGGAGATATTCCTTGGGTGCTTGTCTGATATTGGTTTAGGCCTTTGGGGCTTGTACTTGAGGAATGTCGAGTTCGACTAGGATGGTTTGCGTGAAAGATGGATAGTTGTGGCAGGCGCTCTAAATAGAAAAAAAAAGAGACTAACCTTAAGAGAGGTAAAAAGTACGTAGTGACCTTTTGACCCTCATAGTTATGGCATGATGGATAAGCTAGGAGGAGAGACCTCTGATCATCCTAGTATATATACACTTGGTACCATGGTTGACATCTGTTTATTTTGGAAATGGATGTCAGAATCTTCACAATCGTGAAGTTAAATTAGATAAGGTATAGAATAGTGAAGCTCAAGAAGATGCGACTTAGAAGACTGAAGACTAGATACGCGCATCATACCCTTTTTCTTTAAGGTACATCCTTGATTTCTCTGTTTAGGAGCTTTACGCATAGTTGTTTCTCTCTTTCCAAAGTATATCCTCTATGTCGCATCTGCGATCTTTAGGCAGAAGCCAATGAATGTAAACATGCATTTGAAACATGTTATGGTTGAATGTTTGCAAGTGGTTGCAAATGGTTGCTCGTGGATGCATATGCATACGTATTAGGCACTAGATCAAGTTCGAACGCTTTCATATTGCATTTACATATATGCATTTGTTTGTAGGTTGAACTTGATATAATACCATATGGACGTTGCATATGGATGAATGGCTGTGCACGCATGTAGTATATACATGACTAGGGATGCTTGCATACATGATTGGACGCATGGCACATACATGATTTGCATTAAGGAGGTCAACTGAATTAGTAGACCGCTTGATTTTGCATTAGATAAAGACATATGCACACACTATGCATATGAACATGAAAGCATTAGAAATCTTTTAAGGACGATGAATGCTTATGATTGAATGGTTGAGTAGATGGGTGATTGGATGGTAGGACACATTCTTCCTAACTTGAAAATTTCGGGGACGAAATCCTAAAAGGAGGGGAGAATGTAACACCCCAAATTTTCTGATAACACTAAGGTTGCTAAAATAATAATAAGGGTGTAAAAGAGGGGATGTATCTAATATGCATATAAAAATAATAATAAGTGTGTAAAGGGGGGATGTATCTAATGTGTACGTATTTATATGAATTAACAAATAATAGTAAATGTTGATAATGTACATTAAGAGAGTAATTATGGCATAAGTAAAATTAGGAATTATTTACATATAGTATTTGTCCTAAATGAGAAATGTGTACATTGTAGAATATATATATATATATATATATATATATATATGCTAAAACATGAAATTACATGTAATTGAAATAGTAATTATGGCATAATTCAAAATGGGGGTAATTTGCATGCATAGTAATTATGGCATAATTCAAAATGGGGGTAATTTGCATGCATAGTAATTATGACATAATTTAAAATGGGAGTAATTTACAGTCCTTAATTGTGAACATAATTGGCCTCTTTTGAAATTGATGGCCTTGATTAACCCTAGCATTATCGGACGGCTCAAATCAAAATGCAACTCTATAAAAAGACCTTAGGTCTCCAACTAAATATTTACAAGAAAATAAGAGTTGAAGCCGCCATGCTGTCGAATGAGAATTAGAGGGAGCCTCCATTTGAAAGAGATGAACAACAAAGCTAATACAAGTAAAAGATTAAAGCTACAACAAATAAATCAAAACAACATCTACAACAAAGGATAGCATCACCAAATTCAGAATTCAGAATTCAGAATCCTGAATACAAGATTCGTCATACGTTGTAAGTAGAGTGCTATTCCGATATGAATAACAATTGGATCTTGATTTGTATAAAATGTAAATGGAATTGTACATAATTTGTAGTGATGATAATTCTTAATTGTGTGATGCTATGATCCAAATTATAAACGAATTGGAGATATTGTGGTGTGATAATATTAGATCTATTGGGTATTTGCAAGTACATGATTCATAGTGACACTTATATGCTTGTGGTAGTTTGTTACAACCAAGTTGAGATTCATGCAAGTATGTGATCCACTATTATGTCAACATAACTTAGACCCTTGAACATACATGACTATGATCATTGCAAGAGTAGCTTTGACCCTTTTTGGTAACATGATTCATATAAGTTTAGGTTGGAATAATTCTAGTTGAATCATACTTTTGTATTAGTGACAAAAGTAAACACCTTTGTGAACACCTAATGACTTTATGGACATGACTAGTTTATGTTTAGTGTTATGCCTAAATGAAAATATGTTTTAGGCTTATGTTGTTATCAAAATCATGTGATAATATATGTGACACCTAATTGAGTAGATTCATATTCTAGAATGCAAGTTTACAAGATTTGATTGAAACCCATGATTCATGTTTAGGTTCATGTTTTATGTCAAAAATAGATGATATTACAATGCAAGTACACAAGCCTCTAATTTGTGTTAATTAAATGGCCATATTGCAAGTTCATGCACCTCTAATTTGTGTTAATTAAATGGCCATATTGCAAGTTCATGCACCTCTAATTTGTGTCAATTAAATGGCCATATTGCAAGTTCATGCACCTATAATTTGTGTTAATTAAATGGCCATATTGCAATTTCATGCACCTCTAATTTGTGTTAATTAAATGGCCATATTGCAAGTTCATGCACCTCTAATTTGTGTTAATTAAATGGCCATATTGCAAGTTCATGCACCTCTAATTTGTGTTAATTAAATGGCCATATTGCAAGTTCATGCACCTCTAATTTGTGTTAATTAAATGGCCATATTGCTAGTTCATGCACCTCTAATTTGTGTTAATTAAATGGCCATATTGCAAGTTCATGCACCTCTAATTTGTGTTAATTAAATGGCCATATTGCAAGTTCATGCACCTCTAATTTGTGTTAATTAAATGGTCATATTGCAAGTTCATGCACCTCTAATTTGTGTTAATTAAATAACCATATTGCAAGTTCATGCACCTCTAATTTGTGTTAATTAAATGGTCATGTTGCAAGTTCATGCATTCACACACCCCTTTTATGCTGCTTAGAATATATCATGTTTTAGGCTTTCCCTTTTTATGTTTCTAAGTTGGGCTGAAATGTTGAAGCCCAACATATGTCATAATATAGCAAACATATAAAACGGGGGTAATAACGTTGGGGTAAAAATAAAACATATGTGTTGGCATGTTTGACACATGCCAACGACTTGAGAACATTTATGTGGTATAAGTTATTATACCCAATAAGAATGAATTTGAATAATGGGCCGCAAATATTTACATATAAAATGGAAAGAGACAAAATATGTAAACTAAGAAAATATGATGTAGGTAGGCCTAAAATCATGAAATGGGTTAGGGCCATGATTGGTGTAAACCTTTACACCATTAGTTTTAAAATTAAAATATATGACATCCCTTCTAATCACATACACCAAAATGTTCTAGGGTGACAGAGAGGATAGTGTCTAGGCTTGGGTTTGGAAAATACAAGTTTCCTGCCCTCCCTGGCTATCCCTAACTGATCCAATGGACGGGATGGTTATGAATTTAGAAAGATGCCAGACCCGAGGTTAGACTGAGTTGTGGTGTAAACCTGCCCGGAACCGACCGGCACATCCAGTAACCGCAACGATACCTGTCTAATGTGAGTGGTTAGTGCTTTAGTTAATAAATTAAGGCTAAGTCAGGATTGATAGGGTTAAGTCAATTAAATAAATACTTAACCAAATTCAACATATTAACTAAATTGGTGGGTAGGGTTAAGTTAATCTGGACACTTAACCAATTTAATATGTTGACTAGGGGAGTGGGTAAGGTTAAGCAAATGTTTAACCATTATAACATGATCAACTGGACTAGAGAGTGAGGTTAAGTTAATTAGAACACTTAACCATAGAAACACGTTAATTAGACAAGTGATTGAGGTTAAGAAAAAAATTAGAACTCTTAACCATGATAACAAGTTGATTTGACAAATGGGTTGGTATTAAGTAGTTAGAAATACTTAACCGATAAAGCATGAACGATTAGAGTTAAGTAACAAGAACACTTAACCAGTGTAATTTGACTTGTAGTAAAGTTAAACGTGAATGGACAACACTTAACCATTATAACCTGTTAATTAAACAAGTAGTAGGGTTAAGTTAGCTAAGGAGACACTTAACCGTTGTAACAGGTTAGTTAAACAGATGGTGAGGTTAAGTTAACACAAGGAGGCAACACTTAACCAGTATAATCTGAGTTGTGGTAGGGTTAAGTCAACAGGAATAACACTTAACCAGTTTAATATGACAAAAGGGATGGGTTAAGTTAACTTGAATTGACTAATGACACTTAACCAAACCAACTTGACGAGAAAGAAAACTAAGTAGTAAACCTTAGTTAAAAGGGACTAAGTAGAGAACCTTAGTTAAGAAAACAACGGTTCTAGAAACTAAGTGGTAAATCTTAGTTAACAAAACTAAGTAGTAATTCTTAGTATAACACGAGAAGGAGCGGATGTCCATCTAATTTTAAAAGAAGGCTCCAACGAATTGGGTTACGAAGCCCGAGGCTTCGAGGGGACGTGAGGGTACTCTTGGTATCCCTCTGTGAGGCTGCAGATGATCCTCCTGGGCCCACAGAGGTTAAGGTCTGCGTTAGAAGAACCAAGGGTATGCCTTGGTTGCAAAATATGGCAACCTAAAGACTAGGATGAACCAGCGTGATTCGGCGAGAAAACAGTAGCCCTTTGATAGCAACTCGTCGTCTACCTACCATCTTCAGTCAAGCGAGACACGTGAAGCGGGGAGGCGGAGAACTCATACGGACCACATACTTGCTATCTAGTTGTGGTTGCGGGGTGTTGTTGGCCATAGATTAGTGGGGCAGATAGGGGCCTTCGTACAGTTCTCATTTTACAAGGGTGCCTTCCATTAGTTGAGGGAGGGGTCGAGTGGGACCATAGTCACTGGAAAAACAGACCTTAGCATCTGCATCAGCAGATATTGAAAGCTCCCGACCGAGTTCCGTATTTCTAGAGTAGCCCTGACAACGGAACTCGGATAGCACATTACAGGACATGTGCATCTAGACAAGCGATAACGATTCACGATACATGCGTGGGGAAAGTCTAGGAATATATACCACTCTAGGTAGTGTGTCCTAGACTAAAGGGCATCGTTCGATCGGATGCATAATTCCTAGTTAGACCTTGGTGGCATCAAACTCGAATCCAAGAAGCATTCAGCAGATAGCGTAAAACTCTAGTAGAAGCTAGAAAGCACTTGATAAGAAACCCTAGAATAGATCTAGGTAATAAATAATAAATGTATGCCTGAAGGCAACCGAAACAACCAGAATTGGGATCACGTTAACATTACTAGTTTGGACACTAGTTAGGTGGTGCAGAGATTAGTATGGGGTACGACAGTAGATTCGGTCCTAGACAACTTAACTTAGTTTATGGTGCTTTCCCCTTTCCAGTTTATACTTATCATGCTCTTTTTCTTATCCATAGACTGAATAGTCACTAGACTTACTCAGGCTTTATGTCTGACTCTACTTTTCTTTCGTCTTCTTTCCTTCCGTTCCCCCCCGGTAGTTGAGGAGGGAATAGTACGGCTCAGGTTAGATTGGACCGCTGCTCTTTCCAAGCTCGAAGATTTGTGGAAGTTTTGCTTGGATTCTCTTTTCCATTGCTATGGCTGGCTCATGCAATATTGGGGAATACAAATGTATTTTTTTTATGCTTCTTTATTTTGTAAAGACAGATGATACTCTGATATTGTAAAGCAATCTTGTACAAACTATTTTATAAATAAAGCAAAATTTTATTTTCCGCTGTTTAATGTTTGTCTGTCTTGTAATTTATCTGCATCTTTTACCCATAATGCTCCACAGAAGTTAGTGCATTCCCTTTGTGAGTGACACTAATGGACGTGGGGTGTTACAACGCATAGCCCAATGGTCTTTTAAATGGGGTTAGTAGTAACTTAACTTTAGCCTCTCTAATGAGTTCCATCCATGCACAGCCCGAAGGTCTTTTAAGTGAGAATGGAAGCACATAGAAATTAAGGTAATTCACCCACGCATAACCGCGAGGATTTTTAAATGGGAGTGAATACCAAGGATAATTTATTTATTTATTTTATTTTATTTTTATTTTTATTTTTTAAATTTCAAGAATATTTAGAACTCCCCAAATTAAATAAAACCATGATGAATGACAGAAACATGGTAGATATAGAAATGGTCGTGAAATAAGCTCTAATTCAAAGATATTATAAAATTTGTCCAATCATCATGTGATTTAAAATAATATCTCCTCTAGTTAAGAATTATACCATAGTCACAACTCATCACAATTTCATAAATCTATTAACGATTTTGATGAGTCACAAAATGGTTCAAATTAATCAATAATTTCAATTTTTGAATAAATAATCAAAAATAATTTTAAAATTGAAAATATCAATTTCAAGAGGAGTTTTTTGAAAAAATCAATGCAAGTTTGAAAATCAGCTTAAGAAAATCAATCCGTTAAAAAAAATGAAATTTTCTAATATTTTTAACACTGATTGCTCCTAGACAATTTTTAAAACCATTTATATATTAATTTAATTCAAATTGCCTATGAATTTTAACTAAATCCAGTCACTGATTTACCAACTTATCATTTAATCACCAATGAATCAAATCAATTTCCTTATCAGAGCAGCACAAGATCATTTTCAAAGCAAGAATCACAAGTGACATTCTCTGAGAATTTTTGGACAAACTCAAGAAACAGTCAACTTATCAAATCTAAAGATAATTATTTGAATTCACCAAAAAAAATCAATTTTTTTTTATAATCCAAGAATTTCAACAATCCATAACGAATGATTTCACAAATAGCCAAGTAAAAATAAATTAAAAGGAATAAAAGTACGAGTTTAGAGATCATACCTGACTTACCATAATCAACGTGATGCAATGAATCTCCAACTCTGAATCTATGGCTAAGGAACTCCAAATAATTCGATATATGAATCAACTTGAATTTTATCTTACTTAAGCACAGTTGTTCCTAAGCCACCTATGATACCTAAATGTTTATATGATCGAGTGGTCTAACAAAAGTTGTTTTACCACTCTTATCTTCGTTTACACGTTTTGGTACCCAAACCCGTTTATATAACAATCCATTACTATTCACTAGCGTACCCAATGGTACCCAAATTTGTTTAGATTTGCTTAAATTTATTTTGTTAACTTTTCGAATCCAAACAGATTTAAATGAATTGTTTTTAAACGAGTTATCAATTTGTTTATGATTTAAAAACCCTTTGAAATTATTAAATTTCAAAAATTCAATTTGATTGTTTTCAAAGCCAATTAAAGGATTTTTAAAATCATTAAAATTTGGTTTTTTAACTTGATCAGATTCAAATCCAAGTCCCTTTTTACTCTGAACAAAAAATTTATTTTTTAACAACATATTCAATGATTTCTCTCCTTTAGAAAATTTAGTCAAAGCTGACTCAAGTCGTTGAATTTTAAATTTAAGATCGCTATTTTCTTTCATTAAATTTGAACAACGATTGATAGCGATTTTCCTCTTTTCAGCATTAGTTCGTTTTAAAATCAAATTTTCGTTTTCGAGTGCTTTGATTATAGCATTGGACTTGGAAATTTCAATTTCAAATTGTTTTCGCTTTTCAAAATCAAGTTTTTCAGATTCTTTAAACTTTTCAATCTCCTTCTCAAAATCACGATTTTCGTTTTTCAACTTCTCGTTTTCACTTTTGAGTGATTCAAAATCAGTTTTGAATTTCAAAGAATCATTACTCAAAGATTGACATTTTTCGCATTCTGAAAACGGTGAATTCTTAACTTTTTCAAGTTTTGTTTCTAAACTATTATTTTCTTGAACTAGTTTTGACCTATCAGATTTTAATTTCTTAACTTTTAGTTCAAGAGAATTAACGGTTTTTGTGAGATCGTGACACATTAAAATTAAATCTTTATAAGTAAAACTCGATACCTCACTTGAATCCTCTTTACTACTTTCTGAATCAGATTGAGCCATAAGACACAAATTAGCTTCCTCTTCTTCACTTTCAGAAACTTCTTCTCCTTCTTCGTCATCCCATGTAGCAGCAAAGGCTTTCTTCTTTCTTCTGAACTTCTTCTTCTTTTCATTTTTAAGCTGTGGGCAATTTGGTTTGATATGACCGGGTTTCTTGCAATTGTAGCAAAATACTTCATCGTCTGAACTTTCGGAACTTTCAGATTTGACAGTTTTCTTCTTTTTTGGCTTGTATTTTCCTTTGGCCCACTTTCTCAAAACCATGGCTAGCTCTTCAGCGGGATCATCATCATTACTTTCAACAGAATTATTTAGAGCAATCGTCTTCTTCTTTGATTCAGAATCCTTTCGTTCTTCTCTTGCTTTCAACTCCATCTCGTAAGTAATCAGATTTCCGATCAACTCTTCAATGCTTACTTTATTCAGATCTTTTGATTCTTGAATCGCCGTCACCTTTGCTTCAAAATTCATCGGTAGCACTCTCAGTATTTTTCTGATCAATTCTACTTCGGTATAGGTTTTGCCAAGAGCTTTTGCATTGTAGATCAGTGATGAGAAGCATCCATACATCTCTTTTATATCTTCGTCTTTTTGCATAGAGAAATTTTCATATTCGTTGCTGAGTAGAGCGAGACGAGATTCCTTTACTTGAGATGTACCTTCGTGTGTGACCTCCAACGTATGCCATATTTCCTACGCAGTCTCACAATGAGAAATTCGATTAAATTCAGTTTTATCAAGAGCACAGATTAAAGCATTCATCGCTTTGGCATTAGTTGAAAATAATTTTTTATCATTAGCATCCCACCTGTCTTTTGATTTAGGAATTTCAACACCACTAACTATAACAGTGGGTGATCTATAACCCGTTTCAATAATATCCCATACATCATAGTCGACTGAACTCAAATAAATTTTCATCCTAGCTTTCCAATATGCATAATCAGTTCCATTAAACATTGGTGGCCTAGCTATGGACTGACCCTCAGAAAACGCGTTATTAGACAGATTCATGACTCTAGAGTTAAAATAAAATAAAAAATACCTGCTCTGATACCACTTGTAGGATCTAAATTAACCCTAGAGGGGGGTGAATAGGGTTTATCACAGATTTTCACAGAGTAATTAAATAATCACAGCACGGATTAAAAACAGAATAAATGCAGAAAATAAATAACACACAGATATACCCAGCTTCGGCAAAACCCTGCCTACTGCTGCATTCCCCAAGGTTTCTACTAGGAGTTAAAACAATCTCTACGCTTACAATCCCCTGTAAACTCGCGACACTCGCTTCCAACTGTTCTTAACCCTACGCTCAAAACCCTGCACTGGTTTTTATCCCCAAAACCAGATTTTCCCCGAATTACAATCCCTGTAATTCGTCTCCCTAGTTTTAGAGACAAACTAGAAAACTCTGATTACAAATTGAAATTAAAGACGAATAAAAATTAAAACAATAAAAACCCTTCAAAAACAATTTTAAAAAACCATAAGAGTTAGATATAGAGGGTTATCCCCTTTATCTTTTAAGGATGGCCGACCCCTTTCTTTTGTGTTGCACCCATTCTCTTTTGTTCCGATCTCTTTTCTCTGGAAAGAAAAATGGCGGCTTCAAATCTAGGGTTTCCTTTTAAAGATTAAAGTGGCGATTGACTTTAGGGTTTCGATTCTTCTTTCAATATGAAGGCCACCATTTTGTCGTGTGAAGATCTCGAAATCTCAGTAACAATCTCTTCTTCAATTGAACGTAGAATTGGATCCAAGCTTGCCCTTTTTTCTGGTATGAATTTCCTATTCGATTTTATGCTTTGATTTGTTTGAGCTCGGATGAATTTAGGCCGATGATGATGTGGGTGTATTTATAGGATTAAAAATCCTAAAATATCTAATTCTAGACACTTCGATTTACTTGAATATCTATTGCGATTTTTGTTGAAATATTGCGGATTCTTTCTTGGTTAAAGTTTTGAATTTTGGAGTTTTAAATCTTCAACCTGTTCTGGAATTTTTTAACTTGGCCCCATATGCTCTGAAAAAAATCTTGGTAGCTTCTTGAACTTTGATCGAGTCTTATAGAATCTCGTTCATTTATTGTTCTGAAAAAAAATATCTTTAGATACTTTAATTGCTTGTTGATCTCTTTGGACTTTGAATTTGTCTTCATTGACTTAAAATAAATGTCGTACATATTTTTTCTGTAAATACAAGCTTGAACGGTTTTACTGGAACTTTGGATTGCATTTCCCTTTGACTATTTTGATCAGAGTAAGCAGAACTCATAAGAACAGTTATAATGCTTGATACTTGAACTGATAAGAACTGATTTTCCTTTTTTTGACTTTACACTCGACTTGGATAGGAATCTATGCTACCTTGATTTACATCATCTATGAACTGTTTCTATATGATTAGATAAGAACAGATGAACACTTGAATTTGATTACGCCACTTTTTTTTTATTGTTGTATTGAACTGCTCTATGACCCAGTGCACATATGATATTCGAACCTGAAACATCTGCCTTGACTAGTGTTACCATCCAACCCTTGTTTTGTTGTCTATGGCCTTACTATTTGTTTAGTGTCACGCATTTGTGCCATCCATGTGAACTCTTTTGTTTGCATGTATTGTTGTAAAGCTGGTTTCAGAAATGTTTGCATATCACTTGAACATTTGGTAGGCTTGTTTTGATCACTTTGCTGTTGTACTTCATGATCTTATATCTCGACTTTGTTCACTTTGGTTTTGAGTTGCTGATGAACATATGATCCATATAGCTTGTTTGTGTACTTGCACACTTGAATCACATTGTTCAACTTGTCTGCCCCTTGTATAATACTTGTTGCACCTATTTGTGGACTTGTAGTTTATATTTGGGTCAGAGTCGCACCATCCATGTATTATATTGAGCTGATCAAATTCCACCATATGTATTGCTTGCCCTTTGTTTACTGTCCTTTACTATCATGACTTTGTTGTATTGCTGCTATCAAAAAATCACTTGTATTTGTTCTGTTTTGTTTGTAGCTTCATTCTGGCTTGTGATCATGTTGCACTGACTCGTGCATGTATCACCATATTTCTGTTTTGCTCCTTGATTAATTTTTTTTTTCATTTAATGTCCACTGAGTCGAGACGGTCCTTGTGGCTACTCCTCAGTTGCTCGCTGGTTGGCGAGGCAGTGCACACGTGTATAAACGTGTGTACATGCAGCCATCAGACGTTTTTTTTCTCTGTCCCTGCATATCAGACCACGTCTAGAAAAATGATGAGAAACACACCATAATTCTGAGGCAAATAATTTAAAAATAATTTTTTATTTGCTTTTATTTAATTTTATTTTTGTTGCAGTCTACTGTGTGTGTTCTTTTGTATGTGACAGGTATGAAGATGGACCGACTGAAAGCTGTGAAGACAGAAGACTGAAGATGAAGACAAGAACAGCGTTAGTGTGTGTATATGTAAGAAACAGTGTTTGTACAACTGAAAGAATATGTAATGAGGAGTTTCTGTACTGATTATTGACGTGAATAAAAATTGTACCACTATTTGTACTAAACAGATTTGATTGAAATAAAATATTATTTTTGTTGTTCAATTCAATCTATCTATTTTTATTGTGTTTGAATCTTTTAATAGTACAATGTTTGTGATGTGTTAAATGTGTTATGACAAAGATATTCAAAATATTTGAATGTGTAAATAGTGGAATGTTGTGTATGTACTATTTCAAATGTTGAAAATAAAATATTTATTCGAATAAAAACACTGTTTGGACATTCAATTCTGTATAGTAGTGTTCTATTCAATAAATATTTATTTCTGTGTGTAAAATATAGAATAGTACTATTTACAAACACATTTTAAAAAATATATATATATATGTTTGTTATCATCAAACAAAAATCACACTATTATACTCAACATTCCAGACTTATTATGTAATTAGGTTTGAACCATGAAGCTTTTCTCTTTAATAAAGTTTTAATTCCGCTGTTATTTTTTAATTGTCTTGTAATGTTTCTATTTCCATTTACCTATAACGCTTCACGAAACTTAATGCATTCTGATAAAGAGTGAAATTAACGGACATAGGGTGTCACTTTTTCCTCTTTTGTCGTTTATTCGCTTACGGTTTCTATTTCTCTTATGTCACTCTTCTTTATTCAACAACCTAAATTCAAACGATTCATAAATTTTACGCTACATGTTCCATCCTTTTTTCTTCTTCTCGCACTTAGTTTTGTCATTTAAGTTTCTTGCTTTCCATTTTATCTTATGCACATGTTTATTTAACCACATTCGTTTGCTTTCCATTCTCATTCCTCTTTTCTAGATTTTTTTTCAAGCCATCCGATCTTATTTGTTTGGTCTGATAATAACAAATCACTGAACCTGTAACGACCTGGATTTTTGACCATTCAAATCGACAATAATCCACACACGTCGACCCAAAACAATCTCTAATACAGGTAGTTATTGGAAAAATAAAAGAAAAGAAGGCAGAAGGGAAAATAGTAACAAAATTTTATAGCGGAAGGACAACATATAATAAATAAATAACAGTTCAAAAGCAGTTGAAATATATACATGTGACAATTATATACAATGATTATCAGGGTTACACATCCACAGACATATGTACAAGAAAACAGCGTAAACAAAGTGCAGTGGGAAGTACATACACATAATGGATATATATACCAAATCTTCGCTTTCGTCCTCTAAGGAAAAGTAATCTTCGTTGACTACAATTCGTATCTGACCCAAGCGTATTGCATAAAAAGAAACAGAAAAAACACTCAGATCAGAAATAAATCATTCTCATATTTGTCAAATTAAAATATGAAATAACATGGGTGTTATGGGTGCAATAATCAAAGGGAATGTTGTGTTAAATTCACCAGACCACGCCGCTAATGCGGAACGGGTTTACTCCATGTGAATTCTCGTGCATAGAAATTCACAAAAGATAGTGGAAAATGAAGCTATTATAAGCTCGTCCCATATCACACAATGCAAGTGCACACTGAATATGCGATTTTTGTCTTATGATAACCAAAAATGCTTTCATACATGAAAATCCTCTTTTAATACTAGTATTAGTGCATAGCATTGAAAACCATTTCGCAAGTAAATATATTAATCTTAGCAAGCATAGTGACTATGCCCACATATATAGTTACAAACAAATTGAACGACTCATATTGGTTATGGGATTTTCCAACACGATGGTTCCTGGTACGAAAGATCATTGGAGGAAACGAAGCTAAGTATCTCCCGGTTAACATCAAAACAACAGACACTGAATACATAGCGCGAAAGTATATATCCCGGTTAACATCTAGACATTAGACACCGCATACACTTTATTTCCTCAGGTTTCGAGGTAGATCTACCGCCACGACTTTCGATTTTCACTAGATATTATGTATACAACTTAACTGCCAATTTACCATCAATCCGGGGTGTGAGGTTCGATGATGTCACGATATACACAAAGCTATGCTTTTATAAGCCAAGCATTGATCATCACTCATTCATTTCATAACTCGAGTTTGCCACATTGATAATTCACGACTTGTCACTGATTTCTATCAATACATACCCTCTAAGTTCATATGTCTTGGAGCCGAGAATAATTTACTGCCACAATTTTGATATATATTAACAGAGATCAGTGCTACATAATCAATTTCAATGTCAGAAACATAATACATACAAGTTCGTTCTGGGTCGGAACGGAACAATAATCCAAAAATATCTAAATATTCAGATCTCATGCCACTTATAACCTCGTATCAGGTGATCGGTCCAAATGTGACATCAGCAATTAATCCAAACAATTTGAAGATTCTCGGTCTTCACTTTTAGTTTCAAATCTTTAATTTCTTTATAACGTCGCATTACCACTTGGAATGGTTTTCGAACAAATGTTTGATCCTGGTCTTTCCATGTAGTTATGGATCATTTCGAATTTCCCGTTTAAATCTCCTTTTGAGTTGTAATCGATTCACTTATAATCAAGGTTGGATTCATTTCAGTTCCCATAAACCCCCCTATCGCTTAACCCTATTCATGAAATTCAATATCCATTTCCAGTTTTATATTCCAGACAAGTTTATATTCAAAATATAATATAGTTATTCATTTCCCCATTTATATTCCAACACAGTTTATATTCAAAATAAAATATAGTTCATATCGAGATATCATAATCATTTAAAAATCGATTTATATTCAAAATAAAGTGAAAATTTGTTTCAAAATATCATAATAATTTCTAAATCGATTCGTATTCAAAACATAATAAATTCTCATATCCATATTGATTGATGCTTTTCTATGGGTTAAGAAAGCGCAAATTATGTAATAATAACTGCAAGCGCACAGGTGTGTAGTATGCAGGTCGAACACAGGGAGGAAAATTAAATTTTATTATTTACATATTTCTTGGTCGAGTTAGACGAATTATTGAGGATTTGATTGGAAACAATAAAAATTGAAACTGCATTATGATTCAGAACAAATCTAATTGAACTGACGATCAAATAACAATTGTCAACTAAAACAATAAAGCAATAAAACTATTATTGAATTGAATACAGATTTAAATCTAATCAAATCTATATTTAATCCAATATGACCTAGGAAAGCAAATAAAAGCAGAAATTAAAATTGCAGAAGTAAAATAACAAACAGAGATTAAAATTAGGATTATCGTTGAATCTAACAAGATGGTCAATCATTAATGAAAAATAAACAAAAAAGACAAATAGTGCTATACCAAATCTAACTGTGTTGACAACACAGGTTACTAAGAAAAATAAAATTTCAGAAAAACAAAAGAAAAACTTTATTAATGAAGAATAATAGAGTAAGGAATAATCAACTCCTTTTACAATGAATACCGTGGGTATTTATAGGAGATATAGTCTCCTACAATCAGAATAATTGGGCTAAGTGTAAATCTGTTGAAATAATCTATTTACAAATAAAAGAGATATGATATAACAGTTGATATATTACTTGAAGATCTTCCTCCTTGATTATTGACATGTGGCAGCTTGATTGGATTTTCTTTGGCAACAATTCATTCAAATCTTCTTTTATATGGAAGTTGAAAATGATTGATTTGATTTGAGAAGAATATGCCTATTCCTTAAAATCTTTATTAGTGCATACATTATATATATGTGTGTATATATATATGACATTCACTATTTCATATATTCTTCATTATAAAGAAGGTGGTGTATCTATAAATCCACGCTCCCTTCTTTAGCAAAATAGGGCTTGCTAAGGATGGAACTCAGGCCACTTTGTACAAATTTCTATGCCTTTACCAGTGAGCTACAACTTCCTTTGTGGTTGAAAA
This sequence comes from Allium sativum, assembly GCA_030737875.1. Taxonomy (NCBI): domain Eukaryota; kingdom Viridiplantae; phylum Streptophyta; class Magnoliopsida; order Asparagales; family Amaryllidaceae; genus Allium; species Allium sativum. The sequence continues at coordinate 319,835,866 of CM060926.1, forward strand.
CTGGTTGATATAGAATGGTAGCTTTTTTTTATCAAGTGATTTTTAATTGAATGAAGGAGACAATTATTGAACCTATGAAAACACACGAAAAAACACCCAAAGTAATATTTATTATTTACAAAAGATAAGATATAAGAGGATAAAATAAACACATTTCTGTGCTAAACAAATTCCCCCACACATATCTTTTTACTCTTCCTCGGGTAAAAACATAAACTAGGTAGGTGACACTTTTGTAGGAAACACAATTGCATTTAGCGTATGCAACAAGCCGTTAAACCTCTAGATGTCCGTAGTAGGACGAGTGGTGTCTCATGAGGGTTTTCAGCGGATAATACCCACAAAATCCAAATGCAGTACGCTATGGTTCTAATACAACTACATGAATGAAATATACATATGAAAATGTAAATAAAAATGAAAACATTACTTATTTTAGGAAAGTGGAACAACAATTAAGTTGACAATTTCTAGTTAGTTGATTTTATTTTAGATACCTCAACTTGTCACAAATTTTCAACACAATTCAAGTTTTCACATGTTAAATTCCAGTTTGGCCAGTTTGTTCGGCCGATAACATAGTGCATTGATGAAATAAATTCTTAGTTTGCTTGTCACGGTTCGTAAAGTGGTATTCTAAATTCCTTGTGTATGACTAGTTAAATCAATAAGGTCAAGAAGTGCTTGGCTTCATCGCTTATTCTGTATCTCTATAAGAATTAAAATTTATGATTAATTACATACATCTAACTTAAAGACCAAGGTATACCACCCATACACTGCCTTGCGGACTGACAGAGAGTTGGCAAAGAGCTTGGCGGATTGTGCAGACCGACGCTGTTTTGTCAACAACATGTCGGTAATCCTTAGATGTCCAACTCATAAAATGAGACCATGATATACCGATGCTGACTTTGTCAACTACATGTCACATAGATCTTGTCGGGTTTTCACACCAACGTATATTTACAAGCAATGTTGGATACCATTGGATTACTATTATTATTATTGAAAAATATAAGAATAAGAGAAATTACGCGAATTCAGCTCAACAAAACTTAGTTTTAAAGACTCAAAAAGCCAATATAAGTATTTTAAGTCCTCCACTCATTAAACAAAGACTACAGCTTAGAACAAACTTCATGGCCATTAATCTTCCTATGTACCAGTTACAATATTATCACTTGTAATTCAACTTTTCATTATATTTCTTATTCGATCTTAGTTGAAAGAAAAAATACTATCAACTGATTAACAATTGTTAACTTATTTTGTTGTATCAATAGAAATGAGTTGTATTTCAAAAAAAAAATTACCGTATGTTACTACGATCTAAAATGTATGATGGTCCTATCTAAATGAATGAAAATGTAAAAAAATAAAGAAAAATAAAAAGCATGCAATGCAGACTCCCCCCACACTTGGACAAAATAGTGTCCACACTATTTTTTTTTCTAAATTTGAAAGATAACACCCAAAGTTGGATGAGATGCAAAAAATTATTTGTAAAATGAAATGAAGTTTAACAACTATATGCAAATGAAAATTATATGCAGAGTGAAATCTACGATGATGATGAGTGTTATGTGACAAATGAGAATTCCTTTTCCCCCACACTTGCCTCTATAGAAAATGATGTATGATGATTTTGTATCTGATTTGTAGTATAAGAGGTATATCGATAACTTCTGAAATAAAAATTATTCTTATGCAAATTTGGTTGTGACAGTGATTTATACCATTCAGATGCAGATTATCCCGTAAAATTTCTACAGGTTTTTCTTCTTGCTCCTTGGTCAGATCAGAGGCCATGATTATGGGAAAATTTTCTGTAGAGTCCAAATAAGCATACTCAAGGTCTTGTGGTAAGGGTTTGAAGTCCAACTTATGATCTTCTTGTATGCTAATATCTGCTAACATTCCATGGTCAGATTCAATTGACGAGGGTTTCGAGTCAAGTAGGTCATTCAATTCACAAATGTATTTGAGCTCATCAAAATAGAAGTTGAAATGGTCAAGACACCTTTTCCAGGCTTCAGAAATGTCATTAGAGGTTTCATCAATTGTTGTGTGAATCATGTCAATTTCATCATTCTCAAAATCCATAGGAGAATTATGGTGTTTAAAACTCTTTTCACTCATCGTTGTCGAGTATAGAAAATCCAAAACTTAAGGTTGACACAAGTAGCTCTTACTACAAAATAAATAATGTACTCAAATATATCTTATTAGTTGATAATCTCAATTTGAAGGAGGAAGAGGGTTTATGATCGTTCGCGTATAGTACAAATACTAGGGGATACAACCAATGTTTTACAGGTAGTATGCAACCTCTTTTGCTAGAAGTTCAATAAATTGAACTAATATATATCCGCGATCAAACCCTTGAGAGAATTTATTTCAACAAATACATTCTTGTAATTAAATATTTTGAATATCAAATTTTATTGTTGATAACGATGAGAATGATGACTTCAGTTTTGGAAATTTCAGCCAACCACAATAATAACTGCAGAAAATTAAAATACTGCACAAGCAAGCCACTGCCCCTATAGAATTTTTTTACAAGAAATTTCTAATTTTTTTAATTGCAGCAGAGCACCTGTAGAGTTCAGATTTTTTTATACAGTGGGGTATGGTTGTCCGTCCAGAGCAATTGAGTTGTGCTAGCTATTCAATTCCATAGTTCGCAAATTGGTTGATCTATGAAATTCTTGATCGTTTGCTTGAACCTGTTCTCTTTGGCCTTTGATCCTTCTTCGTTTTTTTTAAAGCAAATTAAACATAAAAAAGGAAAAAAAAAAACTAAATTGGAAAAAAAAATTAAACTAACAACTAAGTAGACTGAAAAATAAAAAGAAAATTTTGAAGTGAACTAAAAAATTTGAAAAAAAAAACGGACTAAACAAAATAAAACAAAAGCTAAACAAGACTAGACTCGAAAAAAGGACTCAACAGACTGACTCTACCCACGCCACGTCGTATTCTACAGCCTTAAATAAACCAAAGGATCTCGCAAATAAATCTCCTTCCTATGGCACCCACGTCCGTTAATGTAACAACCCGCCATTTTGATCGTGCCGAATCGACAAAACATGTCAATTCGAACGTCCAAAACAATAGATTGTTATTAGCTTCTGGGGTAACAAAATAAATCACAGAATCACAGATCATAGACACAGATACAGAGCAATATATTATCTCACAGCGGAAAATTTGAAATACAATAGTAGTTCATGAAGCTATTAAATAATTTTACACCAGAGTTTACACAAATAATACAGCGGTAATCTAATACAATAAATAATTGGTAACTGTCTGAAACAGAATGACAGAACTTACAAAACGACTGAAACAACTTATCAACAGGTAGATATAGGTTAGTCAAAAATCCAATATAAGCTCCAAACTCCAAAGATGAATCTCGAAACTGGAATACTCGATCTGACCCGAGTAATAATGCAAAAAAAAACAACTCGGATCAGGACTAACATTCTCATGGAAGTAAATCAACTCAAATGAAATGTTCAATGAAATGCAATCAGTAACTTAAAGGATGTTTGGGATCACCATCCTCTAAGGATCCGTCAAACTAATACTATATAGTATAATACGCTATATACAATAGTGTCTATCAGTAAAGTAAAATATCAAAATAGCGTAAGCGGGATTACCATGATTACCCTTACACCGTTTATATATTCCCATAGTATATACAGTACCGTAATTCCTCCGTAAACTGGAGGTTGATCAGAGGGCACTCCATATAAAATAGTACAAAACAAAAGCGTAGTGGGCTCGTATAAGGCATGTGACAAGGCACACAAGGAATGCCAGGGTGGATTCACCGTTTGCAGAGCCGAACTGGTGGTAACGCATAGTAGCTACTACCGCCCACCCCGATACACACTCCCATAATCAGAAGGGCCCAAATCGAATCTTAACAGTAATAGAATAATATCGAAGAAATGTGCTCGATAAGAGGTATGACCTCACTTGGTCCGTGCATAGCTCCTGTTTTAGCCACATAAGGCTGACTCAAGGTAGTCAGGGTCTCGTAATTAATATGAAATAAAAATGGAGTCGTTCACCAAATCATCCCCTTCATTCTGGAACTCCACCACGTACACAGTTGTCAAAGTGGTTTTCGGTATTGGCAGAGAGTATGACAATAGCCGATCCCGGTCTCTTTAACAACCAATCGTTTACATTTTTCACACCGTGGTCATTATTTTATAAATCACTTTATAAATTAGTTTATACGAATTCTCATATTCGAATTTGAAATCAAATTTAAATATCTAACTTCAATTATATTCAATTTTGAAAACATCTCACGAGAATCGCTCAAATCAAATCGATTGAAAAAAAAACATCTCGAAAAGATTTCAAAATGTAGTATAAGCAAATACTATACTATTTAACTTCGATTTTATATAAGTTTCCGACAACAATCGCATAACAACTTTCAAATCCCAAATCGACTTATATTTAAGTTATACCTTAAATATCTCAATTTCCGTTTAAATCAATATCAAAACCTTTAACTTCAATTATAATTTTGGTTCGGCTTATATTCGCAAAAAAATTCAAGTTTGAAACCATTCAAGTGATTCAAAATTTTCCTTCACAAGGAATCGTTTCAATTCGATTCATTTAAATCCGACATTTGGTTCGAATTCGAATATACGATTCAAGTCAAAATTACATTTCAATTTAAACAAATTTTATCGTACTTTATCATTCAAGTCATATAGTTTAAAATTGTTACTTCTACATTTTGAATCAAAATCTTATATTTCCATTCAAACGAATTACTATTTAAAACCATTCTTATGCATCAATTTAACAAAATTCTTAATTCAAACCAAACAATATAAAAACCAATTCCGCATATTACATCTATATATATATTCCAATTCATGTTTAATCAATTAAAAACTTGAGTTCAATTCATATCGATTATAAATTAAAATAAATCAATTTACCCAATTCACATTCATTTCTTATCAAGGTTCATAATTTAAACCAAATCAAATTAAATTTCTTAATTTTATCAATTCAAGTTCATCTCTACTAAAATTCGTATCGGTTCCAATTCATAACATAATATGAGTTCATTCATTATTCAAACATCGTTATATAAATTTACATCTTTAAACTTCGAATTTAAATCGCGAAATCTAACCTATCCATCTTGACTTCATTAAAGTTTATGAAATATATATATAAGAAAATTAATTTTGAAAATAGATATATGTATATATATATAAGTTTATAAAATTCTAAAGTAAATTAGAAATATATTATAAACATATAGGTTTAAAATAATATAAAAATAGATTTAAAGAAATATTTACAATAATATAAAAAGTTTAAAATACTTATAGGAATCAATTATATGGTTTAAAATAAATAAATTTATAAGTAAAATCTTAAATAAACATTTAAATCCCTATTTACAAATAAATCATTTTAAAACACATAATTTAAAATATACAAAATAATTTATATTTAAATAAAATATAAATATAAATATATAAAGTCTTAAGTAAATATTTTAAAATAAAACTCATTTTACTTCGAAAACATGACCGACGGTGTCCGTATATAGTTTTCTACCCTATGGTCAAGTGATACGGATATTTATCATTTCAACCCGCAATTGATAAAATTTCTACGGGTCTATCATTTCAACCCGCGATCCCAAATTCAATAAAAAATCGTTCAGATCTATCATTTCAACCCATAACGATTTTTCCCTATTCTAATGCTCGTTCGGGTATGTATCATTTCAACCCTTAGTGATTTTCCTAAATCTAGGATATCAACAATCACATAGTATCAATCACAACATATATATCATCAGTGCAACTACGTGTCATATGAATATATTGTGTCGCATATGAAATGTGCATACATATCAAATCAAACAATTTCTACTAGCAACCTATACATTTCATATAACAGTTCATTATTGATCTAACATCCATAAAATAAATGTGAGTCAGGTGTGAGATAAACTCACCTTTCGTGGCACAAATGGAAACAACTGATGGACTGATACAAGATGAAGCACCAACTTTCAAGCATGATTCAGAATAGATTCAACTCGATAATCCACTCAATATTTTATTTATTTTATAAGAGGAGGTTAGGGAATTTCAATGGATCGGTATGATTATTTGGTTTTGGACGGTCTTCGGACTCAACACCAAATTTAACTCAAAATAAACACAACGAATTTTAAATTTCATTTTTTTTTCAAACCAACGCACACCCAAAATATATCAAAACCAACTTTTATATTATAACTTATATAATCGCTCCGAACCCATTATATATAAAATAAAAATTGTACATATATAAGTACATAACGGAAACATACACTCAAAACATAAATCTGTATATATATATATATTAACACGCAAACAACCAAACTATGTATATAAATATACATGCATGTATATTTCTAAAAATCATCATTTTTCAAACCAATATATACACAAAAGGGGACACATACAAAATATGTTAACACACGCATAATAAAACTCAAAAGAGCAGCAACATTAACTCATGCTCACACATGAAAACACCAAAACACCACGCACTCCCACTCACACTCCCACTCACAGACAACATACATTACACCACCAAACTAAGCACATACACCCGACTCACTCACCACACATACTGCTATCAACCGCCACACATGCATGAAAATGGGAACAAGACTTGAAAAGGGGTTCGGTTCGGTAAGGTGACCGCAGGCCAGTGGGAGCTTGGCTTAAGGTGGCTCACGGGAAGAGGGATGATATGCGTAGGCTTTGCAGGAAGGCGGAGGGTCAGTTGGTGTGGCCGTGGGTTCAGTTAGGCGCATACAAGGGTAGATTGACGCGGAGTTTGGGTTCGTGATGGGTGCTGGAGATGGTGACGGATCTTGGCATAAGATCGGAGGGTGTGGTGGATTTGTGAAGATTCAGTGGGGGGTGGTTCATATGCGGTGGGAAGGTGATGCGGAAGGGAGTAGGAGCAACTGCCCCTTTCATTTCACAAATATGAAATGGCTGAAGGCAAACAAATGGTGATGGAAGAAAAAAAAATGTCGATGGAGAAGGAATGCTCCAGATCTAATTAATGAAGAGGCGGCCAAGGCAAATGTGTGGAGGAATATATATGAACTGTTTTTTTTTTGTTAAACGAGTATCCACAAATTTTTTAAATAAACACGTAGTTTAGGAACATGGTTAGAGTAGATACCGGAAGAGGAACAATTCTTTGGAAGGAACGATTGCCACTTTATTAGGAAACGAACTTTTCAAATTTTGAAAAGGGACAGATTTCTAAATAAGTGAAAAGAGCGCACAACGCATTTTAGAACATAATGCGCACATACTTGTGTTTTGGAAACAAAAATGCATTGGAAAAGAACCAGAAGAATGTGAAGACTTAAAAGCAACGATAGGTTTTGTAATGAAAACGGGGAGCGTCAAATTCTAATGCAAGGAAAGAACATGCATGCAAAGTTTTATGCATACATACCTTACTACTAAGCCATAGAAGCAAAAAAAAAATATAGGTGGCTTAGTAAAATAAAAAGACGGGTTTTGCAGACCCAAAATGACTAGAAAAGAATGTAAGATCCAAAAAGGGACATGTCGAACTCAAATGGCTCTGTTTCAAAAATGAATTGTGTAAGCAATTTCACAATTACAGCGCGAACCGAACACCAAAACTAAAAAATAAATATAATTTGGTAATCAGCTCGACGAGACGGACACAACGGTATAAAATTTGCAGCGTCAGGATGCTCCGTTCAAAAGCGCGTTACAGACCCCTTTGACGTAAAAATGCGGACGGAAAACGGAGGTCAAAACGTCCGATTTTCGCGAAATGAATTTCGCCGTCGGATTCGTGACAACGAATAGAATATTTTTCGTGTTTGTCCGAATTGGTTTTGGAGAAATTTTAAAATCGCTAAAATTTGATCTGTTATGCGCAGCTTTGCACTGAAAATTGCACGACCGACAACAGTCAAATTTTCAGATGAAATTTTTATAGTTTCTACATCTCACTGTATGTATTACAAATTTCGAATTCCCGTTATGAAAAACCATAGAATAATTTCAAAATAAAATTTTGATTTAAATCGGAATCTAAATCGTTAAAAATTACGGGATGTTACAATCTCCCCCACTCAAACCTTTTCGTCCCCGAAAAAGAACGAGGTAGGGAAATAGTAATTAAATAATTAATATATTTAAACCAATGGTTCATATTTATCCCTATACATATATAATTTTAAATATATATAAATCAAAAGATAAAATATTTTCAAACATTTCAAGTATTCACTCGACGTTACGATTGGCTATATATATTTATCCCACTTTCGAAACCCGAAAATAGATATCGATGATGTCGCGGTCATCACCAGAATCATTTTCAAGCGACTAGGGTGTGACTCTATATCTATCTAATATGTATAGGATTTAACATATACGTTGATCAGACGTATACACCAAGTCACTAAGTATTCGATAGGCCAATTTTAGCGTCAAATAAGTACTCAAAACATCTTTTTATATTTAGATAGAATATATACCACACTCTAAATCATATATTATAAATAATATATTTCAAATCATTAAAATTTCAAGTAGGGAAAAATGTATCACTCCCCCACTCATTTATTTGTTAAAATTCAACTACAATTCTTAATAAATATACAACAATATTATTATTAAATCAAATATATAACAAAATCATTCTATACCATATCTAAATATTTTCAAATTCATGTTATCAATATTTAAACTTGTAACACTTAATTAATTCTATAAGTTAACATATGAATACATTACACATAAATCATTACAAACCATTGGTATTACCAAATTATTTACAAATATCAAATTAAATATTATATTAAGAAGATCTTATATAATAATATCTTTCAAAATATAAATTTCAAACCAATATTTAATAAAGGCAGACTGGCTAGAAGACTTGTACTCTTCTTCTACTTCTTACCTTGAAATGGACAAGTATAAATTATAGAATTCGAGGTAAAAGCTGAAAGAACAAAAGAACCGCCTAATCAAAGAAGATCTACGAAGGAAGATTGATTCAAATGGAGAAACTCAGAAGAAGATTTAATTATTAAACATAATTTTATATTCGAAATATTTATTTAAAAACATTTTAAAACCATTTTGAAAACTATTTTTACTTTAAAAATACGCTCTCTCAAGAAGGATTCTGCAACTGATTCCACTCATTCTAGGGTATCACTACCCTATCTCTAATGAGCTTTTACCCCACAGGCTAAAGCTCTGAAAAACCAAAGCTCTGATACCAAATATAACGGCCCTAGGCTTTACAACCATCAGGCAGTGGGCTAACCTCCCACTGTGACATACAGTGATACCTCAGAACTGATTTTACGGCCAGCCTCTCGACTGCAACAACCAACCCAATCTTCCCATTGGGATGTGTAGGGGTAAGAGTCTCCTGCTCGCCACCAAACAGCCAAGCGAGAACCCCCTATCACATTCTCTAACCAGCTCTGATACCACTTGTAACGACCCTACCATTTTGACCGTGCCGAATCGACAAAACATGTCAATTCGAACGTCCAAAACAACAGATTGTTATTAGCTTCTGAGGTAACAGAATAAATCACAGAATCACAGATCATAGACACAGATACAGAGCAATATATTATCTCACAGCGGAAAAATTAAAATACAATAGTAGTTCATGAAGCTATTAAATAATTTTACACCAGAGTTTACACAAATAATACAACGGTAATCTAATACAATAAATAATTGATAACTATCTGAAATAGAATGACAGAACTAACTAAACGACTAAAACAACTTATCAACAGGTAGATATAGGTTAGTCAAAAATCCAATATAAGCTCCAAACTCCAAAGATGAATCTCGAAACTGGAATACTCGATCTGACCCGAGTAATAATGCAAAAAAAAAAAACAACTCGGATCAGGACTAACATTCTCATGGAAGTAAATCAACTCAAATGAAATGTTCGATGAAATGCAATCAGTAACTTAAAGGATGTTTGGGATCACCATCCTCTAAGGATCCGTCAAATTAATACTATATAGTATAATACGCTATATACAATAGTGTCTATCAGTAAAGTAAAATATCAAAATAGCGTAAGCGGGATTACCATGATTACCCTTACACCGTTTATATATTCCCATAGTATATACAGTACCGTAATTCCTCCGTAAACTGGAGGTTGATCAGAGGGCACTCCATATAAAATAGTACAAAACAAAAGCGTAGTGGGCTCGTATAAGGCATGTGACAAGGCACATAAGGAATGCCAGGGTGGATTCACCGTTTGCAGAGCCGAACTGGTGGTAACGCATAGTAGCTACTACCGCCCACCTCGATACACACTCCCATAATCAGAAGGGCCCAAATCGAATCTTAACAGTAATATAATAATATCGAAGAAATGTGCTCGATAAGAGGTATGACCTCACTTGGTCCGTGCATAGCTCCTGTTTTAGCCACATCAAGCTGACTCAACGTAGTCAGGGTCTCGTAATTAATATGAAATAAAAATGGAGTCGTTCGCCAAATCATCCCCTTCATTCTGGAACTCCACCACGTACACAGTTGTCAAAGTGGTTTTCGGTATTGGCAGAGAGTATGACAATAGCCGATCCCGGTCTCTTTAACAACCAATCGTTTACATTTTTCACACCGTGGTCATTATTTTATAAATCACTTTATAAATTAGTTTATACGAATTCTCATATTCGAATTTGAAATCAAATTTAAATATCTAACTTCAATTATATTCAATTTTGAAAACATCTCACGAGAATCGCTCAAATCAAATCGATTGAAAAAAAAAACATCTCGAAAAGATTTCAAAATGTAGTATAAGCAAATACTATACTATTTAACTTCGATTTTATATAAGTTTCCAACAACAATCGCATAACAACTTTCAAATCCCAAATCGACTTATATTTAAGTTATACCTTAAATATCTCAATTTCCGTTTAAATCAATATCAAAACCTTTAACTTCAATTATAATTTTGGTTCGGCTTATATTCGCAAAAAAATTCAAGTTTGAAACCATTCAAGTGATTCAAAATTTTCCTTCACAAGGAATCGTTTCAATTCGATTCATTTAAATCCGACATTTGGTTCGAATTCGAATATACGATTCAAGTCAAAATTACATTTCAATTTAAACAAATTTTATCGTACGTTATCAGTCAAGTCATATAGTTCAAAATTGTTACTTCTACATTTTGAATCAAAATCTTATGTTTCCATTCAAATGAATTACTATTTAAAACCATTCTTATGCATCAATTTAACAAAATTCTTAATTCAAACCAAACAATATAAAAACCAATTCCGCATATAACATCTATATATATATATTCCAATTCATGTTTAATCAATTAAAAACTTGAGTTCAATTCATATCAATTATAAATTAAAATAAATCAATTTACCCAATTCACATTCATTTCTTATCAAGGTTCATAATTTAAACCAAATCAAATTAAATTTCTTAATTTTATCAATTCAAGTTCATCTCTACTAAAATTCGTATCGGTTCCAATTCATAACATAATATGAGTTCATTCATTATTCAAACATCGTTATATAAATTTACATCTTTAAACTTCGAATTTAAATCGCGAAATCTAACCTATCCATCTTGACTTCATTAAAGTTTATGAAATATATATATATAAGAAAATCAATTTTGAAAATAGATATATGTATATATATATAAGTTTATAAAATTCTAAAGTAAATTAGAAATAGATTATAAACATATAAGTTTAAAATAATATAAAAATAGATTTAAAGAAATATTTACAATAATATAAAAAGGTTAAAATACTTATAAGAATCAATTATATGGTTTAAAATAAATAAATTTATAAGTAAAATCTTAAATAAACATTTAAATCCCTATTTACAAATAAATCATTTTAAAACACATAATTTAAAATATACAAAATAATTTATATTTAAATAAAATATAAATATAAATATAAATATATAAAGTCTTAAGTAAATATTTTAAAATAAAACTCATTTTGCTTCGAAAACATGACCGACTGTGTCCGTATATAGTTTTCTACCCTATGGTCAAGTGATACGGATATTTATCACTTCAACCCGCAATTGATAAAATTTCTACGGGTCTATCATTTCAACCCGCGATCCCAAATTCAATAAAAAAATCGTTCAGATCTATCATTTCAATCCATAACGATTTTTCCCTATTCTAATGCTCGTTTGGGTATGTATCATTTCAACCCTTAGTGATTTTCCTAAAACTAGGGTATTAACAATCACATAGTATCAATCACAACATATATATCATCGGTGCAACTACGTGTCATATGAATATATTGTGTCGCATATGAAATGTGCATACATATCAAATCAAACAATTTCTACTAGCAACCTATACATTTCATATAATAGTTCATTATTGATCTAACATCCATAAAATAAATGTGAGTCAGGTGTGAGATAACTCACCTTTCGTGGCACAAATGGAAACAACTGATGGACTGACACAAGATGAAGCACCAACTTTCAAGCACGATTCAGAATAGATTCAACTCGATAATCCACTCAATATTTAATTTATTTTATAAGAGGAGGTTAGGGAATTTCAATGGATCGGTATGACTATTTGGTTTTGGACAGTCTTCGGACTCAACAACAAATTTAACTCAAAATAAACACAACGAATTTTAAATTTCATTTTTTTTTTCAAACCAACGCACACCCAAAATATATCAAACCAACTTTTATATTATAACTTATATAATCGCTCCAAACCCATTATATATAAAATAAAAATTGTACATATATAAGTACATAACGGAAACATACACTCAAAACATAAATCTGTATATATATATATATATATATATATATATATATATATTAACACGCAAACAACCAAACTATGTATATAAATATACATGCATGTATATTTCTAAAAATCATCATTTTTCAAACCAATATATACACAAAAGGGGACACATACAAAATATGTTAACACACGCATAATAAAACTCAAAAGAGAAGCAACATTAACTCATGCTCACACATGAAAACACCAAAACACCACGCACTCCCACTCACACTCCCACTCACAGACAACATACATTACACCACCAAACTAAGCACATACACCCGACTCACTCACCACACATACTGCTATCAACCGCCACACATGCATGAAAATGGGAACAAGACTTGAAAAGGGGTTCGGTTCGGTAAGGTGACCGCAGGCCAGTGGGAGCTTGGCTTAAGGTGGCTCACGGGAAGAGGGATGATATGCGTAGGCTTTGCAGGAAGGCGAGGGTCAGTTGGTGTGGCCGTGGGTTCAGTTAGGCGCATACAAGGGTAGATTGACGCGGAGTTTGGGTTCGTGATGGGTGCTGGAGATGGTGACGGACTTGGCATAAGATTGGAGGGTGTGGTGGATTTGTGAAGATTCAGTGGGGGGTGGTTCATATGCGGTGGGAAGGTGATGCGGAAGGGAGTAGGAGCAACTACCCCTTTCATTTCACAAATATGAAATGGCTGAAGGAAAACAAATGGTGATGGAAGAAAGAAAAAAAAATGTCGATGGAGAAGGAATGCTCCAGATCTAATTAATGAAGAGGCGGCCAAGGCAAATGTGTGGAGGAATGTATATGAACTGTTTTTTTTTTTGTTGAACGAGTATCCACAAAATTTATAAATAAGCACGTAGTTTAGGAACATGGTTAGAGTAGATACCGGAAGAGGAACAGTTCTATGGAAGGAACGGTTGCCACTTTATTAGGAAACGAACTTTTCAAAATTTGAAAAGGGACAGATTTCTAAATAAGTGAAAAGAGCGCACAACGCATTTTAGAACATAATGCGCACATACTTGTGTTTTGGAAACAAAAATGCATTGGAAAAGAACCAGAAGAATGTGAAGACTTAAAAGCAACGATAGGTTTTGTAATGAAAACGGGGAGCGTCAAATTCTAATGCAAGGAAAGAACATGCATGCAAAGTTTTATGCATACATACCTTACTACTAAGCCATAGAAACAAATAAAAAAAATATAGGTGGCTTAGTAAAATAAAAAGACGGGATTTTGCAGACCCAAAATGACTAGAAAAGAATGTAAGATCCGAAAAGGGACATGTCGAACTCAAATGGCTCTGTTTCAAAAATGAATTGTGCAAGCAATTTCACAATTACAGCGCGAACCGAACACCAAAACTAAAAAATAAATATAATTTGGTAATCAGCTCGACGAGATGGACACAACGGTATAAAATTTGCAGCGTCAGGATGCTCCGTTCAAAAGCGCGTTACGGACCCCTTTGACGTAAAAATGCGGACGGAAAACGGAGGTCAAAACGTCCGATTTTCGCGAAATGAATTTCGCCGTCGGATTCGTGACAACGAATAGAATATTTTTCGTGTTTGTCCGAACTGGTTTTGGAGAAATTTCAAAATCGCTAAAATTTGATCTGTTATGCGCAGCTTTGCACTGAAAATTGCACGACCGACAACAGTCAAATTTTCCGATGAAATTTTTACAGTTGCTACATCTCACTGTATGTATTACAAATTTCGAATTCCCGTTGTGAAAAACCATAGAATAATTTCAAAATAAAATTTTGATTTAAATCGGAATCTAAATCGTTAAAAATTACGGGATGTTACAGTTAATGTCACTGTTTAATAAAATGCATCAAGTTTCGTGAAGCGTTATAGGTAAACAGAAACAGAAATATTACAAGACAGATATAAAATGGCAGCGGAATTTAAAACTTTATTTAAGCAGAAAACAATATGGTTCAGAACATAATTACATCATGAGTCTGAAATATATAAAACCCAGTACATCAACTTGAAACTTCTATCTTGTACTAAAATCATCAGAGTACAATAAACATGAAAAGGGACTAATCCCTAAAAACGTAGCCATAGTAGAGAAGGTACAAAATCAAGCAGTACATTTAAGCAGCTCCAAGCAGAAGGAAAGAAGAATCCTGATCAAGCTTGAGTATTCCCACCCTGAGAACCTGAGAGGAACGGAAGAGAAAGAAGAGGAAACAAAATAGGTCAGATATAAGTCTGGCGAGTCTAGTTACTTTTAGCATACAAATAAGTAAAAGCATCAAGACAGACGTGTAAACTGGATAATAGGGATAACAACATATGAGGCAGGTATGACAAGGTAAATAGGATAAACCGAATAGAACATATATGTATAACACTTCGCTAATACTTTTCTCTACACCAATACTAGTATCATATGGACAAGATGATCCCCAATAAGATGGTAGACTTAGGCGTACTTCTAGCAAGAGGTTCTACCCCATACAATAACAGGCAGCCCAACTGAACATACTGGTGTTAACCCTAAGGATAATAACGGGCTCCTAAACAAGTGAGACTAGATGTACTCTAATTACTACCTCAATCAATCGGGTCCCTACTCCGTAGATACCCAGTGCTGGCCCCAAAGTAAGATGTATCACTCCCTAAAGTGGCAATCTTCCATTTACAGGATGTGCACAACCATATCCACTGATGTTATGGCATCTTAGTCCCCCTTGTTCGGAGCCATTCACGCACATTACCTCGTCGGAATGCGCTGCCCACACCGTCCCCTCTTTGGGATCTCTTACAATCAGCACAGTAAGCGTGCCCCGACTCCAACCAAGTTCGGAGTATTCGTTTAATACCTATATATGGGTTACTGCCTGAGACGGGTCCTATACACAAGTTGATACAAGCTTCCCCCTAGGCTTGCATCCCCACTACCAGGATTTCCACAGGTTATGCCTACCAGTGTAACAAGATTGCATAACCCCAACAGGTTAGGTTTTTGGGCCAATGTATAAATATTACCCACCACCCCATGATATACTTAACTCTCCCACTATTACAAGCAAGTTTTTTTAACCCCTACTCAAGTTAACATGTTCATGTAATCCCTATGGATTCAAACAGGTTAAGTATTACAAGTTCATTACCATATATTCATTTATAATTATAATGCCTGGACCTCCCACATTAAGCCTACAACTTGTGGATGCTGGATATGCCGGGCAGGTTCGGGGAGACTTCTTCCACAATCGAACTTAACCTCGTGTCTTAGCACGTTACGAGTTTATGCACTTAGACCCCTCACATTAGATTCACTACTTGTGGTCGCTGGATATGCCAGTCGGGTCCGGACAGACTTCTACCACAAGTGTAATCTAACCTCGTGTCTAAGTGCGGTTATAGTTTCTAATTACTATAAATCTAGGCATTTTCGTTATTTAACAATTAACCCTATTTCATTATAGGTTTTCATGCCCCTTTTCCAAGTCATATTTATCATGTACCATATGTCCCAATTTAAGATCTTTAATCACAATTTTGGTTTATGCCCCAAATCCATATTTATGTATTTAACTTAAGTTATGCCCCAAATTTCGCAATACAAGTTATGCCCCAATTTTAAAGTTTTCCCCTCATTCCCAATTTCACACGTTCGCATATTTCAGCGGTACGCCTAGGATTGAAGGTAGCCTGACTATAAAATAAAAAAGGAAAATAAGAAGGCAAAAGAATAGAAATAAGCATAATAAAAAGATAGGCATATGATAGCAGAAATAGGCATAGTAATAGAATAAGCATATAGTGACAGAATTGGGCATAATGACAAGATAGGCATATAGGAACAGATCTGATGAACATGTGATAATAGAACCAATTAGGCATAGTGACATGATTAAGCAACTAGCATAATAGGGACATCATAAACAAGCATGATGAGATCTAAACAGTTAATTATATGCACAAGTTATGATAGATCTGATATGATTCAAATTACTCAATAGGCATATGCTTAATCCGAACTCATAGGAATGTCTAGATTACATTTTAATTATTTCTATCTAAAAATAACATAGACTCACTATGATTGGATCTAAGAAACAGAAGAATGATTCCAGATGTGGTAGCACAGATCTCTAAATTCGTACAACTTGATTGTTGAAGAAGAAGGCTAGATCAGATTATGTTGGGGGCAACACCTCGTTGTCGGCATTGAATTAGATGAATAAAACAATGGGATTAAGGTCCTATTTATTTCCATCAGCTAACGAAGCAAGCCAAGAATTCAGTCCACATTCAGAACCAAGAATCTGCCCAGATCCATATGGTGGTCAACCGCCCTCCTTAGTGTGCCGACCTAGGGGTATAGAAAATCCAAAATTTAGGTTAACGCATGTAGATCTTATTACAAAATAAATAACTTACTCAAATATATCTTATTCGTTGATAATCTCGATTTGAAGGGGGATGAGGGTTTATGGTCGTCACGAATAATATAAATACTAAGGAATACGACCAATGTTTTATGGGAAGTATGCAACCTCTTTTGTTAGAAGTTCAATAAATTGAACGGATATATATCCGCGATCAAACCCTTGAGAGAATCAATTTCATAAAATACACTCTTGTAATCAAACATTTTAAATATCAAATTTTATTATTGAAAACGATGAGAATGATGACTTCAGTTTTCGAAATTTCAGCTAGCCACAATAATCAGACAATAATAACTGTAGAAAATTAAAATATTGTACAAGCAAGCCGCTGCTTCTGCAGAAATTTTTTACAAGCAATTTCTATATTTTTTTTCTTTGCAGCAGAGCACCTGTAGAGTTTAGAATATTTTTTTACAGTGGGGTATAGCTGTCCTTCCAGAGCAATTGAGTTGTGCTAGCTATTCAATTCCACTATTTGCAAATTGGTTGGTCTTTGAAATTCTTGATCGTTTGCTTGAAACTGTTCTCTTTGGCCTTTGATTCTTCTTCGTTTTTTTTGAAAGCAAATTTAACAGATAAAAGGAAAAAACACTAAATTGGAAGAAATAAAAATTAAATTAACGACTAAGTAGACCGAAAAAGAAAAAGAAATTTCTTAAGTGAACTAAAAGAACTAGAAAAAAACAGACTAAACAAAATAGAACAAAAGATAAAGGAGACTAGAATTAAAAATGGACTCAACAGACTGACTCAACCTATGCCACGTCGTATTCTACAGCCTCAAATAAACCAAAGGATCCCGCAAATAAATATCCTCCCCGTGGCACCCCACGTCCTTTAATGTCACTTTTTAAGAGAATGCATTGAGTTTCATGAAGCATTATAGGTAAACAGAAACAAAAATATTACAAGATAGATATAAAATAGCAGTGGAATTTAAAACTTTATTTAAGCAGAATACAACGTGGTTCAGAACATAGTTACATCATGAGTCCGAAATATATAAAACCTAGTCTATCAACTTGGAACTTCTATCTTGTACTAAAATCATCAGAGTACAATAAACATGAAAAGGGCCTAATCCCCAAATACATAACCATAGTAGAGAAGGTACGAAATCAAGCAGTACATTTATGCAGCTCCAAGAAAAAGGAAAGAAGAATCCTGATCAAGCTTGAATATTCCCACCCTGAGAACCGGGGGGGGGGGGGGGAGGGGGGACGGAAGAGAAAGAAGAGAAAACAAAATAGGTCAGACATAAGTCTGGCGAGTCCAGTTACTTTTAGCATATAAATAAGTAGAAGCATCAAGACAGACATATAAACTAGATAAGAGGGATAACAACATATAAGGCTGGTATGACAAGGTAAACAGGATAAACCGAATAGAACATATATGAATAGCGCTTCACTAATACTTTTCTTTGCACCAATACTAGTATCATATGAATAAGATGATTCCCAACAAAATGGTAGACTTAGGCATACTTCTAGTAAGAGGTTCTACCCCATACAATAATAGGCAACCCAACTAAACATACCAGTGTTACCTTAAGGATAATAACGGGCTCCTAAACAAGCGAGACTAGATGTACTCTAATTACTACCCCAATCTATCGGCTCCTTACTCCGTAGATACCCTGTGTTGGCCTCACAATAGGATGTATCACTCCCTAAAGTTGCAACCCTTCGTTTACAGGATGCGCACAACCATATCTATTAATGTCACGATGTCTTAACCTCCCTTGTCCAGACCCATGCACACACATGATCCCGTCGGAATGCGCCGCCCACACCGTCCTCTCTTTGGATCTCTTACAATCAGCTCAGTAAGCTCGGCACCGATCTAGTTCGGTGTACTCATTTGATACCTATATATGGGTTACTAACTGACACGGGTCCCACACACAAGATGATACAAGCTTCCCCCTAGGCTTGCATCCCCACTACTAGAATTTCCATAGGTTATGCCTACCAGTGTAACAATATTGCATAACCCCAACATGTTAAATTTGTGGGTTTATACATAAATATTACCCACCACCCCAGGATATACTTAACCCTCC
Organism: Allium sativum; assembly: GCA_030737875.1. Lineage (NCBI taxonomy): Eukaryota > Viridiplantae > Streptophyta > Magnoliopsida > Asparagales > Amaryllidaceae > Allium > Allium sativum. The sequence goes on from CM060926.1 coordinate 319,855,290, forward strand.
CACTGTTACAAGCAAGTCTGCTTAACCCTACTCAAGTTAACATGTTCATGTAATCCCTATGGATTCAAACAGGTTAGGTATTACAAGTTCACTACCATATATTCATTTATGGTTATGATACACTAGACCTCCCACATTAAGCCTACAACTTGTGGATGCTGGATATGCTTGGCGGGTCCGGGCAGACTTCTTCCACAAGTCAAACTTAACCTTTTGTCTTAGCACCTTACATGTTTATGCACTTAGACCCCTCACATTAGATTCACCACTTGTGGTCACTGGAAATGCCAGTCGGGTTCGGGCAGACTTCTAACACAAGTGTAATCTAACCTCGTGTCTAAGCGCGGTTACAGTTTCTAATTACTTTAAATCTAGGCATTTTCATTATTTAACAATTATCCCTATTCATTATAGATTTTTATGCCCCTTTTCCAAGTCATATTTATCATGTACCATATGCCCCAATTTAAGATCATTAATCACAATTTTGGTTTATGCCCCAAATCCATATTCATGGTTTCAATTCAATTTATTCCCTAAATTTCCCAATACAAGTTATGCCCCAATTTTAACGTTTTCCCCTCGTTTCCAATTTCACGCTTTCGCATATTTCAACTGTATGCCTTGGCTCGAAGGTAGCCTGGCTAAAAAATAAGAAGGGAAAAGCATAAATAAGCATAATAACAAGATAGACATATGATGGCAGAAATAGGCATAGCAACAAAATCAGCTATAATGATAGAATTGGGCATAATGACAAGATATGCATATAGGAATAGATCTGATGAACATGTGGTAATAGACCAGATTAGGCAGAGTGACATGATTAAGCAACTAGCATAATAGGGACATCATAAACAAGCATGATTACATCTAGACAGTGAAATAGATGTACAAGTTATGGAAGATTTGATATGATTCATATTACTCAATAGGCATAGGCTTAGATCCGAACTCATAGGCATGTCAAGATTACATTTTAATTATTTCTATCTAAAAATAACATAGGCTCACTGCGATTAGATCCAAAAAACAGAAGAATGATTGCAGTTGTTGTAGCACAGATCTCTAAATTTGTATAACTTGATTGTTGAAGAAGAAGGCTAGATCAGATTATGTTGGGGCAGCACCTCGTTGTAGCCATTGAATTAGATGAATAGAACAAGGTGATTAAGTTCTTATTTATTGCCATCAGCTGACGAACCAAGCCTAGAATTCAGCCCACGTTCAGAATCAAGAATCTACCCAGTACGTATGGGGGTCGACCCCCCTTTTGTGTGTCGACCGAGGGGTCGACACCCCCTTGATGGGGTCGACCCATGGGTCGACACCCATAGCGGGAAATTTCCGCTCCACTTCCACTGTTTGATTTTGAATTATTTTGAATTTCTGGGTTAATTTGTTTACATATATTTCTCTTATACGTATACAAACTTCTAACCTTAATAACTTCTTCATACGATGTCTGTTTTATGCAAACTCGAAGTCTATCTTAAGTTGAATTCCGAGACAAACGTAATGGCGCAATCCGTTTTACTGAATTCCCAATATTTAATTAAGTATTATTTAATTTATCATCTTAATGTGTTATAAATTATGGGGTGTTACACTCCTTTTTTATATACCAAAGCAAATCACGCCTGTAAAGCTTTCAGGAAACAATTCACGCAATTTGTTTTTTTTCTTTGTTCAAGAATCCGATTTCACACAAAATTAGGAAGCAGTCAACAAAATTGAACAAAATCAATTCAGGAAACTTATCATGCTTTTTTACTCAAAATTTGAGTTTTCGGATTTAAAGCTAGTTTGTGGTTTGAATTTTCGAGTTATGGCATTCAGAACAGGTGGTTTTGCGCACTGTTGTCGATCTAAAGTATGGTACGGTGTTGGTTATATGAGGTGCGGATTTTCTGTGGGTTTGTTTGAACTATGGTTGAGGAAACAATTGATGAGGTGACCTGGTGGGTTTGAACGATAGTTTTTGAACTGATGGATGTTTTGCTTTAAGGAGAGGATGGGTGGCCTGTGGTGCTATATGGGATGACGCTAAGAAGATGTCAAAGAGGTTCTTTGAAACTGGTTTGGTCTATGATATGAAGTTGTGGAGTTTCGGTGGTGGAATTTTTGGAAGATATGATCAAATTATGGGTTGAGGCAGTGGCATCATGGGGGGTTATGAAGTTGGCGGAATGATTGTTTGTTCGTGAAGATGCGATGAACGGTATGTTGTGATTGAGGGTTAGTGGAATGTGGTATGAACTTTGTTGATGGAGATGGATTTTTGGAGATGCATTGTGACGTTGTATTGGTTTTGTGGATGACTTTGGTTGGCGTTGTGGTCTGGTTTATGGATGAAGTTGGCTTGAAAAGGAGCTTTTTGTTGTGATTGCAGGATTGATGAACGCTGGGGTGATTGTTGATGAATCGATGATGTAAAGCTGAGGGTTGGTCTGAAGGGTGAAGAAGGTGGTGAGGGGATGTATGGGATGTATTGCTGGCGGTGAAGAGGTTGATGGCTTGAAAATTGGTGATGGATGATTCAGAGAAGAGGGAAAAGGAAAAAGGGAAATTGTATATATATATATTCTGTTTTTTTGGAAAGAAATTTTAACAGAAGGAGGGATGTAAGAGACTGGAAATAAAATTGAAAAAAAAGAAGAAGAAAGAAATCAAGTAAAAAAAGGGCAAGTTTTTATTTATTTATTTATTGTGTAAAAGGACGCAATGAAAAGAAAGTACTAAGGAGAATTTGTAAAAGTAAAGAAAGAGGTTGAGAAACAAAAAGGAAAGAAATCAAAGAAAAACTAGCAAGATTTTTTTCTCTAGTATAGAAGATTATAGTATCAATGAGAAATATCAAATCAACTAATCAAGATTTTCTCTCTCTCTATATATATATATATACACACATACATGAAAACAGAAGGAAAAAAATAAAAATAACAAAAACTAACACGAATTGGAAATTAAGTAAATAATAAAATTTAATTGTTACCTCCCCAGCAACGACGCCAAAAAATTGATCGACACTTTTCTATGAATTAAAAAAGTGCAAATTTATTTTAAACTTGTAACGGCCCCGGATTCCGCCCGACCCGATCGATCGCAAAATCAACTAAGACCGTTCAAAACCCAAGTACGTTAACTTTGGGAATACAACAACATCAGAACAATATCAGTAGACTTTTATAAACATTTCAATAATGTTACATCAGAGTACATAATATCAGAGTACATCAAATAAAATTACAGCGGAAGATAAATTACAACAAATTATAATACAATACAGTGCAGTGGAAATAAAATAGATACAGTGGAAGACAACTATGCTCTGGACACAACTTTAAGCTTCATTCCAGAATCCTGCTCAAGAGATAAAGACCTGTAGACAAACTACTCGACTACCCGTGTGGAAAAGAGGACACCCGAGTTTGCAAAGTGAAACAAACTACGAGTCAGTCATGGGACTGGTGTGAGAATTCTTAACTAATTTAACTAATAGTAATAAGGCAAATCCAAGAACCACGCCGCTAACGCAGAACGGGTTTTATTCCAATGGATTGTCGGTGCATAACATAAAGTGAATCGTCAAAAACAACGCAATGCTTTTGGAAAAATGGAATCACCATAAGACTCAAGTCCCAACACACAATGCACGGCAAACCAGAGGATAGAGTTTTACCTTATGATGATTAAACATGCTTGGTACGATAAAAACAAATTTGATATTATTATTAGTGTATATAAAAACATTTCAAAATAAATGTATCAATCCTAGGAAGCATAGCTACCATATACTATGCCTCCATACTAGTAATACAATCAAAACCGCATGAGGTCGTATTGGAAATTGAGTTTCCATCATGAGTCAAGGCTAGGGAGGAGCTCCTTACCGATTCGAGACACTCTAGCTAATGTCTCAGGATTCCCCGCAGTTAACCCTTGGATCCTGCAGGGACGGTCCATACATACAGCTTCGTGGATTGGCAATTCCTGAACACACGTTCCCGGTCCTATAGGACCTATCATCCGAGGTGCCTCATTCCATCATCCACATAAGTAAAATATCAGCCAGTTTAAGCACTGACACTACTTCTAGCTAGAAAGAAACGTGTTGCTCTCCCTGCGTTTCCTTCTCCCATTTTAGAGTCCACCGGGTTGTGAGGCTCGTGAAGCTACGTAATACACAAAGCTATGCTTATTCAAGCTGTGCTTTGATCGTCACCACAAGGTTCTGCTTTTCAACAAGAAACCTTGATCATTGCATCTTAGTATGCCACACTGTCACTCCATATCACACTACCAATCTTTTTCCGAAATATATGAAAGGGTGTTAAGCAAGAGAATAAATTCTCCACCACCAAACATTCATACATTCGACAGAAAATCAATAAATCCAATATAAAGGAGTACAATGTCGGACACACATTCCATTTATAAGCTTATGCTCTGGGTCTGAGCGAAAGCCAAATCCGTACAAATCAACACTACGTCCGGATAACGACCATCTTAGCCCCGTCTTGGGAGAAAATCAATCAAGGGCCTCAACACTAGTTACCCATTCAATGTGAAGATCGTCGGTCTTCAATCGCCGTTTTCAATTCTTCGAACGTCGTATCATTATTTGGAATGAGAGTAAACTCGGACTTTCCAAGTAACTCTCGCATATATAAATTTGAAAACCATTTCATATCGTTGTTAATAATTTATAACGATCTATCGCTATTTTTACTTTGTATACACATCCTAAACATAACAATGTATATTTTCTTCTTCCATCCTTCAATTTACACAAAATGTATATTTAGTTTCATTATTTTTTTCCTAATGAAAATCTATTCCTTAGAAATGTAAATTTCTAATCTTATTATTTATATTGAAAAATGTAAATTTCTATTCCTATTTTATTTACATTGAGAAATGTAAATTTATACTTCAATATATTATTATATTGAAAATGTAACTTTTATTTCATATTCTATTTACATTGGGAAATGTAAATTCCTAATTATTCCTTTATTTCCTTTGTTCACATTGAAAAATGTAAATTCTTTAAAAGTATAACTTCTATTCCTTTAATCCCTTTATTTACATTAAATTATAATTTAACGATGAATCCTTCCTTTTCTTTCTTTCCTTTACATAAAAATGTAAATTTTAATTCAACGTTACATTTCAATTTTTTTTTTTAACATAAAGATGTAAATTCTATTTCAATGTAGAATTCATTCTTTTTATTACACTGTAAAATCCTCTTTGTAATTACATTAAAATGTAATTAACAATACGGTGAAAATTCTATCCTTTCAATATTACAATAAGAATGTAATTTACATTACAACGTCAAATCCTTCTTTTTGATTACATTAAAAATGTAATTATCATTACATGAAAATTTTCTATCTTTCAACTACAGTGTGAAATCTCCTTTTTAATTACATTAAAAATGTAATTAACATTATAATGTCAAATTTCTCTTTTTAATTACATAAGGAAAATGTACTTTATTTTTACAATAATATATTCTATTCTAAATTACATAATAAAATGTAACTTAAATTACATGTCAAATCTTGCTCTTTAATTTGCAATGTATATTCCTACTTTATTTACAATAATAATGTAATTAAATTTTCAATGCAAATTCTCACTCTTTAATTTACATATAAAAATATAGTTTTATGTTACATGTAAGTTATATTTCTCTAATTATATATAAAAATGAAATTTTCTATGCGGTATAAATTTCATGTCTTTTGATTACATATAGAAATGTAATTTTTCTTTTCAATGCAAATTTTCATTCTTATTTTACATATAAAAATGTACTTTTAATGTTACCATATTTGTCAAACAAGCATCCCCTTTTTTATTTATGACTCATATTTCATTTACATTAAAAATGCAAATTCTTATGTTAACAAAATTTCATTCTTCCTTATATACTTTAATGATTCATTTTTATGTTAACACAATTCCATTCTAACTTGAAAATTTTAATGAATTCCCTTTTTAACATAAATATGTGATTTTTCCTCCTTTATTTTACATTGAAAAATGCAAGTTATTACTCTACTTTAATTACATTAATAAAAATGTAAATTTTTATTAAATGTAACTCATTCAATTTAATGTTATTCTTTCAACATTTTGTTCGCATCAAGGAATGCAAAAAAAATACTACTGTAACGACCTGAAAATTCGAACCAATTTGAAAATGTCATTTTGGCTAATTCGAAGAATTTTGAATATTTAAAGTGTTTTATTTTAAATAATAACGACGGAAAAATTTGTTTAATCGAAGTTGAAAACGAATAAATTTATTTTATTATATAACGAGCCTGAAATGGCGCGGCAGTTTGAAAATTCGATTTTAAATTTCAATTGAATGTATAGAATTCGTTTTAAATCGGAATTGGGACGACCCAGGAAAATATAACTCTGTTTGACGATATCTTTCCAACGAATCCGAAAAATCGAATTTCCGTAATGAAGATCAAAAGTTATGATCAAATGAATTTTCAGAATAGTCGCTATAGAATTTATAAGGGCCTGTAAAATAGCCATTTTTCAAACGACCTCTGTTTTCGATGAAACCACCTCTGTTGGATCTGGAATGTCGAATTATTGCTAGGTTTCAATTTTCAGAATTTTTCGAATTAGTATGTGAGCATGGCAAGTGAAAACGCGTTTTGTCAGTTGACAGTTAAATTGGATCGACCCGAAAAAAGACATTTTTCCAACGGTCTCGGAATTCAACGAAATTAGTTTCGTTGGAATCGTATCGTCGAAACATAACCAAAAATAATTTTTCTGGATTTTTCGGGGTCAGTATGTGGGCCCGGTAATGTAAAAATGTACGTTCGAATTTGGATATGCGATAACTGTGTGTGTTAATGTGTCTAGACCTTATATTTATATATATACAAGCCCAATCTCCACCACATCAGCCCATTCTCTATCTCCACATTTCTATTTTTCCATCTATGGCTGAAAATTATTTAATTTTAATTTAAAATCAAAATTCTAGCTCAAAAATAAAATCTCTTCAAAACCCATCGTATTATATGTCGATTCGAAGCTCTCGACTTGTAGAATGCAGATCTATAGTTTGTTTTGACATGCAGCGACTAGGTTGGTCAGAAAACTCGGTCAAAGTCGCTGAAAATCGAAACCTTAGGGTTCAATTTGGGTATTTTTGATTTAGAGCTAAATCGAAGAAACTAAAATCTGGGTATTGTTCCTCTCGTCGACGGGAGTTGAACGAGTGTTGTTATGTGATCTATAAGTATGTAATTCGTCGGGATTGGGTGGTTAAAGGTCAGAAAGGGCGAAACTAGGGTTGCTGGCGGACGGCGTCTTGGCTGACCGGAGGGGATCTCGGGGTTACTGGTCGACGCGCCTCGAAGATGGGAGGAGAACGGTGCTGGTCTCAGGCTTTATCACGGCCGGAGTTAGGAGGATTTCTTGGTCAAAGTTGGGCGCTGAATGGGTTGGCGCGGGTTTACTGTAGCGCGTGTACAGGAGAGCGGGAAGAGGGTTGAAGAAGAGGATGACGTGGCGCGTTATGATGGGGTGAGATATTATTTAATTAATTTCATATAATTAAAATTTCGAAATGGTAAATCACTGATAACTTTTGCATATGGACTCGGATTGACGAACGGTTTGTTGCGTTGGGATCGTGGCGGAGTTGCGGACGTTTTGGCACTGGTTTGGTTGCGATTTGAGACTGTCAAATTTTGGGCCTTTTCTGGATGTCCGTTCGAATTGTAACCCGAAGGTGAGTGTTTCTTCATTCACGTAAGACTAAATTTATCCCATATTTATCGAATTAATGTATGGAATAAATTGTTTACATGGTTGTGTTTGATTTGGTGAATGATTGCTTGAAATTGATATGCCAGTGTGTTACATGCAATAATAATCGATAATTGGTTATTTAAATTTAATTTAAATTTTAAATTTGAAAACTCTGACACCTGTCAACCAGTATGTGATTAGATTTACTGTTCGAATGAATGTTTGTGATGGATGTGTCTGTTTACTTGATTACTGAAGGTGTATTGTTTGAATTGTTCTGTCATTCAGTATATGATGTGGTGTGCCCATGTGACGATAAATCCCAATTACCCTTGATGTTGCGGGCATCGAATAAACCCGGGATTTATCGATAAAATGAATTAAGAACACAGAGTGAAATGATAAACCTCTGTGATCCTGATTTGGATTGAAATGATAGATCCATCCCTGAATACCGAGAAATTAAAGTTAAATCACTTGGCCATAGGATAGCAAATTATATACGGACATCGGTTGGTTAAATAATTTTTAAAATTATTTGAAATATATTCGATGTGAAATTTCATTAAAGGAAATGTATCGATTTTCGATAAATTATTATTTTCTTTGAAATATGGATTCTCGATGACATTTGAAATGATTAAGGAAAATTTTCCAAATTAATTTGGAATTTGAATTTCGGATTTAAATATACGTTGGGATTTATTCCAACAGTTGAACTCGAATGCAAATAATTCTTTTGAATTAAAATTTTGGAATAAAAGAAAATCGTGGATATTTGAATTGTTTAAAACTATATACGAGTAGGGTTTGAATTCTCGAAATGAAAAGAAAAATGGTTGAAGGGGTTTGAAACGAGACTTTGAAATGGGTAACTCCATTTGAGTTGGGATTTGATTCGAGTGCTGAAATTAGGAAGGAGAAATAATTTAAAAATTTAAATTCTATTTTTATTTTATTTTATTTTAAACTATATATCTACCTTATTTCAAGTAAAGTTTATACATTATTATTTAGAAGTCATTTAGTAAACCTTGTTTCTATATATATATGTAGCAAATTGAATTTCCTTAGTTTACTCTAATAAATTATATCAGTAAGTTTTATATATGGTTATTTTAAGTATTTATCTTTATAAATTTTTATATAAATTTTAATTCTCCTTCCGAATGGAAAGTGGTTGGGTTTAGATCGTTGGTTCAAATGGAGTCGAGAGACTGTTATATTCTTTTTGAATATGAATTGATTTTAAATCGATTTTATACGAAAGGGTGGAGTTTATTCTACGTGAATATGAATGGGATTCTAAGAATTTGAAATGAATAGATATGGAAATATATACCTTATTGAATATGAATGAGTTCAAATGTAATTTGATTTGGAATAATTGAAATCGTTTGGAATAAAGTATATTCTGTATGAATATATATATATATATATATATATATATATATATATATCGATTTGAAATATTATATATGAATATAATATAATGATATGGAAATAAATCCTGGTTTGGAATATAATCGGTTTGGGAATGATCGAAATTATTTTGATATGAAAATTATATTCTTTTGGATATAAAATGACCTCGAATCAAAATCCAATATTTTGATATGAAAGCGAACTTTTGTGAAATGTAAAAGAACCGACCGATGTGAAAAATGTAAACGTTTGGTTGTTAAGGAGACCGGAGTCGACATAAGGCATACTCTCTGTCAGTGTCGATACCACATTGACAACTGTGTACGCGGTGAAAGTTCCAGAACCGAAGTCGGATGGTATGGAGGCGATTACTGGATTTGAAGAAAGAGAACGATGATGGATTAGCCTTGACCTTCGGGTCATAATTGAAATGACTAAAACAGGAGCCATCCCCGGGTTAATGGATCGCATCTCTGATCGAACGCACTCCTTCGAAACCATCTCTATTACTATTATGATCGATTTGGGTGCACCTTTGAATATGGGAATGTCGTTCGAGGTGGGCGGTAGTTGCGGCTATGCGTTACCACCGGCCTGGGGCCCGCGAATTCGGTAGAATCCTACCGGGGTATTCCTCAGTGCCTTGTCATATTATCCTGATCGAGCCCCTACGATTTTGATTTAACGTTGTCGTATCACGGCGCATCCCTATCCACCGACGTACTGGTGTGTTATATGCAAACTGTACGGTAATGCTATAAACAGTGTAAGGGTAACATGGTAATCCCGCTTACACTATTTTCGATATTATACTTTACGGAATAAACACTATTGTAATAGCGTATTATACTATGTATGTATTAGTTTAACAGATCCTTGAGAGATGGAAAAATCCCGTAACATCTCTTGAGTTACTGCACCATGATACCGATATTATTCTGTATTTTAATTTGACTAATATGAGATGATTTAGTGCTGATCCGAGTGTTTGTTGTGTTTTCTTTTTATGCAATACGCTCGGGTCAGCAGATGTTGCAGTTAATGAAGATTGTCTTGCCTTGGAGATCGAAGACGGAGTTTGATATACATGTATCCTCTACATTATATTTCCGCTGCATTACTGTATGTGAGTGTATAACTCTGATTGATTTGAATATTGTAACTCAAATGTATATGTTTAAATGTTTTGAAATATTATTTGTTTATTATATGTTGTCCTTCCGCTGTGAGGTTCTGTGATTGTTTTTCTTCCTTTCTTCTTTTTCCCCAAATAACTATCTGGGTTGGCGATTCGTTTGGGTCGACATGTGTGGTTTATTGTCGGTTTAAACGGTCAAAAATCTGGGTCGTTACAGCTGGTATCAGAGCGATGGTTATCGATAACCTTGGCTCTGTTGGGAATTAACTCATTAGAGATGGGGTTAGAAACGCCCTAGAATGAGTTTGAGTGATATATGAGAGAGCGTACTTGTATTTTTGATATAAAAATGGTTTTTATTGTGTTGGCTTGTTCTGTTGAATATTTATAGATTCTGGTCGATATATGGGACGCCATACGATCGATAGGAATTTCTAAATAATCGAACAGAATGATTTGACATAATATGGTTTTCAGTTATATTTTTAAATATATCGAATATATATTATGGTTCAAATATGTATGTACTTAATTTAGTGGGGGATAATGTAAAGTTATTACCTATTGTGGTTGATTTAAATCGCAAAAACTAATATGAAAAATTAGTGAATTTAGAAGTATTTGGAAATGAAATCTGTTGAATATAATTGGGTGAGAAAGGTTTGAGGTTAAAATAGAAGCGAACTTGAAATTGGATCCTGGGTGTTTTCGAAGATAGTTGCTAAAGTTTGAAATAATGTCGTACGATAAAAATAGTTTGGAAATAATTTTCAAATGGTTTTCAATGAATAAGTGTGAAACCTCTACTTAGACCTTAGGAATGACTTCGGTAATGAGTGCACGCATTATCGATGATTATTCTGAAGAGTTTAAGTGGGGGAGAGACCACCCAGTATTTTCATATCTAGCTTGAAAGGATTTTTAGATTTAAACTCCTATAATATAAGTTTGTATAAAAAGTATAAGATATTTATAACTGAGTTTAAGGTTTAACAAGAATTGAAATTTCTATGTCTTCTTAAATTTAAGGTTTGGATTTAAAAATCCATATGATATGGTTTCTAAAATATTATAACTATATATATATGTAATTTTAAACTTGAATAATAAACCTGGAATCAAGCACCTTGAGTTGTTTTAACTGGTGATAATGATTTGAGAGTAGAATAAATGAATTAAGTTATGGGAATAAGATTTAATTTAAGATGGAAATAGAAATAAATGAATGTTAAAATGGGTAAGGAATGAATAGAATGAACAAAACAGGGGAACGAAGATTTGCCGGGAAAGAATATATATATATATAAATGGTTTGAATATAACGCACCGCGCAGCGACCGTTCGCGAAATTCGATCATTGACTTTGAATGGACGTAGCGGGAGATCCGACCATCGGATTCTCCTAAAACCAGAACCGTTGGGTTCGTATCGAAAAGAGCTTTCCAGCGAATATGAGAGATTTGAAATCTAACGGTTGGATTTGGAGATATGTCCAAATCAAATTTGGAAAAGGTCGCTATGGCCGCAGTTCGGTGGCCGTTATTGGAAACCGACTGAAATATCGATAATAAAATTTTTAAAAAATATTAAAAATTTGTGTAAAATCATAATAAGTGATTTGGGAAGAATTGGGATGAAAATATAAAACTCTAGATGGGTTAAAACTCAATTGGACGGTACATCGAATATGAACATAAGTATGAACAATGAAATGGAATGTAAATCATCTTGTCGAATGGTGTATAACCTAAATTTAGTAGAGGAATCGAGTCAAATGGAGTTTAACTCAGGAAATTTAATAAAATGATTTGAGAACTAATTTTGAAAAAAATTTCGAGGGTGAACATTTCCTTAATTCCAATCATGAGAGGGTGGGTCGAGTAAATAAGCATGTTAATGGAATAACATTTCATGTAACTTGAATGGGAAAAATATAGAAATGTATCGGAATTGAGTAAACAAATTTAATTCAAATCCATTTTTCCGAGTAAAGAGATAATAACAACTGAAATGAATAAGTTGAAATGAACTTGAGTAAGATAGACAATGGCATAATATGAATAGGTAAAATAAAAATTTGCTTAATACAAGTGATATGAACGGGAGTATACTTAAGCGACAAAGGATAAACTTCATTTGGTTTGCTGGCCTGGCATAGATATATTGGTTTTGGGGTTAAATGATTAATGTATGTTGGGTAAGTTGCCATATATTGTATATATGCTTGAATCTCATGTGTATGCAAGTTGTAACAGGTGTAAGGAGTGTGCGCTACGCTTTGGAGCTCGCTTGCGCAAATACTAAATGCAAAGGTAAATAAAAACCGCAAAATAAACGCTAAACGAGGTACGTACTTGTGGTATATGGTTTTGTGGTTTTATATTTTGTTTTTCCCCATTTTGGGATGCCTCATCGTTGGATGAGATGTATATTGAGTCATATGTATTTTGGGATTCTTCCCAGACCTCTCCGTACAAAGGAGATGCTGTCGAAATTTTCCGTGATTTCGGGAGTTAGAAAAATTTACGAGTTTTACAACCATACTTGTTTTGGAAAATATTATTTTAAAATATGGTTTTGAAATAAATATGCACTTAATATCGGTTCGTTCTCTTTTCGAGGACGAAAAGACTTTAAGTGGGGGAGAATGTAACGACCTGAAAATTCGAACCAATTTGAAAATGTCATTTTGGCTAATTCGAAGAATTTTGAATATTTAAAGGGTTTTATTTTAAATAATAACGACGGAAAAATTTGTTTAATCGAAGTTGAAAACGAATAAATTTATTTTATTATATAACGAGCCTGAAATGGCGCGGCAGTTTGAAAATTCGATTTTAAATTTCAATTGAATGTATAGAATTCGTTTTAAATCGGAATTGGGACGACCCGGGAAAATATAACTCTGTTTGACGATATCTTTCCAACGAATCCGAAAAATCGAATTTCCGTAATGAAGATCAAAAGTTATGATCAAATGAATTTTCAGAATAGTCGCTATAGAATTTATAAGGGCCTGTAAAATAGCCATTTTTCAAACGACCTCTGTTTTCGATGAAACCAACTCTGTTGGATCTGGAATGTCGAATTATTGCTAGGTTTCAATTTTCAGAATTTTTCGAATTAGTATGTGAGCGTGGCAAGTGAAAAAGCGTTTTGTCAGTTGATAGTTAAATTGGATCGACCCGAAAAAGGCCATTTTTCCAACGGTCTCGGAATTCAATGAAATTAGTTTCGTTGGAATCGTATCGTCGAAACATAACCAAAAATAATTTTTCTGGATTTTTCGGGGTCAGTATGTGGGCCCGGTAATGTAAAAATGTACGTTCGAATTTGGATATGCGATAACTGTGTGTGTTAATGTGTCTGGACCTTATATTTATATATATACAAGCCCAATCTCCACCACATCAGCCCATTCTCTATCTCCACATTTCTATTTTTCCATCCATGGCTGAAAATTATTTAATTTTAATTTAAAATCAAAATTCTAGCTCAAAAATAAAATCTCTTCAAAACCCATCGTATTATATGTCGATTCGAAGCTCTCGACTTGTAGAATGCAGATCTATAGTTTGTTTTGACATGCAGCGACTAGGTTGGTCAGAAAACTCGGTCAAAGTCGCTGAAAATCGAAACCTTAGGGTTCAATTTGGGTATTTTTGATTTAGAGCTAAATCGAAGAAACTAAAATCTGGGTATTGTTCCTCTCGTCGACGGGAGTTGAACGAGGGTTGTTATGTGATCTATAAGTATGTAATTCGTCGGGATTGGGTGGTTAAAGGTCAGAAAGGGCGAAACTAGGGTTGCTGGCGGACGGCGTCTTGGCTGACCGGAGGGGATCTCGGGGTTACTGGCCGACGCGCCTCGAAGATGGGAGGAGAACGGTGGTGGTCTCAGGCTTTATCACGGCCGGAGTTAGGAGGATTTCTTGGTCAAAGTTGGGCGCTGAATGGGTTGGCGCGGGTTCACTGTAGCGCGTGTACAGGAGAGCGGGAAGAGGGTTGAAGAAGAGGATGACGTGGCGCGTTATGATGGGGTGAGATATTATTTAATTAATTTCATATAATTAAAATTTCGAAATGGTAAATCACTGATAACTTTTGCATATGGACTCGGATTGACGAACGGTTTGTTGCGTTGGGATCGTGGCGGAGTTGCGGACGTTTTGGCACTGGTTTGGTTGCGATCTGAGACTGTCAAATTTTGGGCCTTTTCTGGATGTCCGTTCGAATTGTAACCCGAAGGTGAGTGTTTCTTCACTCACGTAAGACTAAATTTATCCCATATTTATCGAATTAATGTATGGAATAAATTGTTTACATGGTTGTGTTTGATTTGGTGAATGATTGCTTGAAATTGATATGCCAGTGTGTTACATGCAATAATAATCGATAATTGGTTATTTAAATTTAATTTAAATTTTAAATTTGAAAACTCCGACACCTGTCAACCAGTATGTGATTAGATTTACTGTTCGAATGAATGTTTGTGATGGATGCGTCTGTTTACTTGATTACTGAAGGTGTATTGTTTGAATTGTTCTGTCATTCAGTATATGATGTGGTGTGCCCATGTGACGATAAATCCCAATTACCCTTGATGTTGCGGGCATCGAATAAACTCGGGATTTATCGATAAAATGAATTAAGAACACAGAGTGAAATGATAAACCTCTGTGATCCTGATTTGGATTGAAATGATAGATCCATCCCTGAATACCGAGAAATTAAAGTTAAATCACTTGGCCATAGGATAGCAAATTATATACGGACATCGGTTGGTTAAATAATTTTTAAAATTATTTGAAATATATTCGATGTGAAATTTCATTAAAGGAAATGTATCGATTTTCGATAAATTATTATTTTCTTTGAAATATGGATTCTCGATGACATTTGAAATGATTAAGGAAAATTTTCCAAATTAATTTGGAATTTGAATTTCGGATTTAAATATACGTTGGGATTTATTCCAACAGTTGAACTCGAATGCAAATAATTCTTTTGAATTAAAATTTTGGAATAAAAGAAAATCGTGGATATTTGAATTGTTTAAAACTATATACGAGTAGGGTTTGAATTCTCGAAATGAAAAGAAAAATGGTTGAAGGGGTTTGAAACGAGACTTTGAAATGGGTAACTCCATTTGAGTTGGGATTTGATTCGAGTGCTGAAATTAGGAAGGAGAAATAATTTAAAATTTTAAATTCTATTTTTATTTTATTTTATTTTAAACTATATATCTACCTTATTTCAAGTAAAGTTTATACATTATTATTTAGAAGTCATTTAGTAAACCTTGTTTCTATATATATATATATGTAGCAAATTGAATTTCCTTAGTTTACTCTAATAATTTATATCAGTAAGTTTTATATATGGTTATTTTAAGTATTTATCTTTATAAATTTTTATATAAATTTTAATTCTCCTTCCAAATGGAAAGTGGTTGGGTTTAGATCGTTGGTTCAAATGGAGTCGAGAGACTGTTATATTCTTTTTGAATATGAATTGATTTTAAATCGATTTTATACGAAAGGGTGGAGTTTATTCTACATGAATATGAATGGGATTCTAAGAATTTGAAATGAATATATATGGAAATATATACCTTATTGAATATGAATGAGTTCAAATGTAATTTGATTTGGAATAATTGAAATCGTTTGGAATAAAGTATATTCTGTATGAATATATATATATATATATATATATATCGATTTGAAATATTATATATGAATATAATATAATGATATGGAAATAAATCCTGGTTTGGAATATAATCGGTTTGGGAATGATCGAAATTATTTTGATATGAAAATTATATTCTTTTGGATATAAAATGACCTCGAATCAAAATCCAATATTTTGATATGAAAGCGAACTTTTGTGAAATGTAAAAGAACCGACCGATGTGAAAAATGTAAACGTTTGGTTGTTAAGGAGACCGGAATCGACATAAGGCATACTCTCTGTCAGTGTCGATACCACCTTGACGACTGTGTACGCGGTGAAAGTTCCAGAACCGAAGTTGGATGGTATGGAGGCGATTACTGGATTTGAAGAAAGAGAACGATGATGGATTAGCCTTGACCTTCGGGTCATAATTGAAATGACTAAAACAGGAGCCATCCCCGGGTTAATGAGATCGCATCTCTGATCGAACGCACTCCTTCGAAACCATCTCTATTACTATTATGATCGATTTGGGTGCACCTTTGAATATGGGAATGTCGTTCGAGGTGGGCGGTAGTTGCGGCTATGCGTTACCACCGGCCTGGGGCCCGCGAATTCGGTAGAATCCTACCGGGGTATTCCTCAGTGCCTTGTCATATTATCCTGATCGAGCCCCTACGATTTTGATTTAACGTTGTCGTATCACGGCGCATCCCTATCCACCGACGTACTGGTGTGTTATATGCAAACTGTACGGTAATGCTATAAACAGTGTAAGGGTAACATGGTAATCCCGCTTACACTATTTTCGATATTATACTTTACGGAATAAACACTATTGTAATAGCGTATTATACTATGTATGTATTAGTTTAACAGATCCTTGAGAGATGGAAAAATCCCGTAACATCTCTTGAGTTACTGCACCATGATACCGATATTATTCTGTATTTTAATTTGACCAATATGAGATGATTTAGTGCTGATCCGAGGGTTTGTTGTGTTTTCTTTTTATGCAATACGCTCGGGTCAGCAGATGTTGCAGTTAATGAAGACTGTCTTGCCTTGGAGATCGAAGACGGAGTTTGATATACATGTATCCTCTACATTATATTTCCGCTGCATTACTGTATGTGAGTGTATAACTCTGATTGATTTGAATATTGTAACTCAAATGTATATGTTTAAATGTTTTGAAATATTATTTGTTTATTATATGTTGTCCTTCCGCTGTGAGGTTCTGTGATTGTTTTTCTTCCTTTCTTCTTTTTCCCCAAATAACTATCTGGGTTGGCGATTCGTTTGGGTCGACATGTGTGGTTTATTGTCGGTTTAAACGGTCAAAAATCTGGGTCGTTACAACTACTCTTTTTATTTTACTAAACCAATTTCCATTTTACACAAATGTCAAGTTTGGTGTCACATTCACAATGAACAAATATAATGTTTTTTGTTTAGCCATTGTCTAATATCACAAAAATGTCCAATTTGATGTCACATAATTAGTGAACAAAAATAGGGATTTTTGTTTTACCTAATTTCTAATCCAAATAAATAACAGAGCAAAGTGATTATTTTTATTGATTTGGACATTCTAATCCAATGTTTGGTGTGAACTAACATATCAATTTCATATTACATGAAACAACAATATAATTAAAATTTTATCCTACAACCAAATCTAAACAAATCAATGCATCCATGTTTCAGAAATTTTAATTGTAGACTTAGATCTACAAATATAAACATCACAATTACCAAAATTCACAACAACAAATTTCCATCTTAAAAATAACTACTTGATTTATAAACATTCATTCAAGAATTTTTTTTTCATTTCTAACAAAATGGAAAAGTAAATAATGTCTATTTTCCATTTCTAACAAAATTGAAAAGTAAATAATGTCTATTTTTCTTATCTAACAAATGACGGTGCAAATAATGTTCATTACAAATTTAACACATAACGGTGTAAACAATGTCACTTCTAATTCAACTAAATGAGGTCTCTTTTTATTCACTAACCAAAATGATGTCTTGTAATTATTTCAACTAAAATCAGTGAAAAATGTAATTTTTGTTATTTCAACTAAAATCAATGTTAATGTCATTCTTTTCTTTTCAAACAAAAGTGATTCTTTTCATTATAAATCGAAAATGATTTCCTTTCATTAATAATAATAAAAAAAATCAATATTAACATATTTTAATTCAATTAATATTAAAAAATCAATATTAATAATAAAACAATGTAAAAATGTAACTTTTCTCTTATTCTTATTTTCAGTAAGAAAAATGTAGACTTCTCTTAATTCTTATTTACATTAAGAAAATGTAAACTTTTCTTAATTCGTATTTACATTAGAGGACACAAATAAAAAGATGCACTTTTATTTCTATGTCATATTTGCATTGTGAAATGCAAATAAAAAGGTGAGCTCTTATTTCTAAGTTTTATTTGAAACAAGAAATGCAAGTAAAAGAACAAATTCTATTTTCATTGCATATTTGCATTCGTAAATGCAAATAAAAGAATAAACTTTAATGACAATTAAAGAGTGATTTTATTTGTAAAACAAGTTATACATCTCTAATCTTAACAAATAAAAAGGATAATTTTATTTGTTTACAATCTCTATTTTAATGAAACATTTCATTCAAAAAAAATGATTTCTATTTTAACGTATGTTTCTGTTCTAATATGATATGTTAAAACAGAATGACAATTTATTCTAATCTTTTTATTTATTTAAATCAAACATGAAAATAAAAATATTGTTTTTATTTTATACTTCAAAGTTTAACACACATGAATATACAATATTTTATATATACAATAATATATGATTTTATCGTATACACAAAATCCTAACAATATCAATCAATCGTTCATCACAATTACAGCACAATCAACATCGAAATAAATACATACATACAACAAGAATCTCATACTGAATGAATATATATATATATATATATATATATGAATCAATAAAATAAATAACTAATTTTAATTTTTAAAATAGAAATCTCACTTCGTTTTGAATTTCTGAGCCGTATAGATCCAAAAATTGGCCAAAATTCAACTTGCTCAGAATCAGGTCCAGTTAGTGTCATCGCGTAGATCTCGGTCTCACGATCGTGGCGCACCTGAAATCGTTCGATTTCGAGTCTGTACGAGCAAGATATGGTTAAAACAAGATTGGTAAAAATTGAATTAAATTAATTAAAGGGTGCGTTTTTTACAAGTCCCTATTAAGTTTCAAAATGTAAAAAAAATCCGGTGATAAAAATAATATAGAATACATCCATATTTTTGAATTTTCGCTAAATAAGTTCCAGAACTACCCTTACACACCTAAAAAACTATCCAACAACTGTTTGTCCTCATTTACTCAGTCTATCGCTCCTGATATCTCGCTCAAACCTAATGCTACAATTCTGGAAAACCGTCAATCACTCCAACAGCGATTTTTTTATTACTTTTTTTGATTTTTACGAAAAACTAGACAATTATATACATATATTAAGTAAAATTGCATAAATTCATGCAACTAAGTGGAATAATTGCATCCATATATTAATATTATGCAAAAAATAAATTATTACTTTTGCGCAACAATGAAATAATTGCATACATTTATGCAAAAAAGTGAAATAATTGCATACATATACAGAACTGTACTGCATAATTGCTGAAACAAAAGAAATGACAAAAAAGTAAATACAAATAATTATAACAAGATGCATATATATATATATATATATATATATATGCAAATAACAGAAATATGTGCATACTAACATGAAAAATTTCATAACATTTACATGTACTACATCAAAAAATAAGTACAGACCACATTTACATGTATTACATCAAAAATTTATAACATTTAGTAGTCTCTGTAGAAACAACTGTAGATTTCAATCATTTGGAAATGGATGGAGGACCAAGCTTCAACAACACCACTACACCAATATCCGCCAGAACACTGTTATCAAAAAAAGAAAATCAACATTAATAAGCTTAATGTGCGGTACAAAAACTGCTTCAGAATAATATAAATACGTGCGTAGAATTCAGCAAAAACCAATAATTTCTGAATATTTATATGCAAGTATTCCAGATATACGCATAGAAATATGAATATATTTGCAAAACAATACGTTTTTCTGTTTGTTTGATAAAAAATTGCATACATATATGCATATATTAGGAATAAATGCATATTTGTCCGCAACTTTTTATCAGAAGTTCAGCAAAAATCCACGAAGGTTAGGAGAACAGTTGAGTCAACATTCCCAGAAGCACAACTGAGTTCAGAAATAAAACTCATGCTCATTCCAACGCAATTGACCAGTTCACATATTGATCGTTCAACCCATTGATGGGCAAAAGTATACCTCATCAAAGTCATATACACTCGGCAATTACAATATAAATACATGCGTAGAATTCAGCAAAAAACAACAATTTCTGAATATTTATATGCAAGTATTCCAGATATATGCATAGAAATAAGAATATATTTGTTAAAAAATATGTTTTTCTGTTTGTTTGATAAAAAATTGCATACATATATGCAAATATTAGGAATAAATGCATATTTGTCCACAACTTTTTATCAGAAGTTCAGCAAAAATCAAAGATATTTTCCTACATTTTACAGATCGCGATTTTGAATGTTTTCCTGTTTGTATTTTCCTACATCCTACAACGAAAATAATGAATGTTGTCCTTCCCATTTTCAAACCAAAAACCAAAATATATAGCTTAAATTAAAAATAAAAAATTCAGCAAAAATCAAAAGCTAACAGAGCCTAAGAACACAGCTAAAATTAAAAACTTACAACCACAAAAATGGCAGCTACAGTTTATGGAAGAAGTGCGGCCTGCCGTTGGGGTCAATTTCCGATTTTGAATCACTGTTGTTGATCTACAGATCGCGATTTCCTCCTTCTTCTTCTTTTCCATGGATCAATGACGTTGATTTCCGAATCGCGATTTCTGCTCTCTTTCTTTTTTTTTCACTCCTTTTTGGCTGTGTATGAACGATCGTGAAGGGGGGGCTGATCGAAGGTGCTGGAGTGGATCGCTAGTTGCTGGAAGGGGGGCTGATCGCGATTTCCTTTGGCTGCGGATCCTGGTGCTGGAGCGGCGTCGACTGAAGAGCGGCGGATTCTGGTGCTGGAGGGCGGTTTAGGTTTAGGTGGAGCGGCGGTTTAGGTTTAGGTGGAGCGCCGCCATGATTGAGGAATATAAGCTTTGGAAAAAATACAAATCGTAATACGTTTCTGATATTTTAGATCCGTATAAAAAGGATTTAGGACCACGTTATACGCACCTTAAATTACGAAAAGGGCAGTTTTGTAAAAAAATTAGCCGCTGTTTAAAATTAGGGATGTAATTTATATGTTTTGAAACATGAGGATGTGAGCTTAATTAGGATTAATTCTAGGGATGTGAGCCTAATTTTCACTTAATTAAATAATCAACGGTTGAAAAAGTCAACCTTCCTCCTTCTCCCTCCATCACATTTCAAGGTCGTTCCCTTTTTATTTTTGAACCCGGTTTATTCAAAACTAGGTCCCCTTTTTTCTCGGGATTGGTGAAGCTAGAAGTCGATCGGAAGGTGGCAAATCGAAGAGGGAGGAGAGGGGTGTCGGCACCCTAGGTGATGGAGGGGGCAGTGGGGCCTACGTGGTGCAGTGGGGGCTGTTTGGCTGTGGGTAGAGGGTGGTTTACTGGCCAAAATACTTCAGTACATCTCATCATCTCCGTATAGAATCGAAGAGGAGGAAGAGAGCTTCGATTTGGTATATGGTTTTTTGATTTTCATTGAGCGGATTGGAAGAAATTAGAGAACGAAATTGGGAGAACGGTGGCCATTGAAAAGGGGGGCGGCGGCTGTGTGTTTTAGTGCTAGGGTTAGGGTTGAGATAATTCTCCTTTTTATAATATTTTAATAATTTAATTACCCATTATGGCCCGATTAGCAATTTTCTCTGATTTCAGCCCAATGACTGTTGCTCCTACCTATTTACCCCCATTTCGGACTCATCTAGCTATGTACCGCAGGCCCAAATGATAATCTTGACCCCCGTTTCTCAGTTTTAAAATACAATTCATTTATTACTAATTCAACCGTACGGAAAAATTCAGCGGGGTCACAAATTAATTTCAAAACTTCCTAAAAAATATATTTAGCTATGTTTTGACGCTGTGGATCTAGGAAAATTAATTTCGTTCAATTTTGAGCCCGTTTGAAAAATGACTATTTTCAAGTCGATTAAAATTGACCGAAATTGACAAAGCTGAAATCTTTTTGCCACGGCCACAAATTAATTCTAAAAATTATAAAAAATTAAATTTAGCCATATTTTGATATTCCAAATCCAAAAAATATTGGTTTCGTCGAAAATAGAGGTTGTTTGAAAAATGGCTATTTTCAAGGCGTATATATTAAATATTAAAAATACATTTTTAAACAAATAATTTTCGAAACTCGAAATACGTAAGTGTTTACTATTTTTCAATGCAGAAACGTCATTCTGAACTCAATAGAAGTGGTTTCGAGTTCAAATTCCTTCGTATGCAAAAAGTAGCATTTTGACCTTTATAAATTTCATAGCGACCTTTCTAAATTTTAATTTGGGCATAACTTTTGATTCCCGCTATGAATTTTCAATTTTTCAGATTCGATAGAAATATATTTTTAAATAGATTCTAATATTTTTGGTTTCACTAAAATCCGTCAAATTTTGCATCCTGTACGATCAGTCAAAGTTTAAGTTTGACTTTTCAAACTACCGCGCTATTTCTAACTCCTTTTATAATTAAAAATAAATTATTCATTCTAACTTTGATTTAAATCAATTTTTAATCATTACTATTATAAATAAATTATTTTAAATATCATAAACTCATTAAAATTACTTAATATAAAATTTTACATTTACCCCAAAATTAAGGGTTGTTACAAAACTACAAGCGCACAGGTGCGTAGTATGCAGGTCGAACAAAGGGAGGAAAATTAAATTTTATTAGTTATATATTTCTTGGGCGAGTTAGATAAATTTTTGAGGATTTGATTGAAAACAATAAAAATTGAAACTGCAATTTGATTCAGAACAAATCTAATTGAACCGATGGTCAAATCACAATTGTCAACTGAAACAGTAAAGCAATAAATCTATTATTGAATTGAATACAGATCTGAATCTAATCAAATCTATATTTGATCCAGTATGACCTAGGAAAGCAAATAAAAAGAAGAAATTAAAATTGCAGAAGTAAAATAACAAACAGAGAATAAAATTAGGATTCCCGTTGAATCTAATAAGACGGTCAATAACTAATGAAAAATAAATGAAAAAGACAAATGGTGCTCTACCAAATCTAATTGTGTAGAAAACACTAATTGCTAAGCAAAATAAAATTTCAGAAAAATAAAAGAAAAACATTATTAATTAAGAATAACATAGTACAGAATAATCAACTCCTTTTACAATGAATACAATGGATATTCATAGGAGATGTAAACTCCTATCAATCAGAATAATTGGGCTAAGAGTAAATCTCTTGAAATAATCTGTTTACAAATAAAAGATATATGATATAATGGTTGAGATATTCCTTGAAGATCTTCCTCCTTGATTATATACATGTGGCAACTTGATTGGATTTTCTTTGGAAACAGTTCATTCAAATCTTCTTTTATATGGTAGCTGAAAACGAATGATTTGATTTGTGAAGAATATTCATATTCCTTAAAATCTTTATTAGTGCATACATTATATATACATATGAATATATATATATATATATAACATATCACTATTCCATATATTCTTTGGAGAAAAAAAGGTGGTGTGTGTATAGATCCATGCTCCCTTCTTCGGCAAGGATAGGGCTTGCCGAGGATCGACTCAGGCCACTCTGTACAAATTTTTGTGCCTTTACCAATGAGCTACAACTTCCTTTGTGATTGAAAACTGGTTGTGTAACGATCCAGAATTTTTAACGAATTTAAAATTGGAATATTCATTGCTTAAATTGAATTTGAATTTGACATAAATATATATGGTTAAGAATATATAATAATTTTGATAAGTTATATGATAGATTTTACTTGAATTATAAATGAGAATGATTATTAATGAGCTTGCATTTATTGATACTATTTGTCGTTTGATCGTATTTGTCAAACCATAACACGAATTAGTAGCGGTAGAATTAAGTGTTGCCTTTAGTTTTCATAACATTTAAAAGAAAGTGCTACCAAAAGTTCTTTTTTCTCCTTAAGACAAGTGTTAAGACACATGTCTTTATGCATGCTCCCTTTCATGCATGATTGCCACTTACCCCCTTATGTGTCTTTACCTCCTTACTCCTCCTTTCCTATATAAGGAGGCTCTATTCTCCATTTTCTTACCATTCCATTCCATTTCGTCCTTTCCTCCTTCTTCTTAAAGCTTATGGCCATGGTTTCCATGGCATAAGTCTTCCTCTTTTCCAACAACACCTTGCCAAAGTTTGTCATTCTCCTCCTCCTTTTATAATATAAAGAGAGATTAGTATTGTAACACCCCACGTCCATTAATGTCACTCTCAAAAGGGAATGCATTAACTTTCATGGAGTATTATTGGTGAATAGAACATAATATAACAAGACATATACATATATTGGTACTTGAAAAATTCAAAACAACTTTTATTGCGGCGGAGAAATAGTTTGATTACAACAACATCATAAACCAACAGAAAGACCAAGTACACTTAGTAACCATCTTGCCAAATTGTTTTCTGAGTACATAAAGTAAAAAGCATAACCCAACAAAAGTAGCCATAAAAGAGATGAGTTGAACTTTACTTTCAGCAATCCAAGCACTTCCAAAAGAGAGAGAAAGAGACCCAAATCAAGCTCCACTAGTACTAGTCCCACCCTAAGAACCTGGGAGGGGGGAGGGAAAGGAAGAAAAGAGGCGAAAACAAGGGGGTCAGACATAAAGTCTGGCGCGTACAATAACTTTAACAATATAATTATTAAAGTAGTTAGGATAAGGCATAAACTGGTAAAACGAGGAATGACTGTGAAACAAGTGGACAAGACAAACAGAGGAATATTCTGACGTTAATTGCGCTCCTAATCACTATAGGATAATGACTATACTGCACCAATGTTAATTACACCGCACCATTACTAGTCCCATACTGGAAGTTGATCCCTCTTACTAATCATAATAATGATAATTATAATAATGGTAGTTTCGTGTACTCCTAGCTGCTATCGTAGGTGCCACCTGCTCCTACCTCCACTAGTTGTACCCACTACCCTCCTCAGCCTAATTACAACATTTATTCATAATACGGTAGTTCCTTGTACTCCTAGCTGCTGTCATAAGTGCTGCCTGCTCCTATCTCCGCTAGTTGTACCCACTAGCTTCCCCATTCGATCGGCTCCCTAACTCGTATATACCCGTGCTGGTCCCACAGTGGAGTGTATCACTCCCCAAAGTGGCAACCCGATACCACTAAAGATGCACGGCTTATACCTACACGAAGCAACAATGTCTTACCTACTAGCCCGGGCCCACGCACGCACATGACCCCGTTGGACTTGCGTTGCCATTGCTAACCTGTTTTTGACCTTTTACAATCAAACCCAGTTAGCGTGCCCCGTCCTTGATCTAACTCGAGCTCACAAAGATACTTAATGGGTTACTGGTTTGAAAAGGGTCCCCATGTTTGACACAAGCTTTCCACCTATGCTTGGTCCCCACTAAGATTCCCCACTTAACCCCTTCTTATTCATGTCTTCTTACATGTTTCAACTTGGTTAAGTGTTTATAATTATATCCCACATGTCACCCATGTTACCCACTTAACAAATCAACATGTGTTATTGGTTAAGCTTGTCTCAACCCTATCTGCTTATCAGATCAATATATTATTGGTTAAGCTGGTCTTAACCCCATCCACTTATATCTTATTGGTTAAGTTGGTCTTAACCATATCCACTTATCAGATCAATATATATTATTGGTTAAGTTTGTCATAACCCTACCCACTTATCAAATTATTGGTTAAGCTGGTCTTAACCCTATCCACTTATCAAATCAATATATATTATTGGTTAAGTTTGTCTTAACCCTATCAGATCAATATATATTACTGGTTAAGTTTGTCTTAACCCTAACCACTTATCAAATTATTGGTTAAGTTGGTCTTAACCTTATCCACTTATATATTATTGGTTAAGCTGGTCTTAACCCTATCCACTTATATATTATTGGTTAAGCAGGTCTTAATCCTATCCTCTTATCATGTTTTACTTAATTTATGATTAAGTACATCATGGTTCAAAGATACATTGGTTAAGAGAATAACTCCCTAAGTATCAACCCCAAAGACCGAAATCAACATCAGATTGGTACTCAGAGAATTACTCACTCAACCAAACTACTGTTTGTCATTCATATTCGTCTTTGATCAGCATTAATTAATTATTAATGCATAGACCTCTCACATTAAGTCGATTTCATGTGGCCATTGGATATGCCGGGCGGTTCCGGGCAGACTTCTACCATAAGCCAGGATTAACCTCGTGTCTAAGCATCAATTAATTTATGCCTTTGACCTCTCACGTTAGACTACCATTTGTGGTTACTGGATTTGCCATGCGGGTCCGGGCTGTCTTTTACCACAAACGAGTCTAACCTCGTGTCTTAGGCCTTTATTACTCATTTAATTTATGCCTTTGACCTCTCACATTAGAATACCGTTTGTGGTTGCTGGATTTGCCGGGCGGGTCCGAGCAGTCTTACACCACAAATGAGTCTAACCTCGTGTCTTAGGCATTTATTATTACACATTATTATTCAACCCCAATTTGAATTAATATCGCTATTTCAAATTTTTCAATAACCTCCAAATTATTCTATGTCCATAATTGTCACTTAAATTATGTCCATAACTACTATGCATATAAATTAGGCCAATTAATGTCTCAAATTAATTATATGCCTTTAAGCCATTTATACCAATTTTCACAATATAATTATTTAATATTTTCCCATTATCCCGACGTCGTTCGTACGTTGAACATGAAATATGTTAGACTAACAAATAGTCTAACAAATAAAAAGGAAAGAAACATCACAACTTGCATAACACACAAAATAAATCTAACTAGGATAACATGGGTCAAAACTGGAATGATTATGATTCATATTAACATAAATTTGCATAATCAACACTTGCATAGGCAATAGTCATAAAACATAAATTCGTATAAACTATGTACTGTCATTGACCTAAATGTATAGATCTAAACATGTAATAGTGAACTTGAATATATGGATAAGGTTTTCCACCTAAACTTAAATAAATTGTGAACTTGCATATAGATTCCTACAAACTTGCATATGGATCTAAACATGTAAATTAATGTCACATGTTTTGCATATAAACTAGCATATGTATATACTTGATTCACATATGAACTTGTGTATAATCCGCCTACAGACTTGCATAAGATTCATATATAATTTAACATCCCAAACTTACATAAGATTTGCATATGATTTAACATCCCAAATGTGCATATGATTTGACATCCCAAACTTACATAAGGTTCACATATGATTTAACATCCTAAACTTACATAAGATTCACATATGAAATATGTCTACAAACATAAGTTAACAAAACAATCATATATTCATAAACAAAATCAAGTAATGTCACATGATTCAACAGACATGTTCTCATAATCCAAGTCATGACCCGTCATAATTAATTTATTAATTATTTTGTGAAAGAAATTATACTCACAAACAAAAGAACAGTCTTGTTTTTTTTCTAGGATCTGTATTCTGAAACTGAATTGCTCGCCTTTGATGTATACTAATTGTTATTTTAATTTAGAATAGATTTGATTTTGATTCTTGCTTCTATCTTGCTTTTGAGTTGAAAGAGAACGGCGGCTATTCTAGGTTCACCATTGACAGCATGATGGCTCTTTGTATGAATTAATGTGATTTTAGGTTGAGGGTTAGGTTGCTTATATAGAATTTTAATTAATTAAGAGCCGCCAGATTAACCTAGAAGTAATCAAGACCATCCTGACAAGATAGAATAACCACCTCAGCCCTAATGACTCAGCAGTGAGTCAAAACATCATCACATTTCAGATCTGCCCCGGGGGGGGGGGAAGGGGGTAGGTCGACCCCAAGGTCGACCCCCTAGTCGACCTGGCCTGGGGTAGGTCGACCCCCAGGTCGACCTGCCTTTGTATTTAATTTTCTGAATTGTTTTATATAAATTACTGAAAGTTCTGAGGGCCATAACTTCTTCATACGAAGTCCGATTTTCGAAAACTTGGACTCTATTCCAAGCATAATTTCGAGATGAACACAATGGCGTAACTCGTTTCCCTTAATTCTCACTTTAACAATTAAGTATTCTTAAATTTGTTAACTTTAATATTTAAAATCATGGGGTGTTACATTCTCCCCTCCTTAAAGGGATTTCGCCCCTGAAATCTCCAAGTTAAGGAGAATGTATATCCTAACATCCAATCATCCATCTACTCAACCATCAAACACAGGCATCCATTGTCCTTACAAGATTCCTAATGCCATATGAACATAAGCAAAAAGTGTGTGTATATGTTCCTTATCTAATGCAAAATCAGGCGGTCTACTGATTCAGTTGACCTCCTTAGTGCAAATCATGACAGTGCCATGCGTCCATTATGTATGCGAAAGAATCCTAACGATACATATTATTTCGACAATTGTGCACAACCATTCATCGAAATTCAGCATCCATATGATAACACAACCATCATACATCCATTAAATATGCACACATATTTATATGCAATATGAAAGTGACTGAGCCGATCTAGTGCCTAATGTGTGTGTACATGCAACCACTAGCAACCACTTTGCATCCACCAAACATAACATGTCTCAAACACATGTTTACTAGAGATTGAAATATCATCGCAAAGACATATTAAATGATAGGACAAGTATCAACAAAGCAGTAGAGATAGGAGAAGTTAAAAACATATCCTCAAAAAGGAAAGGGTACAGCGTACGCATCTTGTCTTCCGCCTCCTAAGTCGCGTCTCCTTGATCATCTCCCTATTGCTCTTTGACGAACTTGACCTCTTTGTTGAGTAGCTCTTATATCTCTGACCCAAGGATGCATGCAGGAGCTCATCTAATCGTGGCACTTCCCTCTACTTCCACTTCTCTAAGCATGTTCGACTCCACTACTTCCACGGTATCTTGTAACACTTCTGCAAATGCGATACGTGAAACATGTCGTGAATACCACTAAGCTTGTTACCTCTTCTCATGTCCCTTAAAATCTCGGATACAAAACCTCAAAAGATCTTCAAGGATTCTATTCACCCCTTTCTGTCGGTGCATCCGTGTGTGGATGATAAGCGATGCTCGTACTTGCCGCTTTTTACGTATCACCTTTTTCCCTTGCATCGAAAACTGCTCCAAGCCCTGTCCCACAAGCACCGGTATACACTGCGAATGGCTTACTTCCATCTGGCAAAAAATAAAACTGGATTTGTTGTCAACGTCCACTTCAAATGCTGGAAAGCATCGTCACCGTCAACATCCCCAAGAAAAAGTCAAGTTCTTCTTCGTTAACCGAGTAAGTGGGGCTGATACCTTCGCGAAGTCCTTAATGAACTTCCTATAATAACCAGCTAGCCTTATAAAGCTTCTTACTTCTGTTGCATTCTTAGGAATTTTCCAATCTTGGATTGCCACCTCCTTTGCGGGATCCACAACTATCCCTTCCTTAGAGATCACGTATCCTAGGAACATCACTTCTTTTCTCCAAAAATGGCACTAGGAGAACTTAGCTTTGAGTTGATGCACTCGTAGGGTCTCTAAGACTTCCCTAAGATGTAGGGCGTATTCTTCTTCGCTTCTAGAGAAAATCAAGATATCGTCCACAAAGACTACCATAAACTTGTTTTGAAACTCCCTACTCAATAAGTCAACGAAGTATGCAGATGCATTCGTCAAACCAAAAGGCATGACGAGCCACTCGAAGAAACCGTCAGGAGTTCTAAATGCAGTCTTATCTATGTTGTCTTCAGACACCCTTACCTGATGAAATCCTGTAGCCAAATCCTGTTGCGAGAAAACCGAAGCACCCGCTAACTGATTGAACAAATAATCTATCCTCGGCAATGAGTGTCTGTTCTTCTAGGTGAGCTTATTCAGCTCTCCATAATCCACGCACAATCTAAGTGAACCATCGGCTTTCGTAACAAAAACAACTGGAGCACCCTATTCTGAAATGCTTCTTCTTATGAACCCCTTTCAAGCAACTCTTTCACTTTCTTATTGAGTTATCTTCTCTCTCTCGGGGCCATATGGCGCACTGGTAATGCAACTGACTTTGCATTATCTACTAGGTATATTCGAAAGTCTATCTCGCACCTCGGGGGTAGACCCCGAACTTCATCGAAGACGTCACTATATTCACGGACCACACGAACAGATTCCAAATCATTGTTGGATGCGTCAAGGGATTCTAGGTCTCTAGGGTCACATGAAATATCAAGGTTCTTTCCACAATGAGTCAACAATCTAGCTACCTTCTTTCACAGTCTAGGATGGCACCGTATCTAGCTAGCCAATCCATGCCTAGAATCAAGCCATAGCCCATGAATCCAAGAACGAAGGTGTTGCATTCAAACCTAACGCCTAAGATAGGCACTCTCAAATCCCGACAAATCATCGAAAGATGAGCCGAACCACCAATAGGATTTTAAACTACTATGGGATCCGTAACTAGACTAGTATTTAGGTGCAATGTTTTCAACTGACAAAGCAGTTACAAACGAGTGTGAAGTGCCAGAATTCAAACAAGGTTCGAACAGGATGATCAAAAAGAAAAACTAAACTTCCAACCAAGATATTTCTACCTCTATCAGGTATGCTAGCCGTGAGGGAATGCGTCTTCTCTCCAGAAGATCCTGTACTTTGCCCTTACCTTTGCCTTTTGCTTCTTTGGACGATCCTAATAAGATGTCCTGTTTCTCCGTAACGATAACAACTAGCCTTCTTCTTCTTTCTAACGTCTTTATTCAAGTAGTCAGGTATTTCACAAGTGTGGCCCTTCCTTTTCTCTTGGTCCCTTGTTATCCTTACCGCCTTTCTTTGGATCTACTTTCTTATCGTGTGTACTATCCATGTCTCTCCTGCACATTCTCCATTCGTGACCTCCTACCAAAATGAGGTTTCGTCCTTCATTAACCAAGTGGCTAATTGAACCATTCTCCCATTGTCTATCTTAAAGGTACCAACAAGTCCTTCGCTTCCTTCTAGCTTTGACAAACGTCCCAGTCCCATGAAATGGTTTTCCGCCCATCGTACGGAAGTTCTTACATATCTTAGAAAAAGCGTCTATATGTGGAGGAAGAAATTCAAAAAAAAGGAAAGAGGAAGAGATTCAAAATAGTGATTCAAAGGAAAGATATCTGGCTCTTAGGGGTTAAGTTTTTCAAACAAACTTTTCTCTTGAAAATACTCTCCTTAAAACATACTTTTGAAAGTATTTCTTTATAAAATGCTTTTGAAAAACAGTTTTTCAAAATCTCTTATCTGTTCTGTTAACCTTCAGTTCTGATACCACGTGTAGCACCCCACGTCCATTAATGTCACTCTCAAAAGGGAATGCATTAACTTTCATGGAGTATTATTGGTGAATAGAACAGAATATAACAAGACAGATACATATATTGGTACTTGAAAAATTCTAAACAACTTTTATTGCAGTGGAGAAATAGTTTGATTACAACAACATCGTAAACCAACAGAAAGACCAAGTACATTTAGCAAACATCTTGACAAATTGTTTTCTGAGTACATAAAGTAAAAAGCATAACCCCAACATAAGTATCCATAAAAGAGATGAGCTGAACTTTACTTTCAACAATCCAAGCACTTCCAAAAGAGAGAGAAAGACATCCAAATCAAGCTCCACTAGTACTAGTCCCACCTTGAGAACCTGGGGGGAGGGGGGAAGGAAGGAAGAAAAGAGGCGAAAACTAGGGGGTTAGACATAAAGTCTGGCTAGTACAGTAACTTTAACAATATAATTATTAAAGTAATTAGGATAAGGCATAAACTAGTAAAACAAGGAATGACTGTGAAACAAGTGGGCAAGAGAAGACAAACAGAGGAATATTCTGGCGTTAATTGCGCTCCTAATTACTATAGGATAATTACTATAATGCACCAATGTTAATTGCACCGCACCATCACTAGTCCCATACTGGAAGTTAATCCCTCTTATTAATCATAATAATGATAATTATAATAATGGTAGTTTTGTGTACTCCTAGCTGTTATCGTAGGTGCCGCCTGCTCCTACATCCACTAGTTGTACCCACTACCCTCCTCAGCCTAATTACAACATTTATTCATAATATGGTAGTTCCTTGTACTCCTAGTTGCTGTCATAGGTGCCACCTTTTCCTATCTCCGCTAGTTGTACCCACTACCTTCCGCGTTCGATCGGCTCCCTAACTCGTAGATACCCGTGCTGGTCCCACAGTGGGGTGTATCACTCCCCATAGTGGTAACCCGATACCACTAAAGATGCACGACTTATACCTACACGATGCAACAAAGTCTTACCAACCAGCTTGGGCCCACGCACGCACATGACCACGTTGGACTTGCGTTGCTACCGCTAACCCGTTTTTGACCTCTTACAATCAAACCCAGTAAGCGTGCCCCGTCCTCGATCTAACTCGAGCTTACAAACATACTTATTTGGTTACTGGTTTGGAAAGGGTCCCCATGTTTGACACAAGCTTTCCACCTATGCTTGGTCCCCACTAAGATTCCCTACTTAACCCCTTCTTATTCATGTCTTCTTACATGTTTCAACTTGGTTAAGTGTTTATAATTATATCCCACATGTCACCAATGTTACCCACTTAACAAATCAACATGTGTTATTGGTTAAGCTTGTCTCAACCCTATCCGCTTATCATATCAATATATTATTGGTTAAGCTGGTCCTAACCCCATCCACTTATATCTTATTGGTTAAGTTGGTCTTAACCCTATCCACTTATCATATCAATATATATTATTGGTTAAGTTTGTCTTAACCCTACCCACTTATCAAATTATTGGTTAAGCTGGTCTTAACCCTATTAACTTATCAGATCAATATATATTATTGGTTATGTTTGTCTTAACCCTATCAGATCAATATATTATTGGTTAAGTTTGTCTTAACCCTACCCACTTATCAAATTACTTGTTAAGCTGGTCTTAACCCTATCCACTTATATATTATTGGTTAAGCCGGTCTTAACCCTATCCACTTATATATTATTGGTTAAGCTGGTCTTAACCCTGTCCTCTTATCATGTTTTACTTAATTTATGATTAAGTACATCTTGGTTCAAAGATACAATGGTTAAGAGAATAACTCCCTAAGTATCAACCTCAAAGACCGAAATCAACTTCAGATTGGTACTCAGAGAATTACTCACTCAACCAAACTTCTGTTTGTTATTCATATTCGTCTTTGATCAGCATTAATTAATTATTAATGCACAGGCCCATCACATTAAGTCGATTGCTTGTGGCCGCTGGATATGCCGGGCGGTTCCGGGCTAACTTCTACCATAAGCCAGACTTAACCTCGTGTCTAAGCATCAATTAATTTATGCCTTTGACCTCTCACGTTAGACTACCTTTTGTGGCTGCTGGATTTTCCGGGTGGGTCTGGGCAGTTTTATACCACAAACGAGTCTAACCTCATGTCTTAGGCCTTTATTACTCATTTAATTTATGCCCTTGACCTCTCACATAAGACTACCGTTTGTGGTTGCTGGATTTGCCAGGCGAATCCGGGCAGTCTTACCCCACAAACGAGTCTAACCTCGTGTCTTAGGCATTTATTATTACACATTATTATTCAACCCCAATTTGAATTAATATCCCTATTTCAAATTTGTCAATAACCTCCAAATTATTCTATGTCCATAATTGTCACTTAAATTATGTCCATAATTACTATGCATATAAATTAGGCCAATTAATGTTTCAAATTAATTATACGCCTTTAACCCATTTATGCCAATTTTCACAATATGCATATTTAATATTTTCCCATTATCCCCACGTCGTTCGTACGTTGAACATGAAATATGTTAGACTCGCAAATAGTCTAACTCATAAAAAGGAAAGAAACACCACAACTTGCATAACACATAAAATAGATCTAACTAGGATAAGATGGATCAAAACTGGCATGATTACGATTCATATTAACATAAATTTGCATAATCAACACTTGCATAGGCAATAGTCATAAAACATAAATTCATATAAACTATGTACTGTCATGGATCTAAATGTATAGATCTAAACATGTAATTGTGGACTTGCATATATGGATATGGTTTTTCACCTAAACTTACATAAATTGTGAACTTGCATATAGATTCCTACAAACTTGCATATGGATCTAAACATGTAAATTAATGTCAAAAGTTTTGCATATAAACTAGCATATGTATATACTTGATTCACATATGAACTTGTGTATAATCCGCCTACAGACTTGCATAAGATTCATATATAATTTATCATCCCAAACTTACATAAGATTAGCATATGATTTAACATCCCAAACTTACATAAGGTTCGCATATGATTTAACATCCTAAACATACATAAGATTCACATATGAAATAGATCTACAAATATAAGTTAACAAAACATTCATATATTCACAAACAAAATCAAGTAACGTCACATGATTCAACAGACATGTTCTCATAATCCAAGTCATGACCCATCATAATTAATTTATTAATTATTTTGTGAAAGAAATTATACTCACAATCAAAAGAACAGTCTTGTTTTTTCTGGGATTTGTATTCTGAAACTGAATTGCTCGCCTTTGATGTAGACTAATTGTTATTCTAATTTAGATTAGATTTGATCTTGATTCTTGCTTCTATCTTGCTTTTGAGTTCAAAGAGAACGGCGGCTAATCTAGGTTCACCATTGACAGTATGATGGCTCTTGGTATGAATTAGTGTGATTTTAGGTTGAGGGTTAGGTTGCTTATATAGAATTTTAATTAATTAAGAGCCGTCAGATTAACCTAGAAGCAATCAAGACCATCCAGACAAGATAGAATAACCACCTCAGCCCTAATGACTCAGCAGTGAGTCAAAACATTGTCACATTTCATATCTTCCCGGGGCGGGGGGGGGGGGGGGGTAGGTCGACCCCCAGCTCGACCCCAAGTTCGACCCCAAGGTCGACCCGTATATAGGGAGGTCGACCCCCTGGTCGACCTGGCCTGGAGTAGGTCAACCCCCAGGTTGACCTGCCTTTGTATTTAATTTTCTGAATTGTTTTATATAAATTTTTGAAAGTTCTGAGGGCCATAACCTTTTCATACGAAGTCCGATTTTCGAAAACTTGGACTCTATTCCAAGCAGAATTTCAAGACAAACGCCATGGCATAATCCGTTTCCCTTAATTCTCATTTTAACAATTAATTATTCTTAAATTTGTTAATTTTAATATTTAAAATCATGGGGTGTTATAGTATATATTATATTATATATATTTTGGTGAAGATGATGTTGCGCTGAATTACTGTCCGACGGTTCGCTTAGCTAGGATCGCCTACTGTGAAGATTTGGAAAGCTGTTAGGTGAGAACTCTTTAACCACGGTTTATATATTTAATTAGTAGCTTGACTAATTTAAATATAGTGATGAATTATTATTGGTTAATGATGATTGATATTTGTTGTGATGGATGATGGATGCGAAGTTTAGAACACACACTAGTAAGCGTTAGTGTTATAACGCTTGTGCACAATTATGATTTATTGAATCAAGTTGATGATGGTTGCTATGGATGTTTAAATGGTTGTTGATGTTGTTTTGCACATACTATGACACAACAATTATGGTATCACATTGGTGATCGACAAATCTCCTTCATAATTAAAAGCAATATCATTATTGAAATTGAAGGTTAATAATTGTAAAAGACCATATGTATGAATTCATATATATTGTTAAAGTCCTTTAAATGAATAAATAAATACCAGAACATTCTAGGCTGACAGAGAGGATAGTGTCTAGGCTTGGGATTGGAAATAAAGTTTCCTGCTCTCCCTGGCTATCCCTAACTGGTTGTTAACCCATAAAAATATGTTTTCGAAATGTCGTCAAAATCATGCCGTTATTAGTCAAGTCGTAGGATTGAAACCAAGTCGAATTTGAATTCATGACATGGATACCAAGGTGCTTCAAGGCCATATCGCCTGACAAAAGAGCAACATCAAGTCATGTCGTACCTCACCATGTCGCTCCGTGGAAACCGTGTTGACACCAAGTCGTGCTGCATTTCGTTTATGGCGAAAGAGTAAAATAAAAGCATCTGGCAGTCATGTCGTCAGGCCACAAGTCGTAATCTTGCCTGTCATCCATGATGGCCTTGAACCATGTCAAGAGAGCTAGATCAGATTCAGGAAATATGCCATGCCGTCCATCCTCCATGTAGTTCAGCGACATAAGGAGCAAGCTGCTACTTAAGATCTCAATGCGATCCATGTCGTGACCTACTTATGCCGCAAGGTATGAAAGCCAAGCCGTTAAAATCGTGTCGCAAGGCAGAAGGATCGTCCATTCAATATCAGGTCGCTTGCAGTCATATCGCATCCATCCATGCCGCGTCCCACTCATACCGCGTCCAACTTTTGATAGGTTATCAACAGCCGTCATCCGAACAAAATGACCCATGTCGAGGAGAGTCATATCGTGTCGAGAGCTCAAGGTGCCGAGGGTCAATCCGCCAGACGACATGAGTTATACCGTTGGCGACGTGAATTATAGCAAAGATCCAAGTCATGTCGGTGGTGACATAAGTCATGGCGTTTTTCTTAGATAATTACGAAACTGCCACCTGGTTTGGAAATCTCCTATAAATACCCCCCATACCTCTTCATTTAGGGGGATCGAATCTTGAGACCACGAAGTGCTGCCGAAAATATTCACAACAATTCTAACATCCATTCAACATCATAAATTGAAGATTAATCTATGGATCATGATCTCTATCAAACACATCCAAATGATTCAAGAGTTGAAGATTGATTGAGCAAGCCTACATGAAAGAGGGATTCCATTCGATTCTACCACATCTACATCAAATCTCCACTGGATAATTCTCTTCTCAATCATCTTTAGTGGATTAAGTGTAATTCATGAGTAAGGGAGTGATAAAATTGTTGTAACAGAGAGAAGTTAATTTTGTAATCTTCATATTGATAATGGAATCTCTTATGAAAGTGGATGTAAACCCTTATTGGGTTGAACCACTATAAAACCTGGTGTCTTTTACTTGCATTTCAATCATTGTAAGGCTCCACTTTTCATTTTTGTGAGACATTTCTTCACATTTTTGGTGTTTTGCCTAATTTTGGGGAAAACATTTGGTGCCCACCATGGGGCCCGAATTGCCAATCCATTTCTTGCTCTTTCACAAGGTAGAAGGCCTTGCATTGGAATTTTGAATCCACTCTGATCATCTAAGTTGTCCAAGTTAAAATTCTTATCTAAAAAGCCATGGGCAAACAAGGTAGACCATCGAAGAAAGTTACAAGTAAAAGCCTCAAAGATGTCGATAATGCCACTAACATAGAAGATACCCCGCCTGCTAATCAGTTTGAAGTCGGTGAAAGTTCTAAAGACGGAACTGCCGAAACATGGAGGGAGTTGGATGAAGTGGAAGCAGGGCAAACAAGTTGAATGGATATTGTGAATGAAGCCATGATGAAGAAGCTTGACACCATGTTCGCCATGCAAGCCGCAACGGCCAAAGTTACCATGAGTGCAAGCCATATCAAAACTGTTAAAACCACTAGAACGGAAGATACTGGATCTTCTTCCTCGACTCCAAATAAAGGAAATTCTGTCCAGGAGATTGCAAATCCTAGTCATAAAGGAATGAAGCCACATATTCATAACCACTTTGGAAAAGAAACTCCTCAACAAGCGTTTGGTTCCACCGAAGGGGCACTTCCCCATGCGGGAGGTCCAGGGCCCCGGAATCTGAACCGCGATCGTTTGCGTAGGCAAACATCCGGTAAAGAGGAAGGCGTCCTCCCCGTGGACCAACTCAATGAGGAGGAGCGAATATTCGGAATGGTGCGGAAGATCATGAATGAGAGCCAGAAAAAGGTGGACGATGAAAAGGAATGGGGATTTGCTCCTACAAAATCCCCACTTACAGAAAGAATAAAAATGGCGCCATATCCAAATAATTCAAACCCCCAGTTGTACAAGCCTACAATGGAACTAGCGATCCAAATGTGTTCCTATTCAAATACGATCAGCACATGGATGGGGCACGTGCTACCAATGAGCTCAAGTGTTTGTACTTCCCTACCTACTTGGAAGGAGTTGCTTCACTCTGGTTCACAAAACTCCCGCTGAAATCCGTGGATGACTTCGCTGCCTTGGCCAAGCTGTTCTGACAGGAATTCAGGCTTCAAGCAACCAAGGTGCGTGATGTAATGGAGTTGAATGAACTGGAACAAGGGCTGGGGGAGTCCATTAAGGCCTTCCTTTCTCATTTTAACATAGCCGCTACCGAAGTTGGAAACTATGAGCCACGTTTGGCTTTAATGTCTCTAAAGGGAGGCATAAGTAAAAAGACCAAACTTGGGCGGTGGATTAAGAAGAAGAAGCCTGCCACTCTCGAAGAGCTATTTGACAAGGCAGAAGAGTATATAGGCGTGGATGAGGATCTGGCCTATACAATGGAAGCTACAGAAAATAAGGATCCACTAGAGAAGAGAGACGTAAACGTGTAAGGAGGACAGAAAAACGCCGGAGGAAATCAGAAAAGGGGGAATGAAGGGAAAGATGGTCGAAACAACAAAAAGCTTCGTTTCTTCAAGAATTCTGAAATGACTCCTCTTAATGACACCATAGAGAACATTTATATGGCGACCAAAGACACTGAAGACTATCCAGTGCCCGAGAAGTTAAGAGTCACTGATAACGCAATAAAGTCTGCCAGGTTCTGCCTATTTCACAACCAGCCGGGGCATAGCACGAACGAATGTAGGCATTTGAAAAGCTTAATTGAGGAACTAATAAGGAAAAACAGGCTTCAACAGTATACAAAGAACTCCCAGAACGCTCAGGGAACTCAAGACCAAGGAGCCTCTGTAGGACAGCCTAAACAGAATGAGAACACTTCAATTGCTGCTATACCAAGGATGATCATAAGCACCATTTCAGGAGGCCCCTACCCTTTGGGGAAAGCTGGGGGGATATGGTGAGGTATGCTCATGAGGCGAAGAACTTTTCGAAAAAATGTGAGCTCAAGACCATAGACGAAGTTTTATCGGCAAAAGTACCAAGAATCCTGCGAGATGACATCACATTTGAAGATGAAGATCTGACTGGGATTGAAACACCCCACCTCCATTAAGTTCACTCACAAATGGAATGCCTTAACTTCGATGGAGGTTTATAAGTAAAAGTCACAGATAAAACACAAGACAAATATATAAACACATATATATAAGCAGTGAAAAACAAACGGACTTTTATTTCATAAATATGTGTTTATACAAAACATTTCCATAATTGTCTCATAATAACTTCCAAAACATTACATCATCATTTCTGTCTTGATTATTAAATAAAGAAGCATAAAACATAATAAAAGCTGCATAAATCCCCATAGAACGTGTCCAAAAGCCATAGCCAAGCAAAGAGAGTCCAAACCATACATCTACTATCTTGAAGCTTGCAAAGATTCTGGCTAAGTTGGGTTGTTTCCTCCCTGTGGACCTAGGGGGGAGGGGAACAGAAGAAAAGAAGACGAAAGAAAAACAGGGTCAGACACAAAGCCTGGTAAGTCCGGTGACTCTTCAGTATGAGAATAAGAAAAAGGGCATGATAGGTATAAACTGGAAATAGGAAAGTATCATAACTAAGAAAAAGCAGTTTGAACAGAATATACTATCGCACCCCACACTATATCTCTGCACCTACTTGCCTTGTCTCAACTGGCACCACATGATCGGGGTGAAGTGATCCCCTTTCTAAAGATCGGCTCCTACTCGCAAAATCATATGTGTCATACTTCCCCCCAATGATTGTAGATACCTATGCTGGTCCCACCATGGGCTGTATCAAGACCCATGGTGGCGGCCCGACACAATCCTAGAATGCATAGGTTATACTACTGGTGCTCAGTGCCCTGTTTGTCTGCTCTGAAGTGTGTGCATGCCTGCACTCCATTAGAACCCACACTGCTGCACCAACCACCGTCGCTTTTGACCGCTTACAATCAGCCCAGTAATCGTGCCCCACCCTGCCTAGTTTCAGGGTACCATGATACCTAATTGGGTTACTGCTGAAATGAGTCCCTGTTACTAGGGTTCTCTAGTCAAACATGTTAAGTGGTTAAGTGTCTGTATTTACCTAACCCCACCCATCAGTTTAATTAACATGTTGAATTGGTTAAGTGTTTTAGTTAACTTAACCCTACCATCCTGACTTGTCTGTCCTTAGCTTTTTAAAGCACCGACCACTCACATTAGATAGGTATTGTTACGGTTAATGGATGTGCCGGTCGATTCCGGGCAGGTTTACACCGTAACCCAGTCTAACCTCGGGTCCTTATTGGGCTCAATGCTTAACCTCTCACATTGGATAGGTATTGTTGTGACTACTGGACAGCCGGGCGGGTCCGGGCAGGTTTACATCACAACTCAATCCAACCTCGGGTTAAGCATACTCGTATTTCCTAAATTTACATATTTGTCTCTATTACTTGTTATATGTAAATTTGTTAACAATTGAATGTTGTGGCCCACTTTCCAAGTTCATCATTTTTGGTATAAGAATTTTGTACCATTTAAGTGCCACCAATTATTGGCATGTGCCAAACATGCCAATACATATATTTTTCGCCAATTTATGTCAAGTTTCCTATAATTACCAATTTTTCCCAATGTTACCTAGTCTAAATATTAGGCTAACAATCTTAGCCTAATTTTTCATCCACATGATTTTTAACATATAATATTAGGCTAAAAACTTAGCCTAATTTAGCGTACACAAAATTGGCATTCATTAACATAAACATGACATAGGTGTAAACTTGGCATTTTTTGCATAGTCAATATGAACATCATAGGTGTGAACTTGCAACATAGGCTAAATCAACATACATATATGTGAATTTGCAACATAGGCTAAATCAACTTACATATATATGAACTTGCATTGCAATAGGGATCTAACTAAATAGGTGTCACATGAATTAGCATATGATTTAGACAACATAAGCCTAAACATGTTTAGATCTAGGCATAACATCGAACATCACAAGCATATGACAAGAATATGGCATGTCCATAAAGTATGTATAATTTTATCACATGTGTGAACTAGATCCAATAATGTTTACTACTATAACATGAAACTTGTATTTAAATGGATCTTGGCATGGATCCAAATATGAACATGCAACTTTTGTATAAACATATGAGCATGTATATGAAATTAATCATTTAGACATAGAAGTTCTATTGTACAGCATATAACTTGTCATAATCACCTAAACATATAGGTGTAGATATGAACCAAATGACTTGTATGTGAATTTGAATAGATCCAACATCAACTAGATTATTACACGAACATTCTAATGGATCCAACATCAACTCAATTATACCATAAACATCCCAAAACCATTCACAACACAATCATTGCAACACACATATATGAATTAACATCGTTGTTATACAATAGCACAATTTCATTTCCATTTTACATCGAATCAAATCTTAGTTTTATTCCCATCGGAAAAGTCACTATACTTACAACAAATGACGAACTTGAATTCTGGATTCTGAGTTCTGAATTTGCAATGCTTTCCTTTGGGTAGTTAAACGTTGTTTGAATCTTGTTTTTACTTTAGTTTTGCTCGTCTCTAATCTTTCTTCAAGTGGAGGCTACTCTTGGTTTCCTTCCAGCAGCATGACGACTCTATCTCTATTTTATTTATGTGAATTTAGGTTGAGACTAAGGTTGTTTATATAGGATTTCAAACTAATTAGAGCCGATGATGAAGCTAGAGTTAATCAAGGCCATCCGTCTCAAGAGAAGCCAATCAGAAAGTGACAAGTCAGCCCTTGTGACACAGCCAAGCCCCAGAAACCGAGCCAGGACCAGACCAAGCAGGTCAGGTCGACCAGGCAAGTCGACCTGTAGGTCGACCCCCAGGTCGACTACATAGTTGACCTGGGTACCCAGGTCGACTCCCAGGTCGACCCCCTGGTCGACTCCCAGGTCGACCCCCTGGTCGACCTGGGTCCTGGGCGGGAAAATTCCCGCCCAGCCCAGTTCTGGTCCAGTTTTGAATTTTGAACTTATTTTCGGGCTGTTTGAATTTTAAATCGAATTCTGAAACTTCCGGAGGTCATAACTCTTTCATACGGAGTCCGATTTATGCAAACTCGGACTCTATCTCAAGTAGAATTCCGAGACGAACGCAATGGCATAACCCGTTTATCTTAATTCTATTATTTATAATTAATTATACTTTAATTTGTTAATTTACCATTAACAGAAAATTCAGGGTGTTACATTCTCCCCTCCTTAAAGGATTTCGTCCCCGAAATCTTCAAGTCTAGAAGAACGTATACCCTAACATCCAATCGTCCATCTACTCGACCAACAAACACAGGCATCCATTGTCCTTAAAAGACTTCTAATGCTTCATGATCGTATGCATAGTGTGTGTATATGTCCCTATCTAATGCAAAAATTAGGCGGTCTACTGATTCAGTTGACCTCTTTAATGCGAATCATGTAAGTGCCATGGATCCATTATGTATGCAAATTTTCCCTACTCATAATTCTACATGAATGCACAATCATTCATACAAATGCGACATCCATATGACAACATATCAAATTTCAACCACAAACAAATATGAATACATATATGCATATGCAATATGAAGTGACTGAGCCGATCTAAAACCTAGGTTGTGTGTGTATGTGCATCCACGAGCAACCACTAGCAACCACTTGCAACAACTTGCAGCCATCAACCATAACATGTTTCAATTACATGTTTACATCCAAAGGGGTTTGTACCTAAGGATAAAGGATAATATCGAGGAGATATACCTAAAAAGATAGATACAAGCACAAAATAAGGAAAAAGAGAAATCAAAGATGTACCCTCAAAAAGAAAAGGGTAGACCGCGCGTATTCTGTCCTTAGTTTCCCAAGTCGCGTCTTCCTCGGCATCGCTCCACTGAACTTTGACAAGCTTGACTTCGCGGTTGTGTAGCTTTTTCACTTTAGTTCCTAAGATGCAGGTTGGAACTCTCCTCACAGTTGCTTCGCGTTCCACTTTGGCTTCTTCTAGAATGCTTGGCTCCACCACTTCCGCAGATTCTTGTAAACATTTCCGGAGATGAGAAACATGAAAGACATTGTGAATTCCAGCCAACTTTTCGGGCAGCTCTACTCTATAAGCCATCTTCCCAATCTTCTCGATGATAGGGAACGGTGCTACAAATCTTGGTGCTAGCTTTCTGCGGATCCAAAGCGAACGACGATCTTTAAAGGAGATACCATACGGAAAACCCTGTCCCCAACCTTAAACTCAAGGTCGGTCTTTTTTTTGTCTGCGTAGGATTTATGTTTATCTTGGGTAGTCTTCATTCTCCTTCGTATCAGGTCCACTTTTTCTGAAGTCTCTCTAATCATGTCTGGCCTAAGTATAAGCTTGTATGTAGACTCCCACCAACAAGTCGGTGATCGACACGGTCTTCCATACAAAGCTTCGAAGGGCGCCATGCCGATAGTGGCTTGGTAGTTGTTGTTGTAGGTGAATTCCACTAAAGGAAGATGATCCTCCCATGTCCCTCCAAAGTCAAGAACACATAGTCTCAGAAGATCTTCTAATACTCTGCTCACCCTTTCCGTCTGACCATCAGTTTAGGGGTGATAGGCCGTGCTCAAGCATAACTGTGTGCCTACAGCTTCTTGCAGACTCCTCCAAAATTAACTTGTAAAGATAGGATCTCGGTCACTCACTATGCTGGAAGGTATTCCATGGAGTCGAACTATTTCCTTGAGATAAAGAGACGCTAGAGATGAGGCAGTCCTTTTACTCTTGATGGGTATAAAGTGGGCGCTTTTTGTGAGCTTGTCCACTATTACCCAAATGCTAGTATTGCCCCTTCTT
The DNA here is from genome assembly GCA_030737875.1 of Allium sativum. Lineage (NCBI taxonomy): Eukaryota > Viridiplantae > Streptophyta > Magnoliopsida > Asparagales > Amaryllidaceae > Allium > Allium sativum. The sequence continues at coordinate 319,899,672 of CM060926.1, forward strand.
GACCTAGGCAACCCATCAATGAAGTCCATTGAAATGCTATCCCACTTCCATTGTGGGACTTCTAGAGGATGAAGCAGTCCTCCAGGCTTCTTTTGTTCCGCCTTGACCTGTTGGCATATCACGCACTTAGAAACGAAATCTGCCACATCCTTTTTCATGCCGCTCCAAAAGAAAACTCTCTTTACGTCCTTGTACATCTTGTCTCCACCTGGGTGTATTGTCATCTTGGAATGATGTGCTTCCTCGAGAACCATCTTTATTAAATCCCTTGCTTATGGGACGCATAGTCTTCCATCTCGCCTCAGCCAATCCTTATCATCGATGGAGTACTTATTGAGGTGACTAGAATTTTCAACCCTAATTTGTTTATCAATCACATCCACAAGCTGAGGATATTCACGTTGTGCGGCCCCTGTTGAGTCCAAAAGAGTGGGCCGTACTTCTAGTGATGCCAACAAACCATGTACAAAATCAGAGGAGGGCCTAAAGTCAAAACTGGCTATATACTCCAAACTTTGCCTTTGTACAAAGAGAGGGCTTAAGGCCAGCTTCTTTCTACTGAAGGCATCTGCTACTAGATTGCCCTTGCCAGGAGTATATGAAATATCAAAGTCATATGAGGCAAGGAACTCCATCCACCTTTGCTGCCTGAAGTTAAGATCTTTCTACGAGAAAAGATACTTCAATGATTTATGGTCAGTATATAATTCGAACTTATCACCTAGGAGATAATGGCGCCAAGACTTAAGCGCAAAGACGATGGCGGCTAACTCAAGATCGTGGGTTGGGTAGTTCTTTTCATGAACTTTCAATTGTCTTCCACTATAAGCTACTACCTTCCCTTCTTGCATTAGAACAACGCCTAGTCCCGTACCACAAGCATCCATGTATACTGTGAACTTCTTGCTTCCATCAGGCAAAGTCAGAACTGGGGCTATTGTAAGAGCCCTTTTTAAGCGTTGGAAAGCTATATCACAATCCAAATCCCAAGCGAACGCTAGATTCTTCTTTGTTAGCCTTGTGAGTGGAGCTGAGATTTTCGCGAAATCTCTAATGAAATTTTGGTAAAAATCGGCTAGCCCAAGAAAGCTTCAGACTTCGGATGCATTTCTTGGTGTCTTCCAATCTTGCACTGCCACCACTTTTGCGGGGTCCACAGCTAACCCTTCTTTGGACACTATATGTCCAAGAAACCTTACTTCTTCTCTCCAAAAGTGGCACTTGGAGAATTTGGATTTTAGCTGATGAACTCGAAGAGTTTCCATGATCTCTTTCAGATACTGAGCATGTTCTTCCTCATTCTTTGAGAAGATCAAAATATCGTCTACGAAGAAAACCACAAACTTGTTGAGGAATTCTCTGAACACCCTGCTCATTAGGTCTACGAAATAAGCGGGTGCATTTGTCAAGCCGAAAGGCATGACAAGCCACTCGAAGAAACCGTCTGGGGTTTTGAACGTCGTTTTATCAATGTTATCTTCAGCTACCCTTAGCTGATGGAACCCAGTAGCCAGATCAAGTTGGGAGAAGACCGATGCACCTACAAGCTGATAAAACAAATCGTCTATTCGGGGAAGCAGGTGTCTATTCTTCTTAGTCAGCATGTTTAGCTCCCTATAGTCCACACAAAGACGTAGTGAACCATCTGCTTTGGTGGCGAACACCACTGGAGCACCCCATTTCGAGATACTCCGCCTTATAAACCCCTTCTCGAGAAGCTCCTTAACTTGCTTACTGAGCTCCTTTCTCTCCTTTAGAGCCATGTGTCGAACAGGTAAAGCTATGGGCTTTGCATTATCAACCAGATATATGCGGAAGTCTATTTCCCGCCTCGGAGGTAAGCCCTTTACCTCTTCAAAGACATCCGGATATTCCCGGACAACTGTAACCAACTGCAAATTCTCAACAGAAGCATCAAGCGACTCTAGATAACTAAGCATAACAACATTCAAGGGATTACAAGAAATTTCTAGAGTGTTACCGAGCAGAGTCAAGAGTCTAACCACTCTTTTCTCACAATCAAGAATGGCACCATTACTGGATAACCAGTACATGCCTAAGATCAGTCCATATCCCGAGAAATCCAAAACAAAGGCACTGCATATAAATTCAACACTTAGAATAGAGATTTTCAGATCCAAACAAACCATTGACAAATAAGCTGAGCCCCCAATTGGATTTGAAACAACCAAGGGATCTTCTATCATACTAGTGTCTAGGTGCAGAGATTCTACAAAAGAAGATGAAATAAAGGAGTGTGATACACCGGAATCAAAGAGAGTGCGAACTGGATGATCATAGAGATAAACTAAGCTTTCTACAAAAATATTTCTACCTCGTTCCCGCGGAGGTGCCACCAGAGCGTGAACCTGTCCCCTTGAAGTGTATCCAGTTCTCTGTCCCTGCCCCTGCTTCTTTGGGTAGTCCTTAGCCATGTGTCCAGTCTCTCCACAATGGAAACAACCACCATTCATCTTCGCCTTCTTCTTTCTGCAGTCTTTCACTATATGTCCAACAATGCCACAGAAATTACACTTTCCCTTTTCACGGGGTTTGTTGTTCTTCCCGCCTTTCTTTGAATCAGCCTTCTTGTTCTGTGACCCTTCCCCCTTCTTGTCTTGAGGCACTTCTGCTTTTGCCTCTTTCTTGCCTTTATATTCCTCGTGTAGCAGCGCCATGTCCACCAAGCTTTCATAAGTCGCTCCCATGGGTATATGGGTCATAGCAAGGCTGTGTAGAGGCTCATTCAAACATTTGACAAAGCAAAGGGCCTTCTTGTGTTGGGTGTTTACTAAATCCAGCCCAAATCTAGCCAGCTGATTAAACTGATTGACGTACTCCCTGATCGTCATACTCCCTTGTTTAAGAGTTAGGAACTTCTCCATTTACAGGCTTCTTTCAGCTTGGAAGAGGAATTTCATCTCAAACCTCATCCTGAAATCTTCCCAAGTTTCTACTGGCCTCTCAGCATGGGTAACTTCCCACTAATAGGAAGCTTCATTTTTAAGCAACCACACTGCTAGCTGTATCTTTTTCCTGTCGTCAACTTCGAAGATGACAAACAAATCTTCGGTCTCCTTCAGCCAGTTCCTTGCTACTACAAAGGATTCAGTTACATAAAAGTCCTTTCCACCCATAGCCTTGAAGTCTCTACACGTCTTAGCGATAATATTTCCACAAAGAGGAGGAGGAGGAGGAACCGCTGCCACTGTGGGAGGAGGAATGTCTGCTGGGCCTGCACCATTGGCCCTAGCCTCTAGGTACCTTCAGAACCAGCCAGGTATCGGTACTCCTTCTGGAAGGTTAAGATCTCCAGACATGCTGGAACAAAAAGGAAAGTATTCAAGACAAAAGGATAGAGAGATGTGCATATGGCTCTGGGGAATTATGCCTTTTAAAAACAACGCTTTTCCTTGAAAAAAAATATGCTTCTTCGAACTTCTCTTTTGAAAATAGTTTCAAAAACCTTTATCTAATCTGGTAAATCTGTGCTCTGATACCAAGTGAAACACCCCACCTCCATTAAGGTCACTCACAAAGGGAATGCCTTAACTTCGGTGGAGGTTTATAAGTAAAAGTCACAAATAAAACACAAGATAGATATATAAACACATATATATAAGCAGCAGAAAACAAACAGACTATTATTTCATAAATACGTGTTCATACAAAACATTTCCATAATTGTCTCATAATAACTTCCAAAACATTACATCATCATTTTTGTCTTGATTATTAAATAAAGAAGCATAAAACATAATAAAAGCTGCATAAATCCCCATAGAACGTGTCCAAAAGCCATAGCCAAGGAAAGAGAGTCTAAACCATACATCTACTATCTTGAAGCTTGCAAAGAGTCTGACTAAGCTGGGTTGTTTCCTCCCTGTGGACCTGGAGGGGGGGACGGAAGAAAAGAAGACGAAAGAAAAAACAAGGTCAGACATAAAGCCTGGTAAGTCTGGTGACTCTTCAGTATGAGAATAAGAAAAAGGGCATGATAGGTATAAACTGGAAATAGGAAAGTATCATAACTAAGATAAAGCAGTTTGAAAAAAAATATACTATCGCACCCCACACTATATCTCTGCACCTACTTGCCTTGTCTTAACTGGCACCCCATGATCGGGGTGAAGTGATCCCTTTTCTAAAGATCGGCTCCTACTCGCAAAATCATATGTGTCATACGACCCCCAATGATTGTAGATACCTATGCTGGTCCCACCATGGGGTGTATCAAGACCCATGGTGGCGGCCCGACACAATCCTAGAATGCATAGGTTAAACAACTGGTGCTCAGTGTCCTGTTTGTCTGCTCCGAAGTGTGTGCACGCCCGCACTCCGTTAGAACCCACACTGCTGCACCAACCGCCGTCGCTTTTGACCTTTTACAATCAGCCCTGTAATCATTCCCCACCCTGCCTAGTTTCATGGTACCATGATACCTAATTGGGTTACTGCTGAAATGGGTCCCCAATACTAGGGTTTTCTAGTCAAACATGTTAAGTGGTTAAGTGTCTGTATTTACCTAACCCCACCCATCAGTTTAATTAACATGTTGAATTGGTTAAGTGTTTTAGTTAACTTAACCCTACCATCCTTACTTGTCTGTCCTTAGATTTTTAAAGCACCGACCACTCACATTAGACATGTATTGTTACGGTTACTGGATGTGCCGGTCAGTTCCGGGCAGGTTTACACCGTAACTCAGTCTAACCTCGGGTCCTTATTGGGCTCAATGCTTAATCTCTCACATTGGATAGGTATTGTTGTGACTACTGGACAGCCAGGCGGGTCCGGGCAGGTTTACATCACAAATCAATCTAACCTCGGGTTAAGCATACTCGTATTTTCTAAATTTACATATTTGTCTCTATTACTTGTTATATGTAAATTTCATAACAATTGAATGTTGTGGCCCACTTTCCAAGTTAATCATTTTTGGTATAAGAATTTTATACCATTTAAGTGCCACCAATTATTGTCATGTGCCAAACATGCCAATACATATATTTTTCGCCAATTTATGTCAAGTTTCCTATAATTACCAATTTTTCCCAACTTTACCCCGTCTACATATTAGGCTAACAATCTTAGGCTAATTTTTCGTCCGCATGATTTTTAACATATAACATTAGGCTAAAAACTTAGCCTAATTTAGCATACACAAAATTGGCATTCATTAACATAAACATGACATAGGTGTAAACTTGGCATTTTTGGCATAGTCAATATGAACATCATAGGTGTGAACTTGCAACATAGGCTAAATCAACATACATATATGTGAATTTACAACATAGGCTAAATCAACTTACATATATGTGAACTTGCATTACAATAGGGATCTAACTAAATAGGTGTCACATGAATTAGCATATGATTTAGACAACATAAGCCTAAACATGTTTAGATCTAGGCATAACATCGAACATCACAAGCATATGACAAGAATATGGCATGTCCATAAAGTATGTATAATTTTATCACATTTGTGAACTAGATCCAATCATGTTTACTACTACAACATGAAACTTGGATTAAAATGGATCTTGACATGGATCCAAATATGAACTTGCAACTTTTGTATAAACATATGAGCATGTATATGAACCTAATCATTTAGGCATAGAAGTTCTATTGTACAACATATAACTTGTCATAATCACCTAAACATATAGGTGTAGATATGAACCAAATGACTTGTATGTGAATTTGAATTGATCCAACATCAACTAGATTAATCCACAAACATTCTGATGGATCCAACATCAACTCAATTATACCATAAACATTGCAAAACCCTTCACAACATAATCATTGCAACATATAGATATGAATTAACATCCTCGTTATACAATAGCACAATTCCATTTCCATTTTACATCGAATCAATTCTTAATTTTATTCCCAACGGAAAAATCACTATACTTACAACAAACGACGAACTTGAATTCTGGATTCTGAGTTCTGAATTTGCAATGCTTTCCTTTGGGTAGATAAATGTTGTTTGAATCTTGTTTTTACTTTAGTTTTGCTCGTCTCTAATCTTTCTTCAAGTGGATGCTACTCTTGACTTCCTTCCAGCAGCATGACGGCTCTATCTCTATTTTATTTGTGTGAATTTAGGTTGACACAAAGGTTGTTTATATAGGATTTCAAACTAATTAGAGCCATCGATGAAGTTAGAGTTAATCAAGGCCATCCGTCTCAAGAGAATCCAATTAGAAAGTGACAAGTCATCCCTAGTGACACAGCCAAGCCCCAGAAACCGAGCCAGGACCATACCAAGCAGGTCAGGTCGACCAGGCAAGTCGACCTGTAGGTCAACCCCCAGGTCGACTACATAGTCGACTTGGGTACCCAGGCCGACTCCCAGGTCGACCCCCTAGTCGACCTGGGTCCTAGGCGGGAAAATTCCCGTCCAGCCCAGTCTGGTCCAGTTTTGAATTTTGAACTTATTTTCAGGCGGTTTGAATTTTAAATCGAATTCTGAAACTTCTGGAGGTCATAACTCTTTCATACGGAGTCCGATTTATGCAAACTCGGACTCTATCTAAAGAAGAATTCCAAGACGAACGCAATGGCGTAACCCGTTTCCCTTAATTCTATCATTTAGAATTAATTATACTTTAATTTGTTAATTAACCGTTAATAGAAAATTCGGGGTGTTACAGGGATCATATCACCTACAGAGGATCCAAGTGATAACTAATTGTCTGGGCCCGGCCATAGTTAGAAGGGTGTTAGTCGATAGCGGAGCCTCGGTTAATATCCTCTTCTTTAATGCATTCCATTGGATGAAGCTTTCCATGGACGATGCAAAAGCCTGTCAGAACAAGGTCCATGGATTCACTGGTCAAGCTGTTCAACCAATTGGTGTCATCAATCTGCTAGTGGAGCTTGGGGAAAGGGAGAAGAAAGTCGCACGGGTACAGGACTTTGTTATAATCGATGAATCCTCTGCTTACAATGCCTTCCTGGGAAGACCTACTCTCGCAGCCTTCAGAATAAATATGGCTCCGTGGCGCCTCACTATGAAATTTCCAACAGAAAATGGTGTTGGCACAATTATAGGAGATCAACAAGCAGCAAGGGAGTGTTATTTGGTTGAATTGGAAGAAGCAAGGAAGAAGGAATTGAAGAAGGATGTAGAGCCATCGCTTTGCATCCAAAAACCCCTCTTATAGAAACTAAAGAAAAACCCCCATACTGTTTAGCACAGTGGTGCTCGAAAGGCAATTGATCCAAGGAAAAACAATATAGGGGAAAAAAGAGCAGCACCGGCCGAAGATACTATCCCCGTTCCAGTATCCAAAGACCCTAACCAAGTCCTGAAGATAGGTTCTCAGCTAGGCATGAGGCTGCGGGAGGAATTAATCTTGTTTTTGAAAGCAAACCTAGATGTATTTGCTTGGGAAGACTCAGATATGTGTGGGATCCCATCGAATGCAATTGTTCACAAGTTGAATATAAATCAAAAATTAACTCTTGTAAAGCAAAAAAGGCGACTGCAGGGACTTGAGAGATCTGAGGCTCTAAAAGTAGAAGTAGATAGATTACTCAAAAATAATTTCTTATGGGAAGCTACATATCCGGATTGGGTGTCAAACCCAGTCCTTGTTAAAAAGTCCAATGGGAAGTGGAGAGTGTGTATAGACTACTCAAACCTTAAAAAAGCGTGCCCAAAAGATTGCTTTCCTTTGCCCCGGATTAACCAACTTGTAGATGCTACAGCGGGTCATGGGTTACTATGTTTTATGGATGCATATTCCGGACATAATCAAATTATGATGTACATGCCGGACGAGGAAAACATGAGCTTCATAACAGATAGAGGGCTATACTACTATAGGGTCATGCCGTTTGGGCTGAAGAACGCGGGAGCAACCTACCAATGCCTCGTAAACTCCATGTTTAAATCTCAAATAGGGAATACAATGGAGTTGTATGTGGATGATATGCAAGTCAAAGAAGGTCGAAAATCATCTCGAGGATTTGGCAGAAATGTTTCACATACTCAGGAAATACGGGATGAAACTAAACCCGTTAAAATGTTCGTTCGGAGACTTTTTAGGGAAATTTCTCGGGTTTATCGTCAATGCTAGGGGCATCGAAGCAAATTCCTCTCAAATTGCGGCCTTAAGGGAAATGCGGGCTCTGAAAACCAAAAAGGAACTCCAAAGCTTAAATGGAAAGGTAGCAGCTTTAAACCGGTTCGTTTCCAAAGCAACAGATCGGTGTATCCCGCTTTTCGATGCCGTGAAAAAATGAAAGAAGGACTTCCAGTGGACCTCAGAGTGCCAAGAGGCTTTCGAGGAATTGATAAGACATATGGAATCACCGCCAATGTTATCGAAACCTTAAGATGGGGAGGATCTATTTTTATACTTGGTAGTCTCATCACATGCTTTGAGTGCAGCACTAATCCGAGAAGAAGCAGGGGTGTAATTGCCGGTGTATTACATCAGTAAAAGACTTGCCGGGGCCGAATTGAATTACCCTAAGCTAGAGAAGCTCGCATATTGCCTCCTCATTGCCTCAAAAAAGTTGAGACCATATTTCCAAACTCACCTTGTCAAGGTTCTTACCGATCAACCATTAAGGCAAGTTCTCTTTCGCCCAGAAACTTCAGGAAGCTTACTAAAATGGAATATCGAGCTGAGTCAATATGACATCACTTACCATCCTCGAAGAGTGATTAATGGCCAAGCCCTAAAAGATTTTATTGCTGAGTTTATAGACAGAGGAGAAGAGATCGAGGAACCAACGGAAACAGAGACCATTTGGAAACTATATTTTGATGGATCTAGAAACGAATATTGTTCAAGGGCTGGAATTGTCTTGGAAACCCCAGAGGATCACTCTTTATGCTACGCATTAAGATTAGAATTTCCATCAACTAATAATGAGGCCGAATATGAAGCATTAATAACAGGGCTAAAGTTGGCAAAAGAGCTAAACCTAAAAACTTTGCAAATTCTTAGCAATTCTCAATTGGTGGTTGGTCAAGTGCGCGAAGAGTTCCAAACCAAAATTGGGAATCTACTCTCTTATCTAATCAAAGCTATGGAACTTCAAAACAATCTTGATCACTATGTTATATCTCATATCCCAAGAGAACAGAACTCAAAAGCGGATTCACTTGCCAAATATGCTAGTTCATCAGATGCTCAACTGCTGGGTTTAATCCCCATCGAAGTCCTTTCTACCCCTACTATTGAGGAAGCGAGTATTGACTGGATAATGGAAACCATTGAGGAACCTACATCATGGATGACCCCAATCAAAGAATATATCCTCAACGGGACACTTCCTAAAGAACGGAAAGAGAAAAGGAAAATATTGCGCAAGGCCCCTCTGTACCTCGTTCAAGATGGAAGGCTATACCGACGAGGATTTTCCATGCCCTTGCTGCGATGTGTGACTAAGAAGGAATCTAGAGCGATTTTGGCAGAATTGCACGAGGGAGAATGCGGAGGACACATTGGCTGTCAAACGTTAGCAAAGAAGATTCTGCGATATGGCTATTTCTGTCCTGATGTAAATTTAGATGCCATGACCTATGTAAAGAAGTGTGATAGATGCCAGAGATTCGCTAAAATTCTAAGAGCCCCTCCCACGGAGCTAACTCAAATGGTTAGCCCAGGGCCATTTGCGGTCTGGGGCATAGATTTAATTGGGGTATTACCCACCGCAAAAGCAAATATGAGATACGCTATAGTAGATGTTGACTACTTTACCAAATGGGCTGAAGCAGAACCTTTAGCTACAATCACATCAAAGAAAGTGATCAATTTTGTCTTAAAAACATCATTTGCTGGTTTGGAGTACCGCAAAAGATCATTACCGATAATGGAACCCAATTCGAAAGCAATGAATTCCTAGACTTCTGCGCTAAATATAAGATCGAAAAGAGTTTTGGAGCTGTAGCCCATCCACAAGCAAATGGGCAGATGGAAGCCATCAACAAAATACTAAAGTCGACCATCAAGAAGGGTCTTGAAAAAGCCAAAGGCAACTGGGTTGATGAACTTCCCTTTGCGTTATGGTTATATTGGACAACGCATAAAACCGCTACGGGGCACACCCCATTCTCACTTGCATTCGACTCAAAAGATATGATCCCAGTGGAGCTAGAAGTGCCAACTCACCGCAGAATCCACTTTAACCAGAAGGAGAATGAAAAGATGCAATTGGAAGCGCTTGATTTACTCGAGGGAAAGCGAAGAGAAGCAGAGCTTAACATAGCAGCTCATCAACGGAAAGTAGCTAGATATTTCAATACAAAAGTCAAGCCAAGAACTTTTCAAATCGGGGACCTCGTCCTGAAAAAAGTTGTGACAGGAACTGGGGTATTCGGACCAAATTGGGAGGGGTCATACATGATTAGCCAGAAGTTTGCAGATGGAACTTTTGAGCTAAAAACGACAGACGGAATCGCACTCCCTCGGGCATGGAATAGCATCCACCTTCGCCGTTATTTTGTTTGAAGTTTCTTTCACATATTACTCATTATACATACATCATGAATTGTAAATATATCATGCATTGTGAATATCATGCAAAGTATGTACAAATTAATGAAAGAAATTATTTTGCCTGTCTAAAATCGTACATCTGCAAGTTTTAATATCCAACTGTTAACGTCGATTTTAATTACAGGCTTTTTAAGTAGATAGAAGCACACTCAGAACCAAATAGAGCTTACTGAATGCTACAACACATCTCCAACTGAAAGAGCTCAAACACCCGTTGCCTGATACACAAACACCCTTGCATTTCGTGTCTTTAAGGGTATAAAATATGAAGCCATAAATAAGGGGCATCAAGAACTCAAAACCTAAATGATGAGACACCCAGACTACGAATCAAGTTTTGAGTTTCATCGTTGGGGCACATTCTTAACAGAGTTCGAAGTTTTAGATCTAAAGATTCACAACGGGAGGTCGACAAATAAACTAGGGTCAGCCCCCAGAAACAATGTGATAATTAACCCAATACCTCCCTAAGGAGCACCCGGTTCATCGCCGACGCCATTAAGATATGGCTAGACAGCGATACAAACACCGGGTTCTTTAACCCAAGACCTCCATAAGGGGCACCCGGTTCATCGCCGACGCCGTTAAGATATGGCTGGACAGCGATACAAACACCGAGTTCTTTAACCCAAGACCTATCTGAGGGGCACCTGGTTCATCGCCGATGCCATTAAGATATGGCTGGACAGCGATACAAACACTGGGTTCTTTAACCCAAGACATCTCTAAGGGGCACCCGGTTCATCGCCGACGCCATTAAGATATAGCTGGACAGCGATACAAACACGGGTTCTTTAACCCAAGACCTCCCTAAGGGGCACCCTGTTCATTGTCGATGCCATTAAGATATGGCTGGACAGCGATACAAACACAGGGTTTTCAAAGACCTCTTTGGAGGCATCCGCTCAGATGCTGGATCTTCCAAATTCAGCTATTGATTCTTGGTCCTCCAAACCTAGTTACTGACGGACCCAAAGAGCTCTGAGGAGGCATCCGACAAGTTCAACAAGCGTATGAATTATTCAGACTCAATGAACGATGGATCAAAAATCCTTTCAAGGGCACCCGGTCATAAGCCGAATCTTCCGAATTTTGTTAGTAACGGAACCAAAAATTTACCTCAAAGTTATCTGATAAAAAAAACACAAGTAACTGACCTACTCAGTTACCAGGAGTAACATATTCCTTTATCTAATTGTAAATACCATGCCTAAATTTCCGAAGTATTGAAACCAGTTCTGGTATGGGGGCATTACCATCACATTAATGAAATCTAATAATGCTCTCTTAAAAACACACCACAATCTGGTCATAATTCTATAAAAACTCGGCATTGGATCATTCCAACCAACAAAACTAGATTTCCTGAAATGACTAAGGTGAAATCAAAGATCCTAGCAAAATGGTTATTTATGTGAAAGGATTTTGGACATCATCTCAGTCAAGGTTGGGAAAATCTTATCTTGTCGGTTGGGTGAACTCAGCCTATAATAACAAACAATTTGTGATGCAGAATCTATATCAAAAAGTAAAGCAGGCATGAAATGCAGAATAGAGAAGTAGCAAGACTAAAAGCCAAATTTAAAGCATAAAAAGCAAGATACAATTTCCTGACAACAAAGCAGAATTGTACCATAAAGTCACAAGCTAAAATGCAAAATATCAGATGATAGAGTGCATAAAGATGACAAGTACAAAAGTAATGAGCGGGGACCGGCGCCCGCATATACAACCGGCCTGAGTACAACAAGCAAAAGGAAATAGTTAACAACTAAAATTAAGCTACTGCTAAGCGCGGTCATTTCTTCCTATCACTTGATCTCAAAGAAGGCTTGTTAGCCAAAGGTGGAGGAGTCTCTTCTACGTTACTTCGATTCTCTTGGGAAGAAAAAGCGGTAGCCTCCATCTCATTCTTCCTCTTCCTCTTCTTCTTAGACAATGAAGATTTGGAAGACTTCTTTCCTTTCTCCTTGGTGGTAATCCGGGACTCTCATCTGTATTAATAACTTCAAGATCGTCACTAAGGCTGTAGTCAACGACATCCAAATCTAAGAAGGTGCCGATTTTTGCATCCTGTGACCCAGGAGCTGCAACAAGCAAGGGTGTGTTACTAGGAAGAAGGGGAGTAATGATAGAAGTAAGAGGAAAAGTTTTCAATGGTGAGTCAGCCTTAATAGCTCCTGTTGTCAATGCATTGCCTATAGCAGGAGAAGACAAGGGTGAAATTAAATTCAAAGTATGGAAACATTGAGCATAATAAGAAAGGGACCCAGGTGAATCGAAAATGGACTCTAAGCACGATAGGGTAAAGTTAGTTTCAATTTTACCTGTATCTAGAAGATTATCTGTGGGATCCCTATGCTCGATTCTCCAGTGGTCAGGATTGTCCTCATCAGCCTCATCGTTTTCACCATGCTCAACAGCAATATCCTCTGTATTCATATCCCCCTCAATGGTGACATTTTAGCCTTTAGGAGTATCACCCGGGTTAGCTAATGTCTATGAACCAGAAGCTTCAAAGGCCAAGGGATCAACAGGAAGGTTGACATCTGGTTGAGTGTGAACTTTTTCACTAGAAGTTCCAGTCCTCTCGTCCATTAGTTGTGCCTTTCCTTCTGCCAAAGCCTCTTTGGACCTATTGTCTAAAATTTTGTCGATGAGTTCGTCCTCGCTACAATCATCACCATTAATCTCAAGCACTCTCTCCCAAACAAGCGCCAAAGTACGTGCAAAACTATCCCCTAGGTAATGTAAGCTCCTACGACTCATGACACTGTAGACATAGAAGCGGAACATGTCATCATCAGCTTCGTCCATGGCTTGCTTGTGAGTTTCTTCTGCAGTTGTCTTGTCCTTCTCAAGGGATTCGACCTTGGCCATGAGTGTCTGTTTGGAAGCCTTCAAAGATTTTACCTCCTTACGGAGATTAGCGGCACCTTCCCGATATTATTTGGAGAAATCCTTCTCCACATCCAATTCAACATCAACATCGCGCTTGGCAGTTATGGCATCTTTTTCTCTTCGTTTGGAAGCCTCGAGTTCTTCCCGAAGTTTTTTAATCTCGTTGTCCAATACCTCCAACTCTGCGACTCTTTTATTAAGAATTGCGATGGTAGCATCATGATCATTCAAAACCTTCTCCCATTTGACTTTATCATCCATAAGCTCGGCAATTTTCGTAACATGAGAATTATGGCGCTTTTGGAGGTCATCACCAAGTTTTTCCCATCCACGCAACTTTTGGTAAAAGATATCTCTTATGATATTCCATTTTGTCTCAAGTTGACTCTTAGCAGTATTGAGCTGGGTGTGTGTTTGACTTATAACCGCATCCACTTCTTTAAGAAAATCATCGGTGTCAGTTATACTTACTCCACGATCAAAGTAAAGTCCTTTCAAGTTCCAACCCGGGAGCTTTTCGGTAAAGGAGATGTTCTTCGAGCCAGGAGTATGGCGAGGTTTATTGATAATCGAATGGATCTCAGCTGAAGGACCAGGAGGGCCAGAGGATGAAGGAAGTCGGGGTTTAATAGGAAGCTTCTCTACTCGGGAATGCTTATAAGAACCATCCCTTTCTCGTTTTCTTCCTCGCTTTCTTTCATCGGAAGTGTCTTCCCTTAGCCAATTGCGCCTTCTAGCCTCTTCCTCTTCTTCCTCGCGTATCTTCTTTCTTTGTTCCTCAGTCAAAATGGGTTCTGATACATGAAAAGAATGAGAAGTGGGATTCGTAGGCAGAGGAGGATGGGGCTGCTCAGGGTGACGGGATGATTGCCGAGGTTCAGATTGTAGTAAGTGCTTCAGATCGATAACTTTGCTCCTCTTACTGAAATCTGATCTGATTCCTGACGAGCGTTTCCCGTACATGTCTAAACCTGAAATGAGACATGCATGAGTTTTCGATACTTGAAACTATACAGTGTCTAAGAATGCTAAAGCAAGATACCAACACAGCAAAATAATTGAAATACAAAAGATGAATTTCTTTAAAAGGTACTATTGTTAACAGACCAGTCATATCCCCTGAGTTTAAGGGAATTCCTAAAAATTTAAGCGGTCTTTCTGACTCAGTTGAGGCTACATCCCTAAGTCCGGTTTCTATGTTTTGAGGGTCGAGAGGTTGAGTAACCGAACCATCCTGACTAAGATATGTAGTAGAGTTGAGATCACGCAAATTGTCTAATGTACCTGTAGAATCTTCCTTAGTTACATTTCCAGTAGGAGAGTCTCCAGTTATAGTCGCAGTATTTGGATCGGTTTCTAATACAACTACGTCTTCACCATCATGTTCAATCCTGTACTCAAGTTTAGAAGGATTCACCTCCCTATCATCTCTTCTAACCTATTCGAAATCTAATTCTGGCTTAGGATGCGGGGAAATATTTCCTTTCTCAATCGACGTTGTGGGATCTTCGCCTCTATGATTGTTAGGGTCTTCATCCTTATCCAAAGTCTTCGATGAGGGCGACGTTTTTCCAATAGCAGACCCAGAACATCTTTTCAAGGAAGGGTCAACGGAAGGGCTCCGATCAGCTTGAGTTACACTCCTGTCGTCTGGATTTACTAAATCTGTCTTCGTAAGGTTAGGTTTAGGAGTGGAAGGTCCAGCCTTAAATAAAAACTTCCTTAAGGGATGGAGTAGTTTGTATTGGTGAAGAATGCTATCAGTAATTAAAAGCTTCCTACTTCTCTTAGCCTCGTCAATAGCCTTTAGTGTTTCGTATGTGGATTTAATAGAAGGGGGTGCTTTGTTGTCCTTAATCAAGGTGGGAAGTATTGCATTTCAAAAGGAAATGATATAAGAATGTATAACTCAAAGAAAAGTAAAGTCAAAACCTTTGAATAAGATATGCATACCTTCGTCTGTCCATTGCCCTCTGAATGGCTCGGGGCATCTGACGAAGAAGAATTGGCTTAAAAACCCTGAAACACTGTCCAGTAATTCGAGAACCAGCTTCCGCTTTCTGGCACCTTCAACATGCATAATAAAAGGGGTGTCCTTCCTACTCTTGAAAGAACATAGGTACCGAAGGTCCTGGAAAGTAGGCTCTTGCTTTGTCGTATCCATGAAAAGGACATAAAGGCCCAGCAGAACTGTGTAACCATTAGGGTGGAGTTGGAAAGGAGCAATGCCTAGATGGTTTAAGATTAGCCCTAAAAAGGGATTAAACAGGGGAATAACATTAGCTGCTAGCATTTGTTTGCTTACAGCAACATATCCAACAGGGAGGTCATTAACAAAAACACCATCCTTTGGTAATATTGCATCCATAAGAGGAATTCCTTACTGACCACACAACAGTTCGTATTGCTCCTGAGTTAAGGTGGTAGACTGTCTCTCTTGATCCCTAGCTTTAATCGGGAGAAGGTCCGAAGGAAGTGGGGGGAAAACTTGGCTAGAGGTAGTAGCTGTTTCAGTCTCGAAAACCTTGTTTAGAGAGGGATCGGTTTGTGCCGTGGAGGTCTCTTTACTTTGAGGAAGAGTGTGCTTTTCAGCAGTCATTCTACATAAATATACTCGAATACATTTCAATTTTCTAGTACCAAAAAATTGAAAAATAAAAATATGAAAACACATCAAAACTACGAAATAAAGGAGACAAACATCGTGGCAAGGCGTTTGTTGGTAACAGAGTTAAGTCGCTAGGGCATGGTACCCATGTCGATTTACGACATGATACTCATGACGGTGCACGGCTTGAGGTCCATGTCGGTCCACGACATGAGAGGCGTATCGATTCACGACATGAAACCTTAAGCTAAAGCCACCAGAGGATCAACTCGTCTGACCAGTCTCCAAACTCAAGTCGTTCATGCGACATGTCACCTCGACCGATTTAAATTACAACTACAGATTGATAACTCACATGGGCATAACGACATGGATTTTTCATCATGACTTAATGGTGGGATTGTCAAATAAATACAATTTGAAAGCATGTCGTAAACTTACCATTGGAGCAACACGAAAGCATTATAATGTCAAAAACAGTTCAAGTCGTTAAGGCTCATATGATCATCATCATGTAGAAAACGACCAAAACAGGGCATTATAAGATATTAAAGATATGTTACAAAGACACAGTCGTTCAAATGTATAAATGGTATAAATAAGCCATGACGACAGTGTAAGTGATCAAGACTAAGTGACAACCAAGTCGTTAAAAACATTTAAGTAGACTAAGTACGGTATGAAACTCATGCCGTTGGAACAATATACAACCCAAGTCGTGCGAATTACACCAAAATTAGAGCTCCAAGAAAAGCAAAGAATTTCTAAGCCCCTATACACATCATACCCGATCAAATCCAACTCGTTTTCGATTTAGAAACACCTAAATAACACAAAGTAGTCAAATTTAGTCCGCAAAATCAACACTTTACCGAAAGTAGGTGGAAATCCTAGAAATCTATACAAGTTTTAGCATTTGGAAAAAAGAGAAAAAGAAAAACAACAAAGGAGAATTCATATCCAAAAATTACTTGCTACGAGCTCCGAGATAATCGTCAGAGTAAGAATTCTTTGAAATCGAGATTATGGGTGTTGAATTGGGTTGATGGAGCTTGTCAAAGTCGGTTGGAATCCGATAGAGATGGCTTTGGAGGAAGCGTCGAACTGACTAGGTAAGTTGTTTACAAGGGGGCGACGACTTTTTCCTGGTCCGATCCACCATTAACGAGAGAAAGCTTTCAGATGAGAAAAGGAATGGGAATGGACATACAGATTGGAGATAATATAAGGAGAACCGACAAGATTGGGCCGAGTTTGGTTCAAGTTAAATCCCGAAACGACTTAGAGGGTTCCATGCAATATGGGGAAGCTAAGGCAGGTTGCGACATGACGTTAACTCACGGCATGAATCCGAGAATACCTTAACGACTTAACTAAAACACATGAAGAAAATGACATGAGGTATAAGGATTCAAAGCCCACGGAATTTCTAATAACAACTACGAGGGGAAAATGTTAACCCACAAAAACATGTTTTTGAAATGTCGTTAAAACCATGCCGTTATTAGTCAAGTCATTGGATTGAAACCAATTCGAATTTGAATTCGTGACATGGATACCAAGGTGCTTCAAGGCCATATCGCAAGTCAAAAGAGCAACATCAAGTCATGCCTTACCTCACCATGTCGCTCCGTGGAAACCGGGTTGACCCCAAGTCGTGCCGCATTTCGTTTATGGCGACAGAGTAAAATAAAAGCATCTGGCAATCATGTCGTCAGGCCACAAGTCGTAATCTTGCCTGTCATCCATGACGGCCTTGAACCATGTCAAGAGAGCCAAATCAGATACAGGAAATATGCCATGCCGTCCATCATCCATGTCGTTCAGCGACATAAGGAGCAAGCTGCTACTTAAGATCTCAATGCGATCCATGTCGTGACCTACTTATGCCGCAAGGTATGAAAGCCAAGCCGTTAAAATCGTGTCGCAAGGGAGAAGGATTGTCCATTCCATATCAGGTCGCTTGCAGTCATATCACATCCATCCATGCCCGTCCCACTCATATCGCATCCAACTTTTGACAGGTTATCAACAGCCGTCATCCGAACAAAATGACCCGTGTCGAGGAGAGTCATATCATGTCGCGAGCTCAAGGCGCCGAGGGTCAATCCGCCAGACGACATGAGTCATACCGTTGGCGACGTGAATTATAGCAAAGGTCCAAGTCATGTCGGTGGCGACATAAGTCATGGCGTTTTTCTTAGATAATTACGAAACTGCCACCTGGTTTGGAAATCTCCTATAAATACCCCCCATACCTCTTCATTTAGGGGGATCGAATCTTGAGACCACAAAGTGCTGCCGAAAATATTCCACAACAATTCTAACATCCATTCAACATCATAAATTGAAGATTAATCTATGGATCATGATCTCTATCAAACACATCCAAATGATTCAAGAGTTGTAGATTGATTGAGCAAGCCTACATGAAAGAGGGATTCCTTTCGATTCTATCTCTACATCAAATCTCCACTGGATAATTCTCTTCTCAATCATCGTTAGTGGATTAAGTGTAATTCATGAGTAAGGGAGTGATAAAATTGTTGTAAGAGAGAGAAGTTAATCTTTTAATCTTCATATTGATAATGGAATCTCTTATGAAAGTGGATGTAATCCCTTATTGGGTTGAACCACTATAAAACCTGGTGTCTTTTACTTGCATTTCAATCATTGTAAGGCTCCACTTTTCATTTTTGTGACACATTTTTAGTGTTTTGCCCAATTTTGGGGAAAACACTGATCCGACGAATAGGCTGGTTAATTTGAAGTTATTTAAATTTAGAAATGAATTGGAATTTATGAAAGTTGAATTTTAGATCCAAAATAATTTGGAAAGTAAATTTAAATGATTTTAAAAGGGTTATATAAGGATATAATGGTTTTCTAAGATACTTTGAAGTATCGTAGAATAATGGTTATTATGGTCAAATTAGAGCTTGTCGCATAACGACAATTTACGTATTTTAGATGCAAAAACGCTTATAACTTTTGCAATCTAAATCGGATTTCCATAAAATGAAAAACATTTGATTTCCAGTAGCAAGAACTTTCAAATGAGTGAAAGCAGATTTTAAATTAGAGTTATAATTTTCAAGTTATGTTTGAAACCGTTCGGGAAAAGATCGATGTAAGAACAATTATTGACCATAACTATAAACAGCTATTTTTAAATGTTTTTAAAATATGGAAAAAAATTGTAAGATCATTAAAAATTATGAAAAGGTGTTTTGAATTGTAAATTTTAAGTTTTGGCTAGGATAAACGATATTTTGACCAAAATAGTTAAAATAACTATTTTGTAACACTTTTGAAATGCTATTGTAACGCTTCCTTCGAAAACAATCTATTTTGAAGTTTTAAACCGTAAACTATTTTCCGAACTATAAGTAATGATTTGGGGAATATTTTCAAAGGTTTAGAAGTATTAGAAATATTTTTTACGGAATTTAAATTGATATTAATGTGGGTTTTCAATTTTAAATAAGGGTCCGTTTGGCATAGGTCCCTACTAAGTTTCAAAATTAGGCTCACATCCGGTCCAACTTTTCATGTAAATTTAGTCCCTATTTTTCAAAATTACACTAAAAACAAAAAAAATATAAAAAAAATCACGAAAATTCGTATTTAAATCAAACATGTACTCACCCAAAAAAAAAAAAAAAAAACAGCTCGTAAAAAATAAAAAAAATGCATCAAAATCAAAAAATACAATAAAACAGCGAAAAATGCAGTAATTTGCATCAAATCATGCATATATTTGTAATACTTGCATTCATTGTGCAAGTATTTCAAATGTTGAATTTGCGTTTGTTTTTCGCATACATGTATGCAAGGTAAACAGGTTTTGGCATACAAGTTTGCAACAATCTTCTGGCAAAATTTTCGCGTCATATTTTTACATGCAATACTTGCATACATGTGTGCAAATATTTCAAATAGTTGCATACATGTATGCAAGTTTTTTTTTTTAATTTCCGTGAACTTCTGTTAATATTTCCAGATTATAGATTTTTTTTACATTGTAGCGGTTTTTTTTTAAATATAAAGAAAGGGCGGAATTAAAAAAAAGGGACAAAGTTTCCCATTCGTTTCCGCCCCCTCTTTTTGAGCTGCCGCCTAATAATTTTTGTCCCTTCCGCCTTCCACCTCCTTCCACTTCGCCTCTTCCATTTTTTCACAAAAAAAATGCGCTCTTGCATTAAAAAAATAATCTAAAATCTGGAAATATTCCCCTCAGTCCACACAAATCAAAAAAAAAGTTGCATACATGTATGGAACTGTTACTAATAGTTGCATATATGTATGAAACTATTTAAATACACATGCAAAAAAAAAACCACAAACCTGCTGAATATTTGCATACAAATATGCTGCTATTCAGAATAGCTGCATACTTGTATGCGCTAATGCGTTGAAAGGCAGAGGGCATGGCAATATGTGCATAGATGTATGCAAATATTTGAAATACGTGCATGTTTTCATGCATTTTACTGCAGATTCCGTTGTTTTGTGTATTTTTTTGATTTTGACTTGTTTATCGATTGTTTTTCCACCTGATTTTTTTGGCGTGGACATGTTTTATTTAATAATGAATTTTCGTGATTTTTTTATATTTTTTTATGTGTTTTTGAAAAATAGGGACCTAATTTACATGAAAAGTTAGACCGGATGTGAGCCTAATTAAGTTTTGTTTTACGGATGTGTGCCTAATTTTCACTTTAAACAATTGGATATGGTTGGAGATAATCTTCGGATGTTTGATATTAATCCAGTAGATGATGATTCTTACTATTTGAGGAATTTAAAAGGTAGTTCACCATTATTCCGCTTATAGTGTGAGTTGGATATCGAGATTAATATTAAGTATAAGTTGATGGTATTTCTATCCTGATCTAATGACAAAGAGTTGGATAAATCTTTTAATTAAGATACGAGTTTCCTAAGTTGACTGGGATAAGTTGGATAGAAATAATCTTCAGATATTTGATATGAAATTCTGTGGTGTAAATGTATACTATTTGAGGAATTTGGAAGATATTATTATACCGTTATTCCACTTATAGTATTCGTTGATTATGAGAATTGATATCGAATATAAGTAGATACAATTTCTGTGTAACTTATGTTCAATATCAATTGATTTGGGTTTTGTCGTGAATCATATCATCAATAATATCATTCTTGAAACCCCATGAGATTAGTTATGGAAATTCATATCGTAATTTGAGGAATTAATCGGATCTTTGATTTGAGGAAATTAAAAGTGAGGAATTGGAAAGAAAGTATAATCTTTTAGCGAAGATTAAAGAATGGAATGTTGGAAAATTAATTTAATTGGAAACTATGGTTGAAATGTGGATTAAGGATTTTCAAAGGAAACTGGATTTTTGATAACGAGTTATCAAACGGAAAATTAATTAAGGCTTAAAGGCTAAATCATCTTTGATTTAAGGGATGTGTTTTAAAAGAGAAAGGTTAAATATGGATTTTGTAATAATTTGAGAATGGTTTTAAAGAAGTTTAATTTTGATAAAATCTAAGATGGAAGGAGATTAATAGAAAGCCTGCGTGTTCTATAATTGTGTTTCTTAATTGCACCTATTATTTGGAAAGACCGGGATCGGATGTATGTCTGAAAACCATTCCAAGTAATAATATGACGTTGTGGAGCAATTGAAAATATTGGAGACGACAATTAAGACTGAGACCCTTCAAGTCGTAAGGATGACTTGCTGAATGTCTCGAATGGGTCGCTCCCATTTGCAGATGGATTTTATATCAGTTAAGTGGCAAGAAGGCCGAACGTATGTAAAGGAATTCCGGATTGTGGTTTCGGTTCAGACCCAGAACAGACTTGTATGGATTGTTTGTCTATCATTGTAATTGACTGTGTAGCACTGATCTTTGTTAAATATATATCTACTTGGTGGCGGAGAATTTATTCTCTTGCTTAACACCCTTCTTTAGGACATACGAGCTTAGAGGTTATATATTAATGAAAATCAGTGATGCGTAGTGAATGGACAATGTAGCATACTTAATTTATGAGATGAGCTATGGATAATCAAAGCATAGCTTATTTAAGTGTTGCTTTGTGTATATCGTGACCTCTACAAACCTCACACCCCGGATTGATGGCAAACTGGTGGTCAGATTTTTATGTTTGTTTCGTATGTTCGATGCACCGAGATGTGATGATGAAAGGGTACTGCGATGTCCCCAGTCTGGGACGCTATTTGTTGGGTACTCTGATTCATGTATGGTAGGTTAGTATAATGAAGTCCGAGTCTAGACATTATCCGCGAGTACTGGGATGATGCGCGCAAGAAAGTTTGTGAGCCCACGAGTGATCTTTCGTACCATGAACCATCATGTTCGAAACCCAATCTCCACTGTGAGCCCGTACAGTTTTGATTGTATAGCCTGCTGGTTACCGACAGCATTGTCAGTATAATGAGATGGGGCATTATTCTGGCTAGGATTAATACATTTATTTGCGAAAAGGTTTTTCACACTATATATAGTAGTAAAAGAGGATTTTCACGTATGAATGCATTTTTGGTTATCATAAGGAAAAACTCGCCCATCTGGTGTGCGCTTGCATTGTGTGATGTGGGATGAGCTTATGATAGCTTCATTTTTCAAAAAGTCATTGCGGATTTTTATGCACTAGTATTCACATGGAGTAAACCCGTTCCGCATTATGCCTGGTTCGGTGAATTACCTAACTTTAAAATAAACCCTAAAAACAACTGTTTTGAGTTCTCACACCTGTCCCACGACTGACCTGGAGTTTATTGTTCCAACACCTAAACTCTGGGTACCCATAATTTTTACACAGGCAGCCTAGTAGTTTGGTTTGCAAATTTAGCCTTGGAGTTAGTTGGAGCAGGATTCTGGTTTTAGCTGAAGCTATTATGACTTGGAGCATTCGCATTCTTCCGCTGAGTTTAGTATCTTTTCCGCTGTGTAATCAATGTACTCTGATGTACCACTTGTTACTCTAATGTAATATTATTTTAATTATAATGGAAAAGTTGTTTTTATTTCGTGCAAATGTGTAAGTGCCCCTAACAATCTGTCTTTATGAATGGTTTTAGTTGGTTTAATTGGTGGCGAAAAACGAGCAAAAAGCTGGGTCGTTACAGGTTGATATGGAAAGGTAGCTTTTTTTTCTTATCAAGTGGTCATTAACTGAATGAAGGAGAAAATTATTGGACCTGCGAAAATACACGAAAAAATACCCAATGTAATATTTATTCATTTACAAAAGATAAGATATAAGAGTATAAAATAAACACATTTCTGTGCTAATCAAATGTCATGATTGTTTCAAAATTGGTTTATATTCAAAGTAGAATATTCTTTCAAATCATAATATCGTTGTCTTTTCAAAATCGATTTTTATTCAAAGGAGAATATATTTTTCAAATCTCAACTTTAATCAATGGTTTCATCGAGAACAATTTCAATTTAGGAAGAATTTACAAAGTCTTAAAAGCCTGAAAATAGATAACTATAAATAAAATCCTTTTTACGAATATATATATATTAAAATAATTAAAGTAAAATAGAAAATTTAAAATCATTATATATATGCATATATTAAATGCTTTACTAAATTAATCTTTAAATAAAAAATAATATAATATGCTCTATTTCAAATTATAAGTACATGTATAAGGCTTACTAAAATAATCTTTAAGCATTAAATAATGTAATATGCTTTATTTCAAAATATAGGTATATATATAATGCTTTACTAATAATCTTTATATAATAAATACAATATAATATAATTTATTTCAAACTGTAGGTATATATATATATACATAACTAACTAATTTTAAAAACATAATTGTTTCTTTCTTCCAAATTCAACAGCTTGAGATTTAACTCAGCTTCGCTACAGTTTATTTCATTCGCATATCCTAGTTTCAAACAACATTCAAATTTGACCTTTCAAATATAAGGGCTATTAAATTCGTATTCAATCCAAATCTCGAAAATTTCAAATATCTTCAAATGCTCTTATTTTTAAAATTAAATTTAAAGAAAATTACTAAATTTAGCTTTAAAATTTAAGAAATCAAAATCGTATTTAAATCTCATTTGCAAATTCACAATTTATTTTGGAAAAAATTGTTTTAACAAATTCAATGAAATTTCCGGTGTTGATATTAATGCAGTAACCAATTTCAAATCAAAACATCCATCTCAACCATGTCATCCAAATGGTACAAATTATCTCGTTTCGCTAGTTAACAATGGTTGGTAAAATTTTACTAGAAATTTAATTTATTTAAATAATTAGTTTCGAATTCAAATTTTCACATCAACTAGCTTGCATGTCAAATTTAAGCAACTAATCAACAATCAATTTCAACCATATAACCAGATTTATTTCAAAATCTAATTTAATAAAATTTGGGAAAAATCCAGTTAATTGTGAGCGATAAAATCACTCACCTTTGGGTCTTTAATCAGTCGAACGCCAACAAAAACCCAAAAATTTACAGTCTCCAAACGCGGCCAAATCAGTAATAAAATGTCCGCAATTCCATCATGATCCCAACGCAACCAACCACGTCCATGCATAAGTTATTAGCGTTAGAATGAGAGATGTGTGTGCACGCATGTGTGTGTATATACATACATACATACATACATACATACATATATACATACATACATACATATATATATGAGGAGGGTTCTGCTACACCTCTTATATTGCATGTGAACTCTCCCCCTTAATCTCCACCACCCATTTCCCCATTCATTCTCTCTCTTCCCATTTCAATATTATTTCTTAGTGGGAAGAGAGAGAATGAGTGGTAGAGATTAAGGGGGAGAGTTCACGTGCAATATAAGAGGCGTAGCGGAACCCTCCTCTCTCTCTCTCTCTCTATATATATATATATATATATATATATATATATATATATATTCAAACTCTTTACCACATCAACATGTTAACCCACCTACTCCCGCTCATCGTTCTACATGCTACATTACCCACACAAGAACCTAATTTACACCGCGCCTTTTACCATCCCGCACACCAACTCTGGTCACTTCAGGACCGAAACCACCCTCAACCGAATGCTCATCGACCGACGGCCCTACCACCCCATCGACGTGACCTCCGGTGGCCTGAACTGCTGTCATCGCTCAGCTAAAACAAGGTTACTCGAAACCCTAAATCGTGATTTTTCGGCTCCATGGTTGACGGTAAATGACCAGACCACCACCAAACGATTACAAATGATGATCTCGACAAAACCAATATGCTAATTTCTTCGAGTGAAGACTAAATCAAAAACGCCCAAATTTTGGCTTTAGGTTCCGAAAAACAGCCTGTTTGACCACTAATTCCGACAAATCTGCCCGCTGCATGTCGAAACAAATCATATGTGCAGCTTCATATCGTCGAGCTCTTCGAAATGATATATAATTTGGTAGGTTTTGCGAAGATTTGTATTTAAAGTTAGAATTTTTATTTGGACCAGGGTTTGGAATTTGATACTGCCATCAGAGAAAGAAATAGGCAGATGGAAAATATACGTGAATGAGAATTGAGTGGGTGAGGTGGAAATGAATTTTATATATATAAAGAAGGTCCAATATGAGAAACAACCAATTATTATATTATAATGATTCCTTTCACGTTTTATTCCGTACGATCAAATGACAAGTCCAATTGTAACGAAATTTTCCATTCCGGATCCGATGTAACAGTTTTCGTTGAATTCTGAGATAGTCGCCAAAATAGCTAAATTTCACAGTTAATTAATGAATAAAATATTCAATTATTCGTTTAACTATTTTAATTCAATTTAAATATTCATTAAATTCCATTTTAATCCAATTACAGCTGAAATATATTTTATAAATCTATTTCACAAATTTTTGAGTTCCCAAATTTGATTATATTCGAATTTAAATTTGAACTGCAATTACGGATAAATAAACTCAATTTATCTTCAATTATTCTAACATTAAATTCATAATTCCACCATTCACCAAACTAAATTTGAATTCCAATTATAAATTAGACAGCTCATTTTTTTAAATATTTAAACATTAATTTCCAAATTACAACATTTCTGAATATAAACAAAATTTAAAATTTGTTTATACTCCATTCAATCCATCATCATTAATAAAATCAGTCAAATTCAAATTTTAACCAATATTATTCAATTTATTTATTTTAAATCTAATTTTAATTATATAGAAAATCATAAGGCGTTACATTCTCCCCCACTCAAATCTTTTTGTCCTCGAAAAGGGAACGAAATAAGGTATTGAGCGCCTATTTTTTTTTCAAATCCATAACTTATAAAGTAGCATTTATAAATAAGCTATCAAGTTATAAAATCTCATAAAATTTCTATCTCCCAAAATCACATAAAATTTCGGTAGCATCTCCTCTGTCCAGAGAGGTCCGGAAAATCACAATATATATATATATATATAAACTCAAATATACATCCCATCACATGATGAGGCATCCCAAAAATGAGGAAAACAATATATATATATATATATATATATATATATATATATATATATATATATATATATATAACCACAACCATATATACACAATTACGTACCTTCTTTAGCGTTATTTACAAATTTATTTATCTTAGCACTTTAGTATTGAGCGCAAGCGAGCTCCAAAGCATAACGCCAGTCCTTACACGTATTAAAATACTCAAATATACATGATATTCATACATATACACAATAAATAGCAAATGTACACAACTTACGCAACATATGTTAAGCATTTAAACCACAAAAACAAAATATTAGCGACAGGCCAGCGAACAAATCGAGGTTTATCACCATTTAAATGATGGAATTTACCCAAAGTGTACTGATCAAAAGTTGTTGCATTCGTTTCAGGATTTTCGAATTGCCCAGATTCGTCGAAGTCAGATAATCTGCTCAAAAGTTATGACCAGTTTATTGAAAGAGAACGCTTCAGCTCAAATAAATAAAAATGCAGGCCTGAATTGTTCAACCCACTTTTCGACCCTTTAAACACTAAAATTTTTCAAAACATATTGAAGAAAAAAATTTAGTTTAGATCTTGAGCTTTCCGAATTGTACAAGCACATCAAAATCCGACAATCCATTAGAAAGTTATGGTCAAAACAATATTGATACACGCTTTAGGTTTTTATTTTCTGCGCATAGAACTACGACTAATGCTTGGATTTCAACCTAGTAAACATGAAAATTTGACAAGGCCCTGTTAAGAAAAGTTGTAGATCAGTTTCTAAGGTTTCCAAAAAGTCCAAAATCATTGAATTCCGATCATCCATTCAAAAGTTATGGTTATTTCTTCTTTAGCTAATATGGAACATTTTAGATTTTCAATACCATTGATTTTATTTTATTCGACATTTCAAACTCTCTGATTTCAAAATTTGGTAACCCCTTTAGTACTAGATATTGGTTGTCTCTTCGTTGTTCGTATGATAGATTTTACATTGAATTTGGTTTCAATTTATCCCCATTTCTTTCATTCACCACGAGTTACCTTCCATTTCATTCACCACGAGTTACCTTCCATTTCATTCGCTTATACTTGATTACTCATTCATTTTATTTATGTTCAGTTTGTTATTCATTCAACCATTTGCATCTATTTAACCATTTTCTTGTCCGGTTATATATATATTCATTTCCATTTACTTACACATTAGTCGTTAGTATGAATCAAATTATACTTACTTGATCCAACTGTCTATGTGAATTCTAAATCGAATTATTTAATTTCCCTAGGTTGATTTCTTTAATTCAATCTGTCAACTTAACTCAAGTTTTATTTTTATATCTCATTTCAGTATTTTAAATTTCCAAATTATGATTCATTTAACTCAATTGTCTTATATCTCTATTTCATATATCAATTCCAAATAGCCATTTGGATTCACTTCTAATTTCCAGTTTATTTCATTACCTCGTTTTATATAGTTAACTCCGAATCTATAATCATGGGTTAAGGTCAGTTATGGTTTTCATATAAACCATTCTATTTTTCTCCATTGTTCAATCGACTTTATTTACTTTTCCTAACTTAGCCCTTTTCTTCTTTAAGTTCACTTAACTCAACCCATTTTAAATTCAATTTCCTATTCATTTTATAATATCTTCCCACTTAAAGTTTCTAGTGATACGGGTTTCTTTAATTCGGTTCACTTAGCACGTCTAAAACCAAATTTCCATTTAACATCTTAATTTAGTTTTAGTTCTTAACTGAAATTCTTAATTAACAGAGACGTAAAGATCCCGATTCCAGGTTTATTTTGATTTGAACTTGAATAATCAATACATATACCATTATATATAGAAAATCGTACCATAAATTTAAATTCCAAGATCCTTTATCAAAACAAATTATAAAATCACCGAGTGGTCTCCCCCACTCAAACTCTTTGAAATAAACGTTGGTAATGCGTGCACTCATTACCGAAGTTATTCTAAAGTCCAAGAAGGGATTCCGCACTTACTTCGTTTAAAATTGTTTGAAATTGTTTCCATTTTGAAAA
This sequence comes from Allium sativum, assembly GCA_030737875.1. NCBI lineage: Eukaryota > Viridiplantae > Streptophyta > Magnoliopsida > Asparagales > Amaryllidaceae > Allium > Allium sativum. Next base: position 319,928,291 of record CM060926.1, read on the forward strand.
TACATATAATACTATATTATTTCAAAATCTTGGCAAATCTATTTTCAAAAGAACCAGAATCGAGTTCTCAAGTTCATTTCCATTTATTTGCAACTAGTTATATTGAATAGATTTCATTTTCAAACTTGTTCTAAAACCATTTGATTTTCCCGTTAGATTTTTTTATTAAATCAACCATAATAGATAATAACTTGATATTATTACCTACTAATAACAAATGCATATACACTTAAAACCAATAATATATTTGATACATTTAAAATATAATTCAAAACAATATAATGTCAATCCATTCTATTCGATTATTTAGAAGTTCCTATCAATACCATGGCATCCCATATATCGACCAGAATTTATAAATAGAACAAATCAACACAATATAAAATTATTCTATATCAAAAATACAAGTATGCTCGTCCATATATTCACTCAAACTCATTCTAGGATGTTACTAATCCTATCTTTAATGAGTTAATTCCCAAACAGAGCCAAGGTTATCGCTATCAAAGCTCTAATACCGCGTTGTAACGACCTGGATTTTTGAACGTTCAAATCGACAAGAATCCACACATGTCGACCCAAACCAATCTCCAATACAAGTAGTTACTGGGAAAAATAAAATAAAAGAAGAAAGATGGGAAAATAGTAAAAAAAATCTCACAGCAGAAGGATAACATATAATAAATAATTAACATTTCAAAAGCAGTTGAAATATATACATGTGACAATAATATACAATGATTATCAGAGTTACACATCCATAGACATATATACAAGAAAACAGCGGAAACAAAGTGCAGTGGGAAATACATATATAATGGATATGTATACCAAATCTTCGTCTTTGTCCTCCAAGGAAAAGTAGTCTTCGCTGACTGCAACTCGTATCTGACCCGAGCGTATTGCATAAAAAGAAAAACAACAAACATGCGGATCAGAACTAAATCGTTCTCATATTAGTGAAATTAAAATAGGAAATAACATGAGTGTTGTGGGTGCAATAATCAAAAGGAATGTTGTAACGAGTCGGATTTTGCCTGGCCTTAATCGATCGCAAAATCGACCAAGACCGTTCAAATCCCGCCTACGTTAACTTTGGGAATACAACATATCAGAACAACAACAGACTTTTATTACATCATAATAAAGTAACATCCGAGTACAGAATATCAAAGTACATTGAATAAAATTATAGCGGAAGATAAATTACAATATTATAATACATTGCAGTGGAAATAAAATAACTAAGGCAACGGAAACAACTATGCTCTGGACACAGCTTTAGGCTTCAATCCAGAATCCTGATCGAAATAAGAACCTGTAGACAAACTACTCGACTGCCTGTGTGGAAAGAGGGCACCCGAGTTTGTAAAGGTGGAAACAAACAACGGGTCAGTCATGGGATTGGTGTGAGAATTCTTAACTAATTTAACTAATAGTAATAAGTCATATCCAAGGACCACGCCGCTAACATGGAACGGGTTTACTCCAATGGATTGCCGGTGCATAAACTAAAGTAAATCGTTAAAACAATGCAATGCTTTTTAGAAAAATGAAACCATCATAAGACCGAAGTCCCATCACACAATGCAACACAAACCGGAGGATAGGGTTTTACCTTATAATGGTCAAAAATGATTGATACGATAAAAACGAATTTGATATTATTGTAAGTATATATATATTTCAAAAACAATTTCAATCATAATGTATCAATCCTAGATGGCATAGTACCCTATCCTACTATGTCGCCAAACTAGTAATACAATCAAAACCGCATGAGGTCGTATTGGAAACTACCCACACAGGTCGACCAGGAGGTCGACCTGCCCCCCCCCCTCGGCCAGATTTGTTTGATGACCTTTTTATCACTGTATGCTGAGTCATTAGGGTTTCTGATCTGGGCTGAATGGCTGGGGTTAATTCTGGGTTAATCGGACGGCTTAAATTAATCCTAAACTCTATAAAAATACATGTAGACTCAAACCCTAAAATCAAATAAAAATTAGAATCATGGCCTCCATGCCATCACCTTGCAACCTAGAATAGCCGCCACCAATTAAAGAGGAAGAAAAGCTAATCAAATTCAATTCTAATCTAAACCGCAACAAATTATCTTCTCCAAAGGAAAGCTAAACCAATTTCAGAACTCAAATTTCAGAACTCAAGACCTTCTTTGAGTTGTGAGTTCGATTTCTTTAATAACATAATTAACAATTTAATTGGATTGAGCTATGATGTGGATTATATGGCTATGTTGTAAATTATTTACCGCATGTTATTATCTATGTTGTAAATTCTATGATGTTATCATCTATGTTGTAAAGTTGCGATGTTATCATCTATGTTGTAAATCTATGATTGGCTTATGTATAATCAATTCATAATGATGTTTCATATGCTAGTTTGGTTATGTTGTTGGAACTAATTCATATGATAAATCATATGTATGTTTGCAAGTTAGGATGTTAATTGAGGCATGGATCATGTGCAAGTTAGTGAAAATTATATACAACCTTACATGTTTCATGACCTCTATTTTATGTGTAAATTGGATCTAAAGTTAGGATATGACATGTGTGAGTTATATACAAAATTCTATATGCTAGTTTACATGTTTAGATGTAAGTTTACACCATTGTTTATGTTGCATAAATCACATATGAAAGTATATATGTATATATATATATATATATATATATATGTTTGGTTGTTGCCTATGCAAGTTTACACCTTATGATTAGATCTATGACATACATGGTTTATGCAAGTTTGTGACTATTACCTAAACAAGTTTACACCTTATGATTAGATCTATGACATATGTAGTTTTATGCAAGATTGTGACTTTGGCCCATGCAAGTTTTAGATGAAGAACCTTATTCACACATGCAAGTTTACCCCCAGATGTTTAGATCTAGTTTTATTTCTATGTATGTTGTGGTGTTTTCTCTTTATTCCATAAGTTAGACTATTCGAGTCTAACGTATATTTTACGTTAAACGAACGAACGTACAACGTGGGGGCAATGGGACAATATTAAAAGATTTAATATTGAGAATTGGCATAAATGCCTTAAATGGCATAAAATTAATTTATGATGATAATTGGTATAATTTTTCATAACATATATGGATGAACATAATTGAGTCAATTATGGACATGGTTAAATTTGGAATTAATTGATAATTTGAATAGGGAAATTAATTCAAATTGCGGGATAATTAATTTTGTGTAATTAATCATCTAAGACACGAGGTTAGGCTCTTTTGTGGTGCAAGACAGCCCGGACCCTCCCGGCAAATACAGCTGCCACAAATGCCAGTCTAATGTGGGAGGTCTTAGGCATAAATTAAATGCGTAACAGTTGTAAAGACACGAGGTTAGGCTATTTTGTGGTGTAAGACTGCCCGGACCCTCCCGGCAAATCCAGCTGCCACAAATGCCAGTCTAATGTGGGAGGTCTTTACAAGGTTACGATGTTAATGAATTATGAAACACTTAACCAGATAAACATGTGGTGGGACATGAGGGGGTTAAGTGGGTGCCTTGGGTGGCATGTGGAATTTAGTGGGTGCCTTGGGTGGCATTTGAAATACGATTAGAAACACTTAACCAAAAATTGAAACATGTAAGTGAACATGAATAAGAAGAGGGTTAAGTGGGATGTATTAGAGGGGACCAAACTTAGGTGGATAGCTTGTGCCCATTTCAACCAGTAACCCATAAGTATCTTTGTGGGCTCGACCCAAGTTGAGGACGGGACACGCGTACTGGGCTTGACTGTAAGAGGCCAAAACGGGTTAAATGTGGCAACGCAAGTCCAACGGGTTCATATGTGTGTGTGGACCCGGGCTGGTAGGTAAGACGGTGTTGCATCGTGTAAGTATAAGCCGTGCATTGTTGGTGGTATCGAGTTGCAACTTTGGGGAGTGATACACCCCACTGTGGGGCCAACACGGGTATCTACGAGTTAGGGAGTCGATCGAATGGGGGTAGTGGGTACAACTAGTGGAGATAGGGGCAGGCGGCACCTATGAAGGCAACTAGGGGTGCACGAAACTACCATTATCATTATTAAGTCTTGTAGGCGGGATCAACTTTTAGGGTGTTTGGTGTGGTGCAGTGTAGTAATTATCTCATAGCGACTAGGTGCGCCTTTAACGCTATCTTTGTTCGTCTTATTTCCTTTAGTTTGCTCTACCATACTCAACTGTTCATAGTCATTTCCTTATTTTGCAACTTATGCCTTAGCCTAGTTATTTTGATAATTATATTGTTAAAGTTATCGCATTCGCCAGACTTTATTTCTGACCCCCTTTGTTTCCACCTCTTTTCTTCCTCCCCCCCCCCCAAGGTGCTCAGGGTGGAACTAGCACTAGTGGAGCTTGATTTTGGACAGTTGTATCTCTTGCTTTTAGAAGTTGGTTGGATCGCTGAAGTAAAAGTTTAGCCTATCTTATTTACGGCTATTTTGTGTTGGGGTTATGTCTTTCAATTTGTGCACTCTGATTTTGTCAAGATGGATATTATGTACTTTGACTCTGGTTTTTGATGATGTAATCAAACCTATGTGTTTACCGCTGCAATGACTAGATTTTTTAAGTTTTAAGTACTATTTATATCTGTCTTTTTGTTAAGTGTCTGTTCTATACACACTTAAAACGCTCCATAGAAGTTAATGCATTCCCTTTGTGAGTGACATTAATGGACGTGGGGTGTTACAGGAAATATGAAAATTCATGGCATAGATTTGTTCATTAAATGGTATATTTGATATACCATTTATGTTGAGCATAATCAACGGATAATTATGGCATGATTAAATTAAGCCTAATCTACATAAAGAAATTTGACATATATAGAAAAATATGAATTTTAGAAAAGGCGAATATGCCTAACCTGAGGTTAGACTGAGTTGTGGTGTAAATTTGCCTGAAACCGACCGGCATATCCAGTGACCACAACAAGACCTGTTTAATGTGGGTGGTTAGTGCATCAAGCCCAAAAAGAACCCGAGGTTAGACTAAGTTATTGTGTAAACCTGCCAGGAACCGACTGACACATCCAGTGACCACAACAAGACCTGTCTAATGTGAGTGGTTGGTGCTTTAATAAATTAAAGCTAAGTCAGGATTGGTAGGGTTAAGTCAATTAGGGAAACACTTAACCGATTCAACATGTTAACTAAACGAATGGGTGGGGTTAGGCACACTTAACCAAATAAACATGTTGATTTGAAAATCCTAGTAACGGGGACCCATTTCAGTAGTAACCCACATAGATGTATCATGGTACCCTGAAACTAGGCAGGGTGGGACACGATTACTGGGCTGAATTATAAGCGGTCAAAACGTCGGCGGTTGGTGGGCCAGTGTAGGTTCCGACGGAGTATGGGCGTGCACGTACTCCAGAGTGGAAAAATCAGGCACTGGGCATCAGTATTGTACACTGTGCATCTTGAATCGTGTCGGGTTGTCACCATAGGGACTGATACACCCCATGGCGGGACCAACACTGTTAGCTACAGTCAAGCGGGGCCGAATGACACAGGACATGAATGCATACGAGTAGGAACCGATCATTAAGGGGATCGTTCATTATGAACACGTAGGGCTGGTTGAGCCAATGGTTAAGTAGGTGCAGAGACTATAGTAATGGGTGCGATCACATGTTCCTCTTATCTTATATTAGGGTATTGTCCTATGTTCTGTTATCACTATCATGATCCCTTTCCTTGTTTAAATACTAGTAATCACTGAACTTACCAGACTTATTGTTTGACCCATTTTCTTTCGTCTTCTTTTCTTCCGTCCCCCCCCCCCCTCCAGGTCCACAGGGAGGGAATATTCGAGCTAAATCAGACTCTTTGCAAGCTTCAAGAAAGTAGATGTATGATTGGGACTCTCTTTCATTGGCTATGGCTTTTGGATATGACACTTGGGGATTTAAGTAGTTTTATTTATGTTTTATGCTTCTTTATTTAATAATCAAGACAAAAATATAGTGTAATGTTTTGGAAGTTATTTTGAGACAATTTGATGTAATGCTTTTGTATTGAACCAATAAATGATTTGAATTCCGCTGCTTATACTTATTTATCTTGTAAAATTTTCTGTGTCTTGTACCTATAACCCTCCACCAAACATAAGGCATTCCCTTTGTGAGTGACCTTAACGGAGGTGGGGTGTTTCACTTGGTATCAGAGCAAAGGTTTACCAGATCAGATAAGAATTCTTGAAAACTATTTTTTAAAAAGAAACATAAAGAAGCATTTTTCAAGAAATAGTGTTATTTTATATTAAAGGCATAATCCCCCAAAGCCATTTGCCCTATCATTCTATCCTTTGTTTTGAATCTTTTCTTTTTCGTTTCAGCATGTCTGGGAATTTTAACCTTCCAGAGGGTGTGCCGATACCTGGTTGGTTTAGGAGGTACTTAGAGGCTAGGGCCAACGACGCAGGCCCGGCAGATATTCCTCCTCCTCCAGCTGCAGCAGCTCCTCCTCCTCCTCCTCCTCGTGCAAATGCTTTCTCAAAGATTTGTAGGGACTTTAGGGCCATGGGTGGAAAGAATTTTAAGGGAACCGAATCATTCGTAGAAGCTAGGAACTGGTTGAAAGAAACTGAGGATTTGTTCGTTATCTTCGAGGTGGAAGATAGGCAGAAGATACAGCTGGCTGTATGGTTGCTCAAAGACGAAGCTTCCTATTGGTGGGAAGTCACTAACGCCGAGAGACCTATTGAAACATGGATGGATTTCAGAATAAGGTTTGAGATGAAATTCCACTCACAAGCTGAGCGAAGTCTACAGCTGGAAAAGTTCTTTATCTCTTAAGCATGGAAGTATGACTGTCAAGGAGTACGCCAATCAATTCAATCAGCTGGCCCGATTCGGATTGGACTTAGTGAATACTCCTCATAAGAAGACTCTCCGTTTTGTTAAAGGATTGAATGAGCCACTTCACAGCTTGGCTATGACCCATATACCTATGGGGGCTACTTACGAGAGGTTAGTGGACATGGCACTTTTACATGAGGAAGACAAGGGCAAGAATGAGGCAAAAGCAGAAGTGCCTCAAGATAAGAAGTGGGAAGGGTCGCAAAACAAGAAGGTTGATTCAAAGAAAGGAGGGAAGAACAACAAACCCCGTGAAAAGAGAAAGTGTAATTTCTATGGCATTCCTGGACATCTGATCAAAGACTGCAAGAAGATGAAAAGGAATATGGGTGGCTGTTTCCACTATGGCGAGACAGGACACATGGCAAGGGCTTGCCCAAAGAAGCAAGGGCAAGGAGCTGGACCTTCTTCTGGAGGACAAGTTCACGCTCTCACGACACCTCTGCAAGAAGGAGGTAGAAATATTTCTGTCGAAAGTTTAGTCTATCTTTTTGATCATCCTATTTGTACACTATTTGATTCTGGCGCATCGCACTCTTTTATGTCTACTGCTTTAGTGGAATCTCTGCACCTAGACACCAGTATAGTAGAGGATCCCTTGGTTGTTTCAAATCCAATTGGGGGCTCAGCTTATTTGTCAATGGTTTGTTTGGATTTGTAATTATCTATACTAAGCGTTGGGTTTAAATGTAATGCCTATGTTTTGGGCTTCTCGGGCTATGGTTTGATTCTAGGCATGGACTGGCTATCCAATAATGGTGCCATCCTCGATTTTGAAAAGAGAGTGCTTAGACTCATGAATCGCCTCGGTAACACTCTTGAAATTTCTTGTAATCCCATGAACTCCGTTATGCTTAGTTATCTAGAATCTCTTGATGCGTCCGTCGAGAACTTGCAGTCTGTAAAGGTAGTCCGTGAATATTCTGATATCTTTGAAGTGGTAAAGGGCTTACCTCCAAAGCAGGAGATAGACTTCCTGATATACCTTGTTGATAATGCAAAGCCCGTTGCTTTACCCGTTAGGCACATGGCCCCCAAGGGAGAGAAAGGAGCTCAATAAGCAAATCAAAGAGCTTCTTGAAAAGGGGTTCATAAGACGGAGTATTTGTGAATGGGGTGCTCCGGTAGTGTTCGCGACCAAACCTGATGGTTCGCTTCGCCTGTGCGTTGATTATAGGGAGCCAAACAAGATGACCAAAAAGAATAGACACCCACTCCCAAGAATAGATGATTTGTTCGATCAGCTTGTAGGTGCATCGATTTTCTCCCAATTAGATTTAGCTACCGGGTTTCATCAACTAAGGGTGGCTGAAGACAGCATTGATAAGACCGCGTTCAGAACTCCAGATGTTTTCTTCGAGTGGCTTGTCATGCCCTTCGGCTTGACAAATGCACCCGCTTACTTCGTTGATTTGATGAGCAGGGTGTTCAGGGAGTTCCTTAATAAGTTTGTGGTGGTCTTCGTGGATGATATTTTGATCTTCTCAAAAAGTGAGGAAGAGCATGCTTAGCACCTAAAAGAAGTCATGGATACTCTCCGTGCACATCAGTTGAAGGCGAAATTCTCCAAATGCCATTTCTGGAGAGAAGAAGTTAGGTTCCTTAGACACATGGTGTCAAAAGAGGGGTTAACTGTGGATCCCGCGAAAGTGGTTGCTGTGCAAGATTGGAAGGTTCCTCGAAACGCAACCGAAGTCCGAAGCTTTCTCGGGCTAGCAGGCTTTTATCGAAAGTATATCAAAGATTTTGCAAAAATCTCAGCTCCACTGACAAGATTGACAAAGAAGAACCTAGCTTTCAATTGGGATTTGGATTGCGATATTGCTTTCCAACGTTTGAAAAGGGCTCTAACAACAGCCCCAGTTATGACATTGCCTGATGGAAGCCAGATGTTTACAGTATACACAGATGCATGCAGAATGGGACTAGGCGTTGTTCTGATGCAAGAAGGGAAGGTAGTGGCTTATGGTGGAAGACAGTTGAAAGTACATGAGAAAAACTACCCAACCCACGACCTAGAGTTGGAAGCCATCGTTTTTGCGCTTAAGTCTTGGCGCCATTATCTCCTAGGTGAGAAATTTGAACTGTATACTGACCATAAATCGTTGAAATACCTTTTCTCACTGAAAGATCTCAATTTGAGGCAGCAAAGATGGATGGAGTTTCTTGCCTCATATGATTTTGAGATTTCCTACACTCTTGGCAAGGGCAATGCAGTAGCAGATGACTTGAGTAGAAAGAAGCTGTCCTTAAGCCCTCTCTTTGTGTAAAGGCAAAGCTTGGATTTCATAGCAAGCTTTAACTTCAGACCCTCCACTGACTTTGAACCTGGCTTGCTAGCAACGTTAGAAGTGCGACCAACTCTATTACACTCAATCGGAGCCACACAAAGAGAAGACCCTCAGCTAGCCGATGTGATGGACAAGTTAATTAGGGGTGAGACTTCCAGTTACCTCAACAGATACTCCATTGATGCCAAGGGCTGGTTGTGACAAGAAGGAAGACTGTGTCCCACAAGTAAGGGATTTGGTAAAGGCGGTTCTAGAAGAGGCACACCATTTCAAATTGACCATACACCCAGGCAGAGATAAAATGTATAAAGACATCAAAATAGTTTTCTTTTGGAATGGCATGAAGCAAGACGTAGCTGAATTTATTTCTAAGTGTTTAATATGCCAACAAGTCAAGGCGGAGCAGAAGAAGCCTGGAGGTCTGCTCCATCCTCTAGACGTCCCACAGTGGAAATGGGATAGCATCTCGATGGAATTTATAGATGGGTTGCCTAGGTCAAGGAGGGGCAATACCAGCATTTGGGTAATAGTGGACAGGCTCACAAAAAGCGCCCACTTTATAGCCGTCAAAAGTAGAAGGACCGCCTCATCTCTAGCATCCATATATCTTAAGGAGATAGTTCGAATCCATGGGTACCCTCCAGCATAGTGAGTGATCGAGACCCTATCTTCATGAGCGAGTTTTGGAAGAGTTTACAAGAGGCTGTAGGCACACAATTATGCTTAAGCACGGCCTATCACCCTCAAACTAATGGCCAGACGGAAAGAGTCAATAGAGTATTAGAAGACCTCATGAGACTATGCATTCTTGACTTCGGAGGTACATGTGGGGATCATCTACCTTTGGTGGAATTTGCTAACAACAATAGCTACCAAGCCACCATAGGCATGGCACCTTTCGAAGCTTTATATGGAAGACCATGCAGGTCACCAACTTGCTGGTGGGAGTCCACAGACAAGCTCATACTTGGGCCAGACATGATCAGAGAAACTTCAGAGAAAGTAGACTTAATACGAAGAAGAATGAAGACCGCCCAAGATAGGCAGAAGTCCTACGCAGACAAAAGAAGAACTGACCTTGAGTTCGAAGTTGGAGACAAGGTGTTCCTTAAAGTATCTCCTTTGAGGAACGTCGTTTGCTTTGGATCCGCAGGAAAGTTAGCACCATGATTTGTAGGGTCGTTCCTTATCATCGAGAATATTGGAAAGACGGCTTATAGGGTACAGCTCCCCGAAAGGTTGGCCGGGGTTCATAATGTCTTTCATGTCTCTCACCTGCGGAAATGCTTACACGAATCTGCGGAAGTGTTAGAACCAAGTATGCTAGAAGAAGTTGAAGTTGAACGAGAAGCAACTGTGAGGAGAGTTCCAACCCGTATCTTGGGAACAGAAGTCAAAAAGCTACGTAACCGTGAAGTTAAGCTCGTCAAAGTTCAATGGAGCGACGCCGAGGAAGACGCGACTTGGGAAACTGAGGACAGAATATGTGCAGCCTACCCTTTTCTTTTTGAGGGTACATCTTTGATCTCTTTTTTCCTCAAGTTTATGCTCGTATCTATCTTTTTAGGTATATCTCCTCGATCCTATCCTTTATCCTTAGGTAGGAACCCATTTGGATGTAAACATGTAATTGAAACATTTTATGATTGATGGTTGCAAGTGGTTGCTAGTGGTTGCTCGTGGATGCATATACACACACATTAGGTATTAAATCGGCTCAGTCACTTTCATATTGCATATGCATATATGTAATCGTATATGGATTGAAACTTGATGTGTTAACATATGGACGTTTCATTTGTATGTATAGTTGTGCACTCATGTAGGAAATTTTGAGTAGGAAAAATTGCATACATAATGGACTCATGGCACTGGCATAATTTGCATTAAGGCAGTCAACTGAATCAGTGGACTGCATGTAATCATGAAGCATTAGAAATCTTTTAAGGATAATGGACGCCCTTTTTTATGGTTGAGTAGATGGGTGATTGGATGGTAGGATATAAATTCTTCTCGACTTGAAGATTTCGGGGACGAAATCCTAAAAGGAGGGGAGAATGTAACACCCCGTACTTTCTATTAATGTTATAATAACGAATCCTAGAATACTTAATTTAAAATGTGAGAATTAAGGGAAACGGGTTATGCCATTATGTTCGTCTCGGAATTCTGGTTGAGACAGAGTCCGAGTTTGCATAAATTGGATTTCGTATGAAGAAGTTATGGATGTCAGAAGTTTCCTGAAAACTCAAATAAATTCAAAAAGCTCGAAAAAGGAATTCAAATTCAAACAGAAGTCAGAAGCGGGCTGGGCAGGAAAATTCCCGCCCAGGCAGGTCGACCAGGGGGTTGACCATAGTGTCGACCTCTCCCCCTAGAGGTCGACCTGGGGGTCGACCTGGCCCCTGGCCAGATCTGAATTTTGAACGACTGATGACTTGATGCTGAGTCAGTAGGGTTTCTGAATGGTCCTGATCTGGTCTGAGTGGCTATGATTAACCCTAGGTTCATCTGACGGCTATAATTAAACTGAAATTCTATATAAAAAACTCAATGCTCAACCTAAAAACTCACAGAAAAATAATCCTAGAACTGAAATGTCATCCGTAGAGAACTTGGAGTAGCCGTCACCGTTTTCAATTCAAAGACGAGTTAAAAGCTTACATCTAAAATCAAATTAAAATGAGTCTAATTCAACGATCTTCATCAAAGGTGCGCATCTCTAATTTCAGAATTCAGATTTCAGAACGCAAGAATTCCTTTTAGTTTGTAAGTTGGTTATTACGTAGATTTAAACATTCTTTCGATTGAATCATGACATGTTGTAATTGGGATATAGAATGATGCTTATGTATAAGATTTGATTCTCGTTTATCTTAAAGTATCGTTGTAAATAATCATGTCTATATGCTTATGGCGAAGAATATGTTGTATATTTCATGTCTATATGCTTGTGGCGATGAACATGTTGTATATTAATCATGTCTATATGCTTGTGGTGATGAACATATTGTATGTTATTAAAATTTATTATGATTTGGGTAATGGATTTATTTTGCCAATTAAATGGTAAAACATGTCACGCTATCAATCGATGGTTATTTGCAAGTTTGTGATCTAAAACACATGCTTATATGTTAGATCAACACTCATGTATATTCATGTTAGGTTGAATCTAATTATGTTGTAAAAGTGGAATTATAGTCCTCTTATGTTTTTAACATCATGCTAAATTGTGATTAAAAATGATTATAATAGCTTTCTTATGTTTTGACATACATAAGATTATATGCTAAGTTGTTGGTAGAAACTGTGATTATATGTTAAACTTCCATGCTAGACCTTTGTCAAGTTTACATGACCATTAGACCGAACTTAGTCACAAGTTCACCTTTACCCATTAAATTAAAGTTAATGATACCTCTACGCCAAGTTACACATGACAAATTGAAATGTATGCTATTTTGTGTTTATTTCATGTTCCTTGTTTATTACCCCTTTTTGTTTATGGGTTTAGGTTAATTTGCTAGCCTAATATTTTGTGAGATTCATGCGTACGTTCCACGAGGGTAGCGATGGGAAATATGAAAATTCATGGCATAGATTTGTTCATTAAATGGTATATTTGATATACCATTTATGTTGAGTATAATCAAAGGATAATTATGGCATGATTAAATTAAGTTTAATCTACATAATGAAATTTGACATATATAGAAAAATATGAATTTTAGAAAAGACGAATATGCCTAACCCGAGGTTAGACTGGGTTGTGGTGTAAATCTGCCCGGAACCGACCGGCATATCCAGTGACCACAACAAGACTAGTCTAATGTGGGTGGTTAGTGCATCAAGCCCAAAAAGAAACCGAGGTTAGACTGAGTTGTGGTGTAAACCTGCCCGGAACCGACCGGCACATCCAGTGACCACAACAAGACCTGTCTAATGTGAGTGGTTGGTGCTTTAATAAATTAAAGCTAAGTCAGGATTGGTAGGGTTAAGTCAATTAGGGAAACACTTAACCTATTCAACATGTTAACTAAACGAATGGGTGGGGTTAGGTAAACTTGGACACTTAACCAAATAAACATGTTGATTCGAAAACCCTAATAACGGGGACCCATTTCAGTAGTAACCCACATAGATTTATCATGGTACCCTACAACTAGGCAGTGTGGGGCACGATTACTGGGCTGAATTATAAGCGGTCAAAACGTCGGCGGTTGGTGGGCCAATGTAGGTTTTGACGGAGTATGGACGTGCATGTACTCCAGAGTGGAAAAATCAGGTAGTGGGCATCAGTAGTGTACACTGTGCATCTTGAATCGTGTCGGGTTGCCACCAGAGGGACTGATACACCCCACGGTCGGACCAACACAGGTAGCTACAGTCAAGCGGGGCCGAATGACACAGGACATGAATGCATGCGAGTAGGAGTCGATCATTAAGTGGATCGTTTGTTATGAACACGTAGGGCTGGTTAAACCAATGGTTAAGTAGGTGCAAAGACTATAGTAATGGGTGCGATCACATTTTCCTCTTATCTTATATTAGGGTATTGTCCTATGTTCTGTTATCACTATCATGATCCCTTTCCTTGTTTAAATACTAGTAGTCACTAAACTTACCAGACTTATTGTAACAACCCGTTATTTCCAACGATTTATATTCCGATTTAAATTGAAATTTTTATTTTGAAAATATTCTATAATTTTTCATAACGGGAATATGAAATTTAAATTACGTACAGTTAGATATAGCAGTGGTGAAAATTTCATCGAAAATTTTGAATGTTTGTCGATCGCGCAATTTTCAGTGCAAAACTGCGCATAACAGTTCAAAATTTAATGATTTTAAAATTTCTTCAAAACCAGTTCGGACAAACATGAAAAATATTCTATTCGTTGTCACGAATCCGACGGCGAAATTCTTTTCGCGAAAATCGGACGTTCTGACCTCTGTTTTCCGTCCACATTTTTACGTCAAAGGGGTCCGTAACGCGCTTTTGAACGAAGAATCCTGACGCTGCAAATTTCATACCGTTGTGTCCATCTCGTCGCGCTGATTACCATAATATATTCATTTGTCAGTTTCGGTGTTCGGTTCGCGCTGAAATTGTGAAAATGCTTGCACAGTTCATTTTTAAAACAGAGCCATTTGAGTTCGATATGTCCCTTTTTCGATCTTACATACTTTTACAGTCATTTTGGGTCTGCAAAAGATATCCTTTTATTTTACTAAACCACTAAAATATTTTTTTTGTTTATCCAAACTATAGTAAATGGGAACATTTACTAATATTTTAGCATTCTTTACATGCATGCGTTTGGGAATAAAGTTGGCCCTTTTTACAAGTTTAAAACTACTCACATTTCTATCCACATTTCTAATTAAAAAGGGCATGTTCCATTTCAATGCATGCTTAAGAAGGGATGGTGCATGTTATGAAAGCATGTCTTTGGTTTTAAATTATAGGCTCAGTCTATACAAAAGATTAATGCATGGCGTACCCTTTTCTTTGAATATACATGCATGCAGAACCGTGCGTCCCTCCCAACCATTTGTTTTCATGCATTAATCTTCACGTGTTGTTATTATTTTTCCAATGTAATGCAACTGTGGTACACTTGACCATCTATCCTTAATGTGATAAAAGCAGAGTTCACCGCATCCCATTCTTTCTTTTCAAATTTCAAACTCGTTGTCTTGTGAATAATGAATAAATCAAACCAACAAATGATGAGCTGTTACTGCCTTTTCGTGCTCCATTTTACCCGTTCTTTCCCGAAGAATCGTTCAAGCATGTACACTACTTTTTTTTCTTCTTTCTTTCTTTTCGTTTATATATCTGGGCATGTTTCTCCATTTTTCAAAACCTCGAAACAACAATCTATTCTTCATACTTTCTACTGAAGTTGCTTCTTCTATAAAACGAAAAAAGAAAAGAAAAGAAGGAAACACCTTCTTCCCGAAACCCATCTCAATCTCGTGCGCTCCCCTGCAACTCCGCCTCTAATAGCCGACCATCCCACCACCTGCGAGCTCATGTATTTTCTTCCCACCATGACTGATTTTCCCTCCCTAAGCCCACGCACAAGCCTCCCTCCATCTCTTGCTGATGTGCGCCTCCTCCGTACCCTCTCCGTCTGACCCGCATCTCTCCTTGTGACGCCTATCCAATCCGCCTTCTCCCTCCACCTTGACTGCTCGCCGATAGCCCAAGCTGACCCGCTGCTCCACCTGAATCGTCGCCCATGCTTTTACCTTTGCCTCGTCCACACACGGAAGCTCGAACCCTGAGGCGTCCATAACCGTCGATGCAGACCTGCTACCCTTCCATACTGCCGTTTGTTTTCCTTCGGGTTCCTTTGGGGTGTGAGTGATTTTTGTGTGTATATATATTTTATATGTGTGTATTTATATGTGGGGTAAGTGATTATTTGCATGTCTGTGTGCTGTGTGTTGTGTGTGTTATTAGTTCTGTGTTGCCTGGTGTGGTAATACCGTGAGTGTTTGTGTTTTTTGTGTGTATGATAGTGTGTTTGATTTGTGTGTATATTGTATGCATGTTGTGTGCGTGTGTATTGGCGTTGAGTTATTTTGCAAAACAAAATTTTTATTATTTCTGAATATATATATATATATCTAATTTAATATGTGTACATATATAAATATAATTATTATATTTTGTAAAAATGTAGCATATTATATGAGTTTGGCGTTGAGTTTGAAACCGTCTCGAAACACAATAGCCGAACCGTTCCAAAATCCCAATAGCCTTACCGACCCGTTGAGAAATTCCATAGTCTTCTCTTATAAAAAAAATATACTGAGTGGTTATTGTGATCGAATCCATTCTGAGTTGTGCTTGGATATCGTCGTTCCAATTTTGTGTCAATCAGTTTGTCGTCTTCGTTCTGTGCCACGAAAGGTGAGTTTATCTCATACCTGACTTACATTTTTCATGGATGTTAGATCAATAATGAACTGTTATATGAAATGTATAGGATTGCTGATAGAGATTGTTTGATTTGATATATATGCACATTTCATATCTGACACGATATTTTCATATGACACGTAGTTGCACTGATGATATATATGTTGTTACTGATGTTATGTGATTGTTGTTGTGATTGTTGATACCCTAGTTTTAGGAAAAATCACTAAGGGTTGAAATGATATATACCCGAACGGACATTAGAATAGGAAAAAATCATTATGGGTTGAAATGATAGATCTGAAAGATTTTACTGAATTTGGGATCACGGGTTGAAATGATAGACCCGTAGAAATTTTATAAATTGCGGGTTGAAATGATAAATATCCGTATCACTTGACCATAGGGTAAAAAACTATATACGGACACCGTCGGTCATGTTTTCGAAGTAAAATGGGTTTTATTTTAAAATATTTACTTAAGACTTTATATTTTTATATTTATAATTTATTTAAATTTAAATTACTTTGTATATTTTAAAATGATTTTTCTGTAAATAGGGATTTAAATGTTTATTTAAGATTTTATTTATAAATGTATTTATTTTGAACCATATAATTTATTCCTATAAGTATTTTAACCTTTTTATATTATTATAACTATTTCTTTAAATTTATTTTTATATTATTTTAAACTTATATATGTTTATATTCTATTTCTAATTTATTTTAGAATTTTATAAACTTATATATATATATACATATCTATTTTCAAAGTTAATTTTCTTATTTATATTTTTATAAACTTTAATAAAGTCAAGATGGATAGGTTAGATTTCGCGATTTAAATTCGAAGTTTAAAGATGTAAATTTATATAACGACCATTGAATAACGAATGAATTCATATTAAGTTATGAATTCAAATTTATATGAATTTTTAGTTGAAATGAATTTGAATTCGAATTGGATGAACTTATATGACATAAATTTGAATATTGAATCTTCCGAATTTTGGAGAAAATGTATGTGAATTTATATTTGATATGGAATGAATTCGATTTTAAGTAACCGAATGTGGAATTGAATATATAGATTTTATGTATGGAATCGATTTAATAATCGTATGGGTTGAAATGGGAATATTCGTGAAAACGAACTTATAAGAATGGTCTAGAAATTGTATGAATCATAAAAGTTAAAATTCGAATTGTTATGAACTTAGATTTTTGCGAATATAATCAAACCGAAGTATTCTCGAAGTTAAATATTTTTGTTTTGATTTAAACAATAACTGCGACCTTTAAGATATGTTTTAGTGAAAGCCATTTTGAATTGAAATCGTTATGTGAATAATTTCGAAATCGATGTGATTAAGCGATATAAATGTGTTGTTTTCAAAATTGAATATATTCGAAGTTGTATATTTAAATTTTGATTTCAAATTCGAATATGAAATTTCGTGTAAATTATTTGTAAAGCGATTTATAAAATAATGACCACGGTGTGAAAAATGTAAACGATTGGTTGTTAAAGAGACCGGGATCGGCTATTGTCATACTCTCTGCCAATACCGAAAACCACTTTAATAACTGTGTACGCGGTGGAGTTCGAGAATGAAGGGGATGATTTGGCGAACGACTCCATTTTATTTTATTTCATATTAGTTACGAGACCCTGACTACCTTGAGTCAGCTTGATGTGGCTAAAACAGGAGCTATGCACGGACCAAGTGAGGTCATTCCTCTTATCGAGCACACTTCTTCGATATTATTCTATTACTGTTGAGATTCGATTTGGGCCCTTTTGATCATGGGAGTGTGTATCGAGGTGGGCGGTAGTTGCTACTATGCGTCACCACCAGTTCGGCTCTGCAAACGGTGAATCCACCCTGGCATTCCTTGCGTGCCTTGTCACATGCCTTATATGAGCCTACTACGATTTTGTTTTGTACTGTTTTATTTGGAGTGCCCTCTGATCAACCTCCAGTTTACGGAGGAATTACGGTACTGTATATACTATGGGAATATATAAACGGGGTAAGGGTAATCATGGTAATCCCGCTTACGCTATTTTGATATTTTAATTTACTGATAGACATTATCGTATATAGCGTATTATACTATATAGTATTAGTTTGACGGATCCTTAGAGGATGGTAATCCCAAACATTCTTTAAGTTACTGATTGCATTTCATCGAACATTTCATTTGAGTTGATTTACTTCCATGAGAATGTTAGTCCTGATCCGAGTTGTTTTGTTTTGCATTATTGCTCGGGTCAGATCGAGAATTCCAGTTATCAAGATTCATCCTTGGAGTTGAAGTTTATGTCGGGATTAACTCAATTGTATCTACTCATTATGTTGTTCCAGTCATCCAACTATTTCTGTCGTTTCTGTTTCAAATTATTATCATTATTTATGTATCTGAAATTCATTGTTTAAGTCTTCTGCTGTATTATTTATGTAAATTATGATGTAAATTTTTATTTAGTAACTTCATAAACTACTATTGTATTTTTTTTATTTCCACTGCGAGGTATTATATTGCTATGTATCTGTGTCTGTAATCTGTGATTCTGTGATTTATTCTGTTTACCTCAGAAGCTAATAAAAATCTGTTGTTTTGGACGTTTCGAGTTGACATGTTTTGTCGATTCGGCACGGTCAGAATGGCGGGTCGTTACATTTGGATACGACACTAAACTTATTTATGTTTTCTTTCATCTTCTTTTCTTTCATCTTCTTATTGTCTGACCCGTTTCTTCCCTTGTTTAAATACTAGTAGTCACTAAACTTACCAGACTTATTGTCTGACCCGTTTTCTTTCATCTTCTTTTCTTCCATTTCCCTCCTCCCCAGGTCCACAGGGAGGGAATACTCCAGCTTAATCAGACTCTTTTTAAGCTTCAAGAAAGTAGAAGTATGATTGGGACTCTCATTCATCCGCTATGGCTTTTGGATACGACACCTGGGGATTTATGCTGTTTTATTTATGTTTTATGCTTCTTTATTTAATAATCAAGACAGAAATTATGGTGTTATGTTTTGGAAGTTATTTTGAGACAATTTGATGTAATGCTTTTGTATTGAACCACGTATTCAATAAATGATTTGAATTCCGCTGCTTATACTTATCTGTCTTGTAAAATTTTCTATGTCTTGTACCTATAACCCTCCACCAAACTTAAGGCATTCCCTTTGTGAGTGACCTTAATGGAGGTCGGGTGTTTCAATTTGCATTTTAGATGTAAATACAAACACAGATTAAAAAGTTACATTCTTATTTGCATTTTAGATGTAAATAAAAACACAGATTAAAAAGTTACATTTTTTATTTCCATTTTAGATGTAAATAAAAACATAGATTAAAAAGTTACATTTTTATTTGCATTTTAGAAGTAAATAAAAACACAGATTAAGAAGTTACATTTTTATTTGCATTTTAGATGTAAATAAAAACATAGATTAAAAAGTTACATTTTTATTTGCATTTTAGATGTAAATAAAAACATAGATTAAAAAGTTACATTTTTATTTGCATTTTCGATGTAAATAAAAAAATAGATTAAAAAAGTTACATTTTTATTTGCATTTTGGATGTAAATAAAAACATATATTAAAAAGTTACATTTTTATTTGCATATTAGATGTAAATAAATATATTTATTTGCATTTTAGATGTAAATAAATATTTTTATTTGCATTTTAGATATAAATAAAAACATAGATTAAAAATTCACATTTTTATTGTCATTTTAGAGACAAAGAAAAGAACAAGATTGAAAGTTACATTTTTATTTACATTTTAGTTGTAATAAAAATGATAGGATTGAAAGTTACATTTTTATTGTCAAATAAGAGACAATAAAAATATAGAATTTAAAAGTTACATTTTTATTGTAAAATTAGGGAAAATAAAAGAATAAATCAAAAGTTACATTTTTATATCCATTTTAGATGTAAATTAAAGAATAAATCAAAAGTTACATTTTTATTGACAATGTAGATGTAAAATCAAAAGTTGCATTTTTATTGACATTTTAGATGTAAAATCAAAAGTTGCATTTTTATTGACATTTTAGATGTAAAATCAAAAGTTACATTTTTATTGACAATTTAGATGTAAAATCAAAATTTACATTTTTATTGACAATTTAGATGTAAAATCAAAAGTTGCATTTTTAATGACATTTTAGATATGCAATTAAAAGGATAGAATTACATGTTTCATTTTATTGTCATTTTAGAGACAATAAAAAGTATAGTTTTAAAAGTCGTATTTTTATTGTAATTTTAGATACAATAAAAAGTATAGTTTTAAAAGTTGTATTTTTATTGTCATTTTAGAGACAATAAAAAGAATAGTTTTAAAAGTTGCATTTGTAATGTCATTTTACAGACAATAAAAGGGATAGAATCACATGTTACATTTTTAATGTCACTTTAGGAACAATAAAAAGAGTAGGATTAAATGTCACGTCTTTAATGTCATTTCAGTTGAAATAAAAAGAATAGAATTAAAAGTTACATTTTTATTGTCATTTTAGATGAAATAAAAATAGTAGAATTAAAAATCATGTTTTTATTTTCGTTTGGTTTCAACAAAAAGAGTGAACATATATATATATATATATATATATATATCAATGTAATTTAGTTTCCATTGAAAAGAATTAGACGTTAAAACATGATTTGTTTCAAATTGTCAGTTTTATCATGTAGTTAGGATTAAGAAAATCATATGTAAAATCTCTAACATGAATATGGACGGTACTTGACTTGCATATGATTGATTGAAAGTAGTTGAAATCGCCAAACAATTTATATTTATGTATATATATAAATATAAATTAAAAATTAAAGGAATCGCGCGCGGTAGTTCGCGTTTCGACAATCGTAACTTCAAACGATTATACCGTAAGATCCAACCTTCAGATTTACCCAAAAATGGAACCGCTAGGACCGTTTTGGGAAGATCATTCCAAAGATATAAATTTTGTTAAAATCCAACAGTTAAATTTTGAGATAAGTGTAAATCAAATTTTGATAAAAACAGCGCTAGGGCCGCCTATCGACCCGAAGCGTCGTTAAATAAATTTGGCTATTTTTATATGAATAAAAATAGCGATTAATCGTTATTGAAAACCATTAACGATATGAAATGATTTTAAACTACATATATACGTGAATCATTTGAAAAGACCGAGTAAAATATCATTTCAAATGATTATACGATGATCTAAATTGAAGATCTTAAAGACGACGATTGAAGGCCGGCTATCTTCACATCGAAAGGATAACTACTGATGCCCGACATTGGCTAGCTACCAATAAAGGGTTAAAGTGGTAGTTGTCCGGACGTACTTGTTGATTGTCCGGATATGTGTGCATCTCTCTCCCGTATTAGGCATACGGGACGAGGAATAAGGTGACTTCGGTTTCGTTCAAACGCAGAACAGACTTGTAAATGGATGTGTGTCCGACATTGAATTTAATTCGGTGTAATTAAATTGATTTCTATTAATATATATCTGTGGTGGCGGAGAATTTATTCTCTTGCTTAACACCCTTCCTTGAGATGCACGAGCTCGAAGGTTATATATTGGTAGTTATCGATCGCATGGTGTGAAATGTTACATGCCAAGATGCAATTGATCGAGGCTTTCGTTGATAAGCAGAGCCTTATGGATGATGATCAAAGAATAGCCTTTTTTGGCATAGCTTTGTGTATTACGTTACCTCGCGAGCCTCACACCCAGATAGAGTCAAAAACGGGACAAGGGAACGCAGGGAGTGCACATGTTTCTTTCTAGCTAGAAGTGGTGTTTGGATTTTTACAAGGCCTGACATTTTTACTTATGTGGTTGATGGAATGAGGTGCCTCAGATTTATTAGTCACCAATGGCCAATTTATAGGTCTAATAGGATCGGGGAGCGTGTGTTCAGGCATAACTAATCCACCAAAGTATTTGTGGACCGGCCCTATAGGATCCAAGGGTTCGCCAGTGTCCGAATCCTGAGACATTGCTAGAGTGTCTCGAATCGGTTAGTAGATCGTCCCTAGCCTCGACTCAAGATGGGAACCCAATCTCCAATATGATATTATGGTTTTGATTGTAAACCTATATATGGTGACATAGTAGGATGGGGTACTTTACCGTCTAGGATTGATACATTTACTTTGAAGTATTTTTGAAATATATTAGACACTAATAATAATATTAAAAATATTATTTTCTACGTATCAAGCATTTTTGATCATTATAAGGTAAAACTCTATCCTCCGGTTTGCGTTGCATTGTGTGATGGGACTTGAGTTTGATAATGATTTCATTTTCTAAAAAGCATTGCGTTGTTTGACTTAAATTTATAAAACTTATGCACTGATAATCCAATGGAATAAACCCGTTCCGCGTTAGTAGCGTGGTCCAGTGATTAGCCATATTGTTAGTTAGGTAAGATTTCTCATACCAGTCCCATGACTAACTCGTAGTTTGTTTCACTTTGCAAACTCGGGTGCCTTCTTTCCATACGAGCAGCCAAAAGACAGGTGTTAGGTATGGATATTTTCTGGACTGGAGCTTGCTGATGAAGAGGATGAAGAATCTTTTCTTTTTGTCTTTTTATTTATTTCTTGAGACATTGAGACATTATTGAGCATAGACGTATTTTGGGAGATTGAGACTTTATTTCTTTCCTTGTTTAAGACCTCTATTTTGTTAAGTGTATCATGTACTACGTACACTTATATCTGTGATGTTATGTTGTGATGACATTTCCATTTCCGCTGCAATGATTTATATGTTATGCTATTATCTGAGGTCTGTTATTGTTTTAATTATGTTATGCTCCTATGATTATCCTTAATTTCGCACCACGAAAGTTTGATTCGTCACATTTGGTATCAGAGCTAGAGGTTAACCTTAGCTTCGGAGCGTAACATTTTTAGAACAATTCGTCTAGATAGAATCAATAGTATTCTAAGACGAGTAGTTCATTAGAGATATGATTAGTAATATCCTAGAATGAGCACAGCAGAATAACACATATTAATCGGTCATTACATCATTATCATCTTATCATATGTCTCCACTTAGTCAAGGTGTAGTTGAGCGGGGATCCTAGAGACTGTACGTGGGAGATTGAGGATAGCATCAAACAGGCTTATCCCAAGTGCAGACTGCACATCTCCAAGTGACTTTTGTGTTGAGGTACATCTACAATAACTTACATTTTCCGTTTTGTTTCCTACTTAACTATTGTTTCCTTTTCGGGGACGAAAAGCTTTTAAGTGGGGGAGATTGTAACAACCCGGAAAATCTGAACCAATTTAAAATTTTTATTTTTGCTATTTCAATGAATTTTGAATAGTCAAAATAATTTATTTTAAATAATAATGATTAAAAATTCATTTTAATTGAAGTTAGAGCAAATATAATTATTTTGTTTTCAAAAAGAATTGGAAATAGTACGGTAGTTTGAAAAGTCAAACCTGAACTTTGACTGAATGTACCGGATTCAAAATCTAACGAATTTTAGTAAAACAAAAAATATTTAAATCTGTTTGAAAATATATTTCCAACGAATCCAAAAAAATCGAAATTTCATAGCGGGAATCAAAAATTATGGCCAATTGAATATTCAGAATGGTTGCTATAGTATAATTTATAGCCCGTATAAAAGGCCATTCTTCTAACGACCTCCTTTTTTAACGAAACCACTTTTGTTGGATCCGGAATGTTAAATTATAGTTAAGTTTAATTTTCCAGAATTTTTGGAGTTAATATGTGAGCATGGAAAAAGAAAATGTGTTTTGTCAATTTCAGTCAAATTTAATCCGACTTGAAAATGGCCATTTTTCAAACGGTCTCGGAATTCGACGAAACTAAATTTATTAGGACCGTATCGTTAAAACAAAGCCAAAAATAAATTTTCTGGAATTTTTAAAGTCAGTATGTGGCACCGGTGAATTTAAATATGCAATCAAATTACTTTAATAAAGGATTTAAATTTTAAATTAAAGAATTCAGGCCACAGACAGTCATTTGGGCTAACGGGACCTAGCCCATTGGATCCGGAACGGGGGCTATTGGGTGGGATCAACTCCTTTTGGACTGAAAGTGGATTTGTTTAGAACTTATGGGTTTTTTTTGTAAAATTAACAATAAAATATTATAAAACACATTCATCTTCTCCAAATCCTAAAGCTACAGTACCCAGCCGCCACCCTCCTCGTACATGGACAAATTTGCACCAACCTTCCCCAACTAAATTCTCTCAATCCTTTCATCGAAACTCCCTCCTCCTTTAGACTTATTTGTAGAGATTTTCCTCCTCTTTCCATCCGTATGATGAACCTTACCTAAAACTGCATAGTTCGAGAGTTCCAGCCCCAAGAGCCTCCACCGTTCACACCGCTTAAGCCTCCCTTACCCGCATGCGAGTTGGCCGCGACCCCCCTCCCCCTGTGCGCCTCACTTCCCTCTTCATTGTGCCAGTGTCCGATCGACCTCCAACGCCTCGAAGCGCGAGCAAATTCCAACCCTAGGCCGGGACCTAATTCGAAAAGCTACGGCCTTAACTTGTATTGAAGAAGAATGGTAAAGAAAAATCATATTTTATTTTAATATTTTATTTTAAAATGTTAATTACACAAATTAAATCATAACGTATTCATACTGATTCAGAATACCACGATTTTCGAAGCGTTGAGATCGTAGAGACGAGATCTACGTTTCTAGACTGAAAAGAAGCGATTTCTGAGCCGATTGAATTTTGGGTCAAATTTGCAGATCTGAACTATTCAGATTCAAATGAACAGTGAGAAATCCTATTTTATTTTTACTATTATTATTTTTTAAAATAATTAGAATAGATTGTAATTGTATTCTCATTGATTCGCTATATATGTTATGTACGTGATTTGATTTGCATGTGATGGTTAATATAGATATGTTAAATTAGATATTTTGTTAACATAGATCTATGTGTGATGTGTTAATTAGAGTAATTCATTTTGTTGATATTTTATTGGATCATATATGTTCAATAAAAAAAATTACCTTTGTATATTTATTGAATTGAATCAGAATATTAAATTCAATAAAAAAGTTCACCTTTGTTTATTCTGTTGAATTGAATTAGAATTTTCAATTCAATAAAAATATCACCTTTTGTTAATGTTGAATTGAATTAGAATTTTCAATTCGATAATAAAGTTCACCTTGTTTATTTTGTTTAATTGAATTAGTATTTTCAATTCAAAAAAAAAATACCTTTTGTTAATGTTGGATTTAATTAGAATTTACAATCCAATTAAAAAATATTGTTTTTGTTGTTACAATTAAACTTGCAACAAAAATGGACATTCGGGTAAACAGATTAAAAAGTTACATTATTACTTGCATTTTAGATGTAAATATAAACACAGATTAAAATGTTACATTTTTATTTGCATTTTAGATGTAAATAAAAACACAGATTAAAAAGTTACATTTTTATTTGCATTTTAGATGTAAATAAAAACATAGAATAAAAAGTTACATTTTTATTTGCATTTTAGATGTAAATAAAAATACAGATTAAAAAGTTACATTTTTATTTGCATTTTAGACGTAAATAAAAACATTGATTAAAAAGTTACATTTTTATTTGCATTTTAGATGTAAATAAAAACATAGATTAAAAAGTTACATTTTTATTTGCATTTTCGATGTAAATAAAAACATAGATAAAAAAAGATACATGTTTATTTGCATTTTGGATGTAAATAAAAACATAGATTAAAAAGTTACATTTTTATTTGCATTTTAGATGTAAATAAATATTTTTATTTGCATTTTAGACGTAAATAAAAACATGGATTAAAAAGTCACATTTTTATTGTCATTTTAGAGACAATAAAAAGAAAAAGATTGAAAGTTACATTTTTATTTACATTTTAGTTGTAATAAAAATGATAGGATTGAAAGTTACATTTTTATTGTCAAATTAGAGACAATAAAAATATAGAATTTAAAAGTTACATTTTTATTGTAAAATTAGAGAAAATAAAAGAATAAATCAAAAGTTACATTTTTATTTCCATTTTAGATGTAAATAAAAGAATAAATTAAAAGTTACATTTTTATTGATAATTTAGATGTAAAATCAAAAGTTACATTTATATTGATAATTTAGATGTAAAATCAAAAGTTACATTTTTATTGATAATTTAGATGTAAAATCTATTGGCTAGCTTTTTGACCAAGCCACCAAGGTTCATTCACAAGAAGAAAGTATGAAACTACGTTCCTTAAAAGTCCATGAAGGATCGGGTCGCCCCTCTCGGATCGCCCCCCATCGGATCGCCCCCATAGCTTCAGCGATCCGACTATCTTTGGACGACTCGATCTGTCCTTACGTCACTATCCTGCACAGACCGATCCGATCCCCTGATGCACAGCGAAGCCTCTGACCTGTTCAAGCACGAGCTAGTCTTCGGCGATCCGAGATGCACGGATCCAGCGACACGTGTTCCCAACCGTCACTTTGACTAATTCCTCCCCCTTGCTTGATCCGATATTTAAGGGGATCGCGACACCTGTCCACAACGGATAATTTGACTAATTCTTCATCAAGCTGCGATCCGATCCAATATTCTCGGGATTTGTGCCACGTGTGACCACGATCCGCTTGACAAAATCAGCTATAAATAGCCCAGAGCTTGGCATTTTTCAGGATCTTTTGGCAGTATTGAGCACTGATTCCACCATTACTGTCATACCACTATTTCTTGTCAGTTTAATTGCGAGATTACTGAGAGAAATCACAATTGTAAAAGTGAGTTTGAGAGGAATCATTGATTGTACTAGCATTCAAAGTATAATCGATAACATATAAAGTGGACGTAGGCTCGTTAACGCCGAACCACTATAAATTATGTGTGTTTTCTGCTTTTTCTTCATTCTCCAGTCATAATTCTTTACGAATCAGAACAATTTGGGTGTTGGGTCCAAATTTTGATCAAACATTTTGGTGCTTTCACCGAGAAAACAGTCCCAAAGCTTCACTATTCAGTTTTTTTGAAGATTCCAGCGACATCTGATATCATGGCTGGAAAGAGGTCTAAGGAAGTACGAGCTTCACGAACAAATGAAATCGCGAATGAAGCAGTTGAAGAAAGTGTGCACGAGCTGGGCAATGAGGGATCTTTGGATCGCGGAGCGCCGGGGGCGAACCGATCCGATGAAGGTGCCACGCTCCGAGTCGACGAGGACGAGGCGATCCAGACTGTTGAAGGGGTTGTTACTCGATCCCGTGATAACGCCTCGAATCCTCCTCATGCCATGACCACGAACCTACCACAGGGGGGCATAACGAATCGCCGATCTCAATCCACAGCGATCCGAATTGATGACCAGACTACAACTCGACCTGGAAAGGAACCTATGGCTCGCTCCTACCGTCCTGGCCCCTCCGCTCGACCTGGCTCAAGCTCTTTGCGCATAAGAGAAAATGATGATGATCAATATGACCCTTCTGCTCTCGTTACTGAGGGGGATCTCTCTCGCTTTTCCAAAATGTGGGAAAGGCTGTTTGATGAATTGGCTGCTCAAAGGCAGGAAAGCTCCGTTCTGCGACAAAATTTGACCGCTATGGATAGAAGGCTTAATGATCTCGCAAGGCAAAGGACGCCACCAGTTCGTCCGCTCACCCCAGAATACTCTTCTTCGTCAGAGGAATCGCCGAGGCCTCCGCGGCGACCGTATGAGAGGCCTGAAAACATAGAGCAGCTTCGATTTGGAACCCTGCCATCACGGGAAGAAGAGGCACTGGGTGCAGGGCCCTCAAACCGTAATGCGAACGATCACGCCGCAACTCCCAGAGCTCGAGGTGTGGACAGCCCTGTACAGAACAGACTACCTCAGCCCCATCGCCGTGCAAATGCTCAAGATAACAGGGGGCAACGAAGCCCAATCCGAGCCCCGGATTTCGTGACCGCTCCCGGAAGAGAGATTAGAGAACCCCACCGAGCAAGAAGCTCTGATCCCGAACCTCCGTTGACCAGTGCAAATGTTGCAGCTATGATCCATCAAATTCTGGCAGATAGTCGTGGACAACGGAACGAAGATTGGGGAATTGACCGTAGTCACACCCCTTTCACTGATGACGTTCTAGATGCAACGTTCCCGAGACGCTTCAACATGCCGCAGATGAATCGTTACGCGGGTAGATCTGATCCCGTCCAGCATCTGATGAGATATTCTTGGTCAATGACCGCTGCCGCAGCCTCTGACGCTGTCAAGTGCAAAGCATTTCCCATATTCTTGGAGGATGTAGCATTATTATGGTTTACTCGCTTACCAGCAAGATCAATTTCCAGCTTCAGGGAGTTGAGTGAAAGGTTCGTGGAACAGTTCCGCATATATGCACAAAAGACGAAGAGTGTGATTGACTTATTCCTTGTTAAGCAACGAACAGGCGAGAGTTTGAGGGTGTATCTAGAACGTTTCAACCTGGCCGCTACTGAAGTCAAAGATCCTCATGAGCCAACTGTTGTGGCAGCCATAATTGACGGGGTAGATAAAGACACTGAATTTGGGAGATGTCTGGCCGGCAAGCCACCCCATACTAGAGAGTTATTCTACGAAAAAGCTAACGTACACTTACGCCGGGAGGAAGTATATGCTAACCGAAAGGCAAAAACGGCCGATAAAGAGGAAATCCAGAGTAATGTTGCCATCTAGCAGACAGGAGACAGCTCAGGGAAGGTCGAAGTTAATGTCGGAAATCGGAATCAGGGTGGTCGTCAGTCAGGAAACAATGATAATAACAGTAATGGCAACAACCGGAAGAGGAATCGAGGGAACGACTCCCAGAGAAGGACTCGTCCCAGGTCTTTTGAGAGTTATACGCCAATAAATGATACTTTGGAAAATATCTTCATGGATTCGTACAACGTCCTCCAAAATAAAAGGCCTCCTCCCAGGGAGTCGACGGAGAAAGAACGTGAAACGGGGAAGTTTTGTCTCTTTCATCAGATTCATGGCCATTCGACAAATGAATGCCATCACCTAAGAGATGTAGTCGAGAGGCTTCTCCGAGAAGGAAAATTGGACGAATACAAAGTAACGCCCAGAGACAGGGGGCAAGCCGTACAGGCCCCAAATCAGAACCAGAATCAACCTGCTGTCAGGCCAACTGCCCAGCAAAAGGGAAAGGACCTTGTTATCAATACCATAATCGGAGGGCTTTATCTCGCCGGACACGGTTCCAAGGCATTGGACCAGTATGTCAATGCAGCCAAGCAACACCTCGAGGTAGGGGAGTGTAGCAACCCCGAGGACAACGTCCCGGTAAAGCAACAAAAGATGATGTCCGACGATGTCGTTTTCCGCGAACGAGAAAGCATTGGAGTCCATGCTCCGACTGAAGATCCATTTGTAATCACAGTACCTATTGGCCCGGCCACTGTTCATAAAGTTTTGGTGGATAACGGGAGTTCCGTCAATATTCTTTTCAAAAGGACATTCGACCAGATGAACCTCGAGATAAAACATTTAAAACCCTGTCAGGGATGGATCCGTGGATTTAACGGAGCATCCACCGCTCCAATGGGTTATGTAGAGCTACCAGTTACGCTTGGGGAAGGAGAACGCCAGAGAGTGAGAATCCTTCCCTTCGTGGTTTTGGATATTGAATCACCCTATAATGCTTTCTTGGGCCGATCGACCCTCGCAAAGTTTAGAGCCTGTATAGCCCCCTGGTGCTTATTATTGAAATTTCCTACGGAAGCTGGTGTTGGTATTGTCAGAGTAGACCAGGCTGCCGCACGAGCATGTTATGTTGCAGAGCTAAAGCTACTCCGCAGTGGAGGGGACATAGAAACCAAGGGCGCTTCTCCCCCCACAAGGGCGGAGACCCTATAGCAATTAAAGAGGATAACCGTAGGAGAGTCGCCCAGAGAGTTTCCCGAGGATATAGATCCCAGAGAGGACAAAGAACCTGGGGGCAGAATGGCGACTCCCAACGAGACAACTGTGGATGTACCGATCGATGATAGTGACCCAGAGAAGGTCCTTAAGATTGGATCCCAGTTAAATCCGAATTTAGCTAAAGAACTGATGAATTTCTTAAAAAATAATTTGGATGTATTTGCTTGGACCCACGCAGACATGTGCGGGATATCTCCATCAATCATGAGCCATTCATTAAGCATCAACCCTAAACATCCTCTGGTAAAACAAAAAAGGCGAATGCTGGGCCCAGAGAGGTCCGCTGCCTTGAAAGAAGAAGTTGGAAAGCTAAAGAGTAATGGATTTATCAGAGACTCAATCTACCCAGACTGGATTTCAAATCCAGTTCTGGTGAAGAAGGCTAACGGGAAGTGGCGAACATGTATCAATTTCTTGGATTTGAATAAGGCCTGCCCGAAAGACAGTTTTCCGTTACCCAGGATCGATCAGCTGGTGGACTCAACGGCGGGTCATGAACTCCTCTCCTTTATGGATGCTTATTCAGGATATAACCAGATTCCAATGCACGTTCCAGATCAAGAACACAGTAGCTTTATTACGGATCTGGGATTATATTGCTATGTAGTAATGCCCTTTGGCTTGAAGAACGCAGGCGCTACATATCAACGGTTAGTGAACAGAATGTTCTATAACCAGATTGGGAAAACAATGGAAGTATACATTGACGACATGTTGGTTAAGTCCAAGCAATCCTCTAATCACACTACGGACTTGGCAGAGATGTTTGGCATTCTTCGAAATACGGGATGAAACTCAACCCAACAAAATGTTCATTCGGGGTCGCCTCCGGAAAATTCTTGGGATTCATCGTCAGTTCTCGTGGGATTGAGATTAATCCTGACCAGATCGCAGCAATCAGAGACATTCAGGAACCTAGGCAAATTAAAGATGTGCAAAGCCTTGCAGGGAAAGTAGCCGCACTAAGCAGATTTATCTCCAGGGCTACGGACAAATGCATCCCATTCTTCGAATTGATAAAGCGAGGAAAACGCCACTTCAAATGGACGCCCGACTGCGTAGAAGCGTTTCAGAACTTGCTGAGACACCTGGAGAAACCTCCGATACTATCTAAGCCGATGGATCACGAGGACTTATTCGTGTACTTGGCAGTGTCGTCCCACGCGATCAGCTCAGCATTGGTAAGAGAAGAAGATAAGGTCCAAAGACCTGTGTATTACGTGAGCAAAAAATTGACGGCAACAGAGCGTAATTATCCAAGGATAGAAAAGTTGGCGTATAGTTTGCTGATCGCCCCTAGAAAGCTTCGACATTATTTTCAGGCGCATCCCATTACCGTATACACTGATCATCCACTCAAGCAAGTTCTAAAGAGACCAGAAGCATCTGGAAGATTACTCAAATGGAACATTGAGTTAAGCCAATTTGATCTGAACTTTCAGCCTCGGCGGTCAATTCGGGGACAAGTGATAGCTGACTTCATAGCAGAGTTTACCGTCCCTGAGGAAGATATAGCAAACGAAGAAGTTGACCCTTCAAAATTACTCCTCGACCCCAGTGCCTGGAGATTGTATATTGATGGCGCTAGGAATGACAAGAGAGCCGGCGCTGGAGTAGTGCTTGAAACTCCCGAGAAACGGCTGATATCCTATGCTATCCGGATGGAGTTTCACGCCACTAACAACGACTCCGAATATGAAGCCCTGATAGCCGGACTAAGGATCGCAAAGGAGTTGGAAGTCACAAAGTTGGACATCTTTTGCGACTCCAAGTTAGTTGTGAACCAGGTTACTGGAAAATTCCAAGCCAAAAGTGCAAGGTTGATTTTATACTTGAAGAAAGTGAAGGAGTTGCTGAACGACTTCGATCACTACAGCATATCTCATATTCCACGATCAGAGAATCAACAGGTGGATAAGTTGGCAAAGATGGCTAGTTCCGACGATCCTGAAGAGACGGGCTAGCCCCAGTCGAAGTACTTCGGTCTCCTAGTATAGATCAGATGGAAATTGATTCGGTACAAGAGATGGAACCAGAAAGGGAGTCATGGATGACCCCTCTAAAGAATTTCTTGATGAATGGAACGCTTCCGACCAAGAAAAGCGAGAGGCGTAAAGTAATTCGAAAAGCTACCCGATACGTTCTATAAGGTGGAGTTCTTTACAGATAGGGATTTTCAATGCCTCTTCTCCGGTGTGTAGCTCATGACGACATCAAGCGTGTACTGCAGGAGGTACACGAAGGTGAATGCGGCGATCACACTGGAGGGCAAACATTGGCGAAATAGGTGTTGCGGCATGGTTATTTCTGGCCTACCATAAACAAGGATGCGGCGAAATACGCACGACGGTGTGATGCGTGCCATAGATTTTCAAAGATACCTAGAGCACCTCCTAATCAGTTAAAAACAATGACGAGCCCATGGCCTTTCGCTATGTGGGGAATTGATATCATCGGAAGTCTCCCCATAGCTAGGGGCGGAGCGAAGTTCGCTATTGTAGCCGTAGATTATTTCACTAAGTGGGTCGAGGCTGAGCCACTGACTACAATCACAACCAAACGAGTGATCAATTTTGTCGTTAGAAACATCATCTGTCGATTTGGGATTCCAAAGATTGTCATAACAGATAACGAAACTCAGTTCGATAGCACTGAATTCAGAGACTTCTGCCAGAAATACCACATTGAGAAACGGTACACCTCTGTGGCGCACCCGCAATCGAACGGACAAGTCGAAGCGGCGAATAAAGTGATTAAATCCATTCTGAAAAAAAGACTGAAACGGGCCAGAGCCATGTGGGCTGATGAATTACCCTTAGCACTATGGGCCTACAGGACAACGTATAAATCGGCAACCGGACATACCCCCTTGCTTTTGGAGCAGAAGCAGTCATCCCGGTTGAGATAAAAGTACCTTCTCACCGAGTGACTTATTACGATCCGATGACTAATAACGAGTTGCTCCTTGAATCCCTGGATATGATCGAAGAAAAGAGGGACGAAGTAGACCTGCGTGCCTTGAGATGTAAACAACAGGTCGCCCGATACTACAACAAAAAGGTTCGAGCCCGAACCTTGGAACCCGGAGACTTGGTTCTGAAGCGTGTCTTTCCAGCCCCAACTCATATGGGTGCGAAGTGGGAAGGACCGTACTCCATTCTGTGCAAGCTTGATAATGGAACCTTCAAGCTAGCAACCGTAGATGGAAAGGAAATCCCCAGAGTGTGGAATGCCCAACATTTACGGCCGTACCTAATGTAAAGATGACAGATGACAGATGACAGATCTATTCTTTTTGCTTTGTTAAGAACCATGTACGAGGCACGACTTGCCTAGAATAGTTCGATTTCTTAAAGCAAAAAATTATAAAGTGGACGTAGGTCATGATTCGACCGAACCACTATAAAAATATCGTGTGTCGTTTACCTTTATTGCACTATTATTTATCTGCCTTTCTATTTTTATGGAAATTGTTGTGAATCATGCAACGATCCCAGAAGCATATAATTATAGGTGCCTTCCATCAGAATGGAATGCAATCGCCAGTCAAAACTCTGAGGGTGCGATAAAGTAAATCATATCATTGATAACGCTCTAACTCTCCAGAGCCAAGAGAGAGCATAACGGACATGAAGGCGATGTCCGTAAGTCATGGCGGTGTACCATGATCGGAACCACCTTGACGGAACTCTAACCTCGGCGACTGCCAGGAGAGTATAAAAGCATCTCCGATTGAGCGCTGAGAAAGAGCTCTTGCCCCACTGAAGGATCGAGGAGTGATTGAACTACTGAGCGCGAACTCTAACTCTCCAGAGCAGAGAGAGTATAAAAGCGTCTCTGATTGAGCACTGAGAAAGAGCTCTTGCCCCGCTGAAGGATCGGGGAGCGATTGAACTGCTGAGCTCGAACTCTAACTCTCCAGAGCAGAGAAAGAGTATAAAAGCGTCTCCGACTGAGCGCTGAGAAAGAACTCTTGCCCCGCTGAAGGATCGGGGAGCGATTGAACTGCTGAATTCAAACTCTAACCTCGGCGACTGCCAGGAGAGTATAAGAAAGTCTATGGTTAAGCACTGAGAAAGGTGCCGGAAACTCAGCACCATAAGGACAATTATCTTGCTAAATTTTCTAAGTCCTCCATATTCAGAAATAGGGGGCAACGTGCAGACAATGCTAATCAATCCTTAATAAGTCCTAGTCAGGCGCTACGTTAACGATTGATTGGGGGCATATACATATACACATGAACACGGAAATTTTTAAATTTTTCTTTCTTTTGCATGACTGATTTATAGTTATAATCAGATGGTTTATGACTAAGCGTGAAAAGTTTGTTAAATACAGGTACATGGTGATGCAAAATGAGATAAACTTTCATTTATAAACTGCCAGCCTAGAAAGTGAAAAACAACCTAAAACAAAAGTGAGGGCCAGTCTCACAATTACATTTCATGGCCAGTAAGAAGCCTAAAAACCAAACATAGACTAGCAACAATATCCTATTTACGCTTGGACTTCTTATCCTGTTTCTTCTTCTCCAACCTCTCCTTGTCAGTATCGGATTGATCACCCTTCTTTCTTTTCCTTTTGTCTATAAGAGGAACGTCCGACTCTTCAGAAGATTCCTCCTCCACCTCCTTTCTCTTTCTTTTATCAGTAAGGGAAGCTGGGAAATCATCAGGGTTCGCAAAATGAAGCTGTTTGCTGATGGATTTGGGCTGGAGTTTCAAAACCATCCCGATTTTGGGATTAAACTCCGAGATAGGGGCTATGTTCAAAGGCTCCTGTCCCACCTTCTTTAAAGCCAGCTCCTTTTCCTGCCTAGCTTTTCTATTAGCCAGAGTTTCATCGTCATCGTCTTCGGCTTCTTTGGTGCTAATGATATCCTCCTCTTCCTCTACATGGCGCCCGTCCATATCTTTCAAGGCCTCGATGGTTTCATCATCCTTGGGAGCATCACCACTGGGTGCCAGGATGCCCTTCTCTCCTGTTGTAACCTCAGCCTGCTTCGGTATATCAACACCAGCGCTAGGCGAGACGATAATCTTCTCCGCCTCTTTCCTTTTCTCGACATCCTTGTCGACGGGCTCGCCACCTGTATTATGGGGAAGACATGTTATTAATTCGATTGGTTGCTCTACCAGATGACGACTCACAATTGCTTTGACAAATTGTGGGGAAAAAAGGGAGATACCTTCCGCTGATCCTCCATCTAAGCTAGCTGCAGAAGCTCCGACAACCACAGGAGTTAGGCCCAAAGGAATTAATGGATCATCAGGAAGGTATTCCTCAACTCCGGAGGTCTTGGGCTCTACAGCTGAGCTCGAACCTTCATCAACCTTGTTTTTGCCCTTAGCCAGGGCCCTCTCCTTCTCCATTTCTTCTTGAATTAGACAACGACCTTCTGCCAGATCCTCGGGCTCGTTATCCCTCAGGATGGTCTTCATCAGCTCATCTTCGTCAATCTCTTTAACTCCCAATCTCTGCTTCTCACCCTCAACGATGGCATCCCATAAATTGGCTAAAGTAACGTGGTAGTCCGGGATCCATGAGATGTTACGGGTTTTGAGGACATGGTCGAGGAAGTCAAAAATCATCTCTTCGAACCCTTCGATATCCTTTTCTCTCTCGAGGAGCTTGTTGTTAGAAGCAGTAGCCATTTCAATGGCACTTTCAACATTATTTTCGGCGAGAGCCGCGCGCCTCTCCGCATCCACGACTTGATCATTTAAAATCACCTTTTCCGCTTCAGCCAAGGCTAGACTTTCTCTCAAACTTGCTTTTTCTTCCTCCCAAGCAGCTCTCTCAGCTTCAAAATGGCCTTGTGCCGTCTTCAACTCAATGTTGGCCATTTTAAGAACTTCTACCTCCTTCTTTAAGGCCATTTTCTCTTGACTATTTGAGTCAAGTTCAGAATGAAAGCGTTTCTTAGCATTCTCCAATTCGGTCTTATAATTTTCAGCATCTCTCCGTGCTAAGGCAAGTTGGGATTGAGCGTCTTCCAAGTCCTTCTCCATCTTTGTCCTAGCCCTTTCATTATTATCTATCTTCACCTTGGATCTATGTGCTTCCATCTCAAGCGTTCGGATGACTTCTGAAAGATTAACAGCATGTTTCTTCATCATTTCATACTGCCTGGCTACATGGCGAATGTGCCCGACGACTTCAGTATCCCCGTTCCTAGGGACTGGTTCCAAAGCTGGAACAAACATCATCCTTTCGAAGAAAATGTTGGGGAATTGTTGTCGCAACTTTTCCAGCCTAGCTTGAGTCTCGGGACCATGGATGTAGTCTCGTGACCCGTGGGCAACCAAATCTTGCTGGCTGGAAGGGACAATGTCACTTCTCTCCTTCTCAGAATCCTTGATTGGATCCTTGCTTTTATCCTTGGGCTCATAGTGCCTTTTTGATGATTTGCTGTGGGAGGGTGCACTCTTCGGATTAGTTAACTCTTTAGGAAGTTGTTTTCCCCTGTAGGTGGTACCGGGTAACTGGGAAGCTTGCCAGAAGTAGATTTTGGTGGAGACTGGGATTGCGAAGAAGTAGGCTTGTGAGAAAGGCCGCGAGAGCGCTCGGGATTCGGATGAAGACTGGGTGTGCCTTCACGAAGAGAGCGATAAGAATAAGACCGCCTACGAGACATCTTTCCTACAAAGGAGAAAAGAGCATATTAAAACCTTGGATACTGTTGATATAAAAGTGTGGGGTCAGGCAGTGCGTGTGATTTGTGCATCCCATATAATTCCCCCTAACAGACCCGAGCCTGAAGTCAGGCTCATCTGAGTAGTTTCTTGTCCTCCAATTGGAACGGTGGTCTCCTCAGAAGCAGGGAAAAATGGCTCCCCTTCAAAGTCCCCCTCTGTGTATACATTATCGGGCAAAGGAATTCTGCTCAGCTCTTTAAATAGCTGTTCTTCTGTCAAATCATCGGGAGCAGCAGGGTCGGTCAGAAGAGAAGTCCTTGAGGGGAAACCCCCCGGAGAAACTGGGATTTCCTTGGACTTGTCACCACGGGCCTCATCTTCTCTATATATGTTCAGGTCCTCGTCAACCTGGATGATTATTGGGGAAGGACTCTTACGGAATTTAGTTGTTTCTGCTACCCGTGATGTTCCCTCTCCCTCCGTTGGCGGCACGTATTTGTAAGGTTTGCCGCCTACACCGAGTCCAAATCTTATATCCAAAAGGCGATGCTTATGAAGATTCTCGTCATTGATGCACTTCTTGATCCTTAGAAAATCGGATCTGCTTTGTAGAAGAATAGACAATCGATTATTGTATACCAAGCCTTCCGTCTTGGGAAAAACGTGATCTGCTTAAAACAAAAAAGAAGGGGGGATGTTAATGCTTCGATTTCTTAAGCAAGATATTCAGTCAAAAGATTAAGGTTTACTTGATTTAAGCCATCTTCTTGAGCACCTAGCCTGTCTCTTTATATAGAACCAATCAGACTTGGGATCCCCTATGTTGCTGT
Source organism: Allium sativum (assembly GCA_030737875.1). Taxonomy (NCBI): domain Eukaryota; kingdom Viridiplantae; phylum Streptophyta; class Magnoliopsida; order Asparagales; family Amaryllidaceae; genus Allium; species Allium sativum. The sequence continues at coordinate 319,965,870 of CM060926.1, forward strand.
ATCTGTCATACATAACCTTCCTATTCGCTACCGATTCGAAGAAAGAGAAATTTGGGGTTGCCGAGGAGCGATGCTTGAAAAGATAAAAGAATTTTAAATCTTTAAATGTGAGCTTGGTATGCAAGATCTCCGCGTATGCGATATATAGAGTGTATAGAGTCGCGTAGGCATTAGGATGAAGCTGCATCGAAGCGATACCCAATAGTTTTAAGGTCTCAATGACGATTGGAGGAAACGGAGGAATGGCTCCTACCAAGCACATGATTCGGCTGACTGCCATATACCCTTACGGAGCTAAGTGGGGTCTATCTTCGCTACCGGGTGTCCTCACATCATCCCAAGGGATCCCATGTCTCAGGCAAATTCTTTTAAGCTTTATGTCATCGAGTTTGGAAGCTAAAGAATCAATAAATTTCTCTATCCCAAGTGCATCAGGAATCTCGTCAGGAGCTCGACCGTCTACCTTAGACTCCTCGTCAAGTGAAGTACTTTCAGTTGGATCCGATTCCGTTGCTTCATATTCGGAACCAGAATCCTCTACCCTTGGGTTAGTTGGAGGGACCTCAGGGTTATGGTGCTCAGACACCTCGGGATCCGTCTCTGTGTTAGATCTTGAAGAGGAGTGATTATCCGACATTACTGTTTAGGCGAGAAAACATGAGAAATAAGATTAAAACTACCCGTCCCCCCTGTGTGTGCAAGTGCCGGTGTTTGTGCTTGTGTGTGCATTAAAGAAAAGTACAAAGGTCAACAAAATCATCTAGACATTGGTCGTTGTTCGGTTGATATATTATGCATTTGTTTAATCCGGAATGTTCGTCTCAAAGGCTCTAACCTAACTGTTCATCGATTTGTTAGAGTTGCATTATTTAGTCAGCGTGTGCATCAGATCGTTCGTCAGTCGGATCGCAGGGCAGGTTCGAATCGCGACATGTGGACAGATCGTGGTGAAGGACTCGGTACGCGGAAGGGTATTAGATCATGGAAAGGCTTCGAATCGTGAAGCGCACCAATTCATCCAGACGGATCGCGATGGTATCTTGGCGATCTGCATCGCCCTCTATCCTCCACGACCCGAAGCTCCGGTATGTCCGCGATCTGACACTCGCGTCTAGTTCCCCACGAACCGTAACCTTGCCGTTTCCACGATCCGATCCACTAGCCAAATCAACTTTCCAGTTCCGTTCCCTCTCCCCTTGCCTCACCATCGCTTCGAACTTGGGCCTCGCCCACGAACCGACCTGGTCATCCCTTCCTTCTTCTTCCTCAACTCCCCTCTTCACCCTTAAATCCATGGAATCGCACCAGGCACGCTCGCGTTTACTATCATCAAACCAGTGCGAACACGCTAGAAACTAAGGAAAAGCTGTTAAATTACCTTCTTAAAGTTTGAAATTGGTTGGAAATTTGGAAATCAAAGTTAGGGTTTTTCTCTCAGGAGAATTGGCAGCGGCTACGAAAGAAGAAAGAAGAAGAGAAGAATGAGGGTGAGGATCGATTTATATAGGCAAAAGGGCGACCGTTAGTCTCCCCCTTTTTGTCTTATTCGATCCGTGAAAATAGGCGGGCCACGAACCAAAAGCCCACCACGTCTCGAAGAGAAGCCCACCTCATTCCGTAAAGAGGCCCAAGTTCTCACCAAAGGACGAGGCGAATGACTTGCTAACGGACCGTGACTCGCGCATGCGATCCGAACCGATAGATGACCGACAGGAATGAAAATTCAGAAATGATCATTGAAAATTCAAAAATGCACCTGGTAGATTCGATGATGAAGACTCTGAAAGATCCCAGAAAAGAATTGTCCAATAAACAGGGAAACTATTAAAGATTTATCAGATATTTATAGCAAGCAAAGAAACAACTTTCCGTAAATCATATGGCCTTTCGGATAGACGCTACCACTGATTTGCATCTCTTTATGAAAAGACGTTTCTATAGTTTCGAAGCATGTTCCATCATCGATAAAACATACTTCGAGGGGGCAAAATGTTGGCTAGCTTTTTGACCAAGCCACCAAGGTTCATTCACAAGAAGAAAGTATAAAACTACGTTCCTTAAAAGTCTATGAAGGATCGGGTCGCCCCTCTCGGATCGCCCCTCTCGTATCGCCCCCCATCGGATTGCCACCATAGCTTCAGCGATCCGACTACCTTTGCACGACTCGATCCATCCTTACACCACTATCCTGCACAGACCGATCCGATCCCCTGATGGACAGCGAAGCCTCTGACCTGTTCAATCACGAGCTAGTCTTCGGCGATCCGAGATGCACGGATCCAGCGACACGTGTTCCCAACCATCACTTTGACTAATTCCTCCCCCTTGCTCCATCCGATATTTAAGGGGATCGCGAAACCTGTCCACAACGGATAATTTGACTAATTCTTCATCAAGCTGCGATCCGATCCGATATTCTCGGGATTTGTGCCACGTGTGACCACGATCTGCTTGACAAAATCAGCTATAAATAGCCCAGAGCTTGGCATTTTTCAGGATCTTTTGGCAGTATTGAGCACTGATTCCACCATTACTATCATACCACTATTTCTTGTCAGTTTTATTGCGAGATTACTGAGAGAAATCACAATTGTAAAAGTGAGTTTGAGAGGAATCATTGATTGTACTAGCATTCAAAGTATAATCGATAACATATAAAGTGGACGTAGGCTCGTTAACGCCGAACCACTATAAATTCCGTGTGTTTTCTGCTTTTTCTTCATTCTCCAGTCATAATTCTTTACGAATCAGAACAATTTAGGTGTTGGGTCCAAATTTTGAACTAACAAAATCAAAAGTTACATTTTTATTGACAATGTAGATGTAAAATCAAAAGTTGCATTTTTATTGACATTTATATGTAAAATCAAAAGTTACTTTTTTATTGACAATTTAGATGTAAAATCAAAAGTTACATTTTTATTGACAATTTAGATGTAAAACCAAAAGTTACATTTTTAATGACATTTTAGATATGCAATTAAAAGGATAGAATTACATGTTTCATTTTATTGTCATTTTAGAGACAATAAAAAGTATAGTTTTAAAAGTCGTATTTTTATTGTCATTTTGGATACAATAAAAAGTATAGTTTTAAAAGTTGAATTTTTATTGTCATTTTAGAGACAATAAAAAGAATAGTTTTAAAAGTTGCATTTGTAATGTCATTTTAGAGACAATAAAAGGGATAGAATCACATGTTACATTTATAATGTCACTTTAGGGACAATAAAAAGAGTAGAATTAAATGTCACGTCTTTAATGTCATTTTAGTTGAAATAAAAAGAATAGAATTAAAAGTTACATTTTTATTGTCATTTTAGAAACAATAAAAAGAATATATTTAAATATCGCATTTTTATTGTCATTTTAGATGAAATAAAAATAGTAGAATTAAAAAACATGTTTTTATTTTCGTTTGGTTTCAACAAAAAGAGTGAACATAAATATATATATATATTTAATGTAATTTAGTTTCCATTTAAAAGAATTAGACGTTAAAACATGATTTGTTTCAAATTGTCAGTTTTATCATGTAGTTAGGATTAAGAAAATCATATGTAAAATCTCAAACATGAATATGGACGGTACTTGACTGGCATATAATTGATTGAAAGTAGTTGAAATCGCCTAACGATTTATATTTATGTATATATATAAATATAAATTAAAAATTAAACGAATCGCGCGCGGTAGTTCGCGTTTCGACAATCGTAACTTCAAACGATTATACCGTAAGATCCAACCTTCGGATTTTCCCAAAACTGGAACCGCTAGGACCGTTTTGGGAAGATCTTTCCAAAGATATAAATTTTATTAAAATCCAACAGTTAGATTTTGAGATAAGTGTAAATCAAATTTTGATAAAAACAGCACTAGGGCCGCCCATCAACCCTAAGCGTTGTTAAAAAAAATTGGCTATTTTTATATGAATAAAAATAGCGATTAATCGTTATTAAAAACCATTAATGATATGAAATGATTTTAAACTACATATATATGTGAATCATTTGAAAATACTGAGTTAAATCTCGTTTCAAATGATTATACGACTATCTAAATTGAAGATCTTAAAGACGACGATTGAAGATCGGCGATCTTCACATCGAAAGGATAACTACCGATGCCCGACATTGGCTAGCTACTAATAAAGGGTTAAAGTGGTAGTTGTCCGGACGTACTTGTTGATTGTCCGGATAAGTGAGCACCTCTCTCCCTTATTGGACATATGGGACAAGGAATAAGGTGACTCCGGTTTCGTTCAAACCTAGAACGGACTTGTAAATGGATGTGTGTCCAACATTGAATTTAATTCGGTGTAATTAAATTGATTTCTATTAATATATATCTATGGTGGCGGAGATTTTATTCTCTTGCTTAACACACTTCTTTGAGACGCACGAGCTTGAAGGTTTTATATTGGTAGTTATCGATCGCTTGGTGTGAATTGTCAATGTGACATGCCAAGATGCAATTGATCGAGGCTTTTGTTGAAAAGTAGAGCCTTGTGGATGATGATCAAAGCATAGCCGTCTTCGTCATAGCTTTGTGTATTACGTTACCTCGTGAGCCTCACACCCAGGTAGAGTCAAAAACGGGACAAGGGAACTCAGGGAGTGCACACGTTTCTTTTTAGCTAGAAGTGATGTTTGGGTTTTTACAAGGGCCGACATTTTTACTTATGTGGTTGATGGAATGAGGTGCCTCGGATTTATTGGTACCAATGGCCAATATATAGGTCCAATAGGATCGGGGAGCGTGTGTTCAGGCATAACTAATCCACTAATATATTTGTGGACCAGACCTACAAGATCTAAGGGTTCGCCAGCGTTCGAATCCTGAGACACTGCTAGAGTGTCTCGAATCATTTAGGAGATCGTCCCCAGCCTTGACTCAAGATGGAAACCCAATCTCCAATACGACCTTACGATTTTGATTGTAAACCTATATATGGCGACATAGTAGGATGGGGTACTATGCCTTCTAGGATTGATACATTTACTTTGAATTATTTTTGAAACATATTAGACACTAATAATGATATTAAAAATATTAATTTCTACGTATCAAGCATTTTTTATCATTATACGATAAAAATCTTTCCTCCGGTTTGCGTTGCATTATGTGATGGGACTTGAGTCTTATAATGATTTCATTTTCTAAAAAGCATTGTGTTGTTTGACTTAAAATTTATAAAACTTATGCACTGGAAATCCAATGGAGTAAACCCGTTCCGCGTTAGCAGCATGGTCCAGTGATTAGCCATATTGTTAGTTAGGTAAGATTTCTCATACCAGTCCCATGACTGACTTGTAGTTTGTTTCACTTTGCAAACTCGGGTGCCTTCTTTCCACATGGGCGGCCAAATGACAGGTGTTAGGTATGGATATTTTCTGGACTGGAGCTTTTTGATGAAAAGGTTGAAGAATCTTTTCTTTTTATTTTTTTATTTATTTCCTGAGATATTGATACAATATTGAGCATTGATGTGTTTTGGGAGATTGAGACTTTATTTCTTTCCTTGTTTAAGACCTCTATTTTGCTAAGTGTATCCTGTACTGCGTACTCTGATATCTGTGTTTTTATGTTGTGATGACATTTCCATTTCCGCTGCAATGATTTATATGTTATGCTATTATCTGAGGTCTGTCATTGTTTTAATTATGTTATGCTCCTATGATTATCCTTACTTTCGTAACACGAAAGTTTGGGTCGTCACAATAAGTCTTGGTATTGTATGCATGATTGTCTAGCCCGATAAAGCTTTTGTGTAATAGAGATGAGTAGTTGATCTAACTATTTTTTTAAATATTTTCCATGTAGATTTTAAATTTCTTTTCAGATGTTACAAAAGTGGAGAAGGATCTTTTGTCCAAAAAAATTAAACCAGTTGAAGATGATGATGAGAAGTGTAAAAAAAGGAAATTAGATGACAGTATGGAGGTTAAAAGTTTGAAGGAGCTGGAAACAAAATTGAACTTTTTGACTAACGAGTTGAAAAGTTTTGGGGAACAATTAAACGAAGAAAGAGTTTTACGTGCAGCAGCTGAAAGATGAATCCAAATTCTAGAAATGAAGATTCAAATGTGTGATTGGCAAGAGGTCATGGAAAAACAAGATTTGAAAGAAAAGACTAACATACTAAAGGTAAGGAAAAATAAAAATAATACAGTTAATATGACTAACACAAATAGGTCTAATAAATTTCTATGTTATAATTTGATAAATATTAAAAAAATTATTTCAGAAATTGAAGAAAGTCTTATATTTGAAAACAACAAACAAGCTCCTGATGAAAAAGCAATTACAATTGAAGATGAAAATAGTACTAAAGAAGAAAAGAAGAAGATGTAACCAAAAAATGTTGAAAAATTTACACTACTAAAGCATCTTAGTGAAGAACATTAAGAAGTTGTAAAAACTTTTTTTAAATTTTCAGGAGAAAACAAGTAAGTAATTAAACTACTTTATACTCACACAAACTAATTTTATTTTATTAACAATCGTATAATTTTATAGCAATGAAGCATTCAGTTGTGACGATGAAAAATTTAATCACCATATCAAAACGCATGATAGAAGACCTTCTATATCAACATAGTATTTGTGGTCAAGTAAGTACATCAAAATATTCATTCCATAAGTATAATTAAATCATCTCATTTTATTAATATTACTTTTCAAATGTAGGTAATCGATTGGTTCTGGTTCCTAAAAACAATGCTGCAAGAAGAAAGCAACATCTTTGTCTATGTGAACACAACAATGACAGTAAGTGGAGTATATTATCAAATTAATATTTTGCAAACCAAAAAAAAATCTAAAACTTAATTTTAACAGAAAAGTGCCACTGATGAAAACTTGAAAAAAATAATCAAGAAACAGATGTTCATCCCATTCATGAAGAAGACACTTTTAAATCCATTATGTTCCAACATATTGTTCCCCGTACATGGAAATGAACATTGGAGCTTATTAGAACTTGTTGTTGGAGATTGCACCTGGAATCACTACGACTCTTTACACTTAACCACAAGATCAAAAACTAGAAGAAGTGGTCCTGCACAATTTGCAACAAATGTGGTAAGTGGAAATAAATAAATTAAATATAAATGTGTTTATATTTTTTATAATTTTTTTTCAATCATTCCCGAAAGCAGCAGTCAACACAATAAATAGAGAGTTACAAGATGAAGGATAGAAAACCATTATGAAAAAAAATTCAGTGATACATAATGTTGACTGTGCTCACCAAAATATCGGGTAATTTTGAGCAATTTAATTTTCAAACATTACTCAAATAGTCAAAAAAATTATGTAATGATTAAAATTTACTAATAACTTGGTTTTCTCTAAAAGATAATTTTTTAATAATTTCCTGATATTAAGGTACAAGTTGTTTTTTTTATAAAGTAGTGCTTGTTTGCATAATCGTAATACTAATTACATAGAATACAGGTACGATTGTGGAATATTTATAATAATTTTTATGCAAAAAATAACTCAAGGAATGCAAACTTCAACAAAACTCAGTATTGAACAAATAGAAGCATTCCGAGCAAGTATAGCTGCCGAAATATTTATTGACGAACCATAATGTTGGAAGCTCGAGAAGTAATGCAGCTCTGGATGAACCTTTAAAACAATATTCATCATGAATGATGTTTCTAAATTTTAAATGTTGATGTTAACTACTAGATATTGAATTTGTTGTTTACTTTGCAATAGCTGATACTGCTTTGATAATAATTGTTAGGGATTATATCTGAGTTCGGAGATTAATTACAAACTGATGATGTATTGTTATGTTTACAATGTTATCATTCAAAATCTAAATGTTGTTATCTTTTGTTTGAAAATTCAATTGCTTTTATTTGTTGGTTAAAAAAACCAAAACATTAATATTCATGTATGTATTTATATTTATGTTTGTTATTAATTATAATGCAAATATAAGATCTTCATGCAAATTTAAAAAAAATACTCACATAACCATCGTCATTTAAAGAAAAGATTAAAACATTTGTCTTTTCTTTTAAATCCATCTTTATGTTGGTGTGTATGATTAATTGCTGAAATTTTTTAGACTGTACGATTAGTTGGTGGCTTTTGTTAATGTGTATGATTTAATGATATCAGAATTGTAATTATTTCAATTATTATTTCATTGCTGTTAGTAGAAATATAGAAAATAAAAAGATAAAAATATTTATCTTTTTCAACCTGTAAACCACATAACATTATAATTTGACAGTGAAATAATCATGCAATTATTTACTACTATATTGAAACAAAAATACATTATAGAACACAGATACTCAAACAACATGAACCTATTAAATTTAATACATCCAACAAACTAAAATTATTGCTTTTACATGAAGATATAAATGCAGTTATCTTTTAAAACATTTTCTGTCAAAAAAACGAATAAATTAAATAATCGTTCATCATAACACAACATAAATTTAACAAAGCCAAATAAGCAAATAATCATTCAACAAAAGAACAACTTGAATAATATAAAATAAAATGATAAAATTGAATATCTTTTAAATAACCTAAACTACATAATATAACAAAAATTATAGAATTTCAATCAGTTCTTAACATTATTCAGTCCTAAAAATCAAACTTCATCACATACATATAATCAAAATTTCATTTTACAATATTATTCAACTGTAACATTAAATATAAAAAATTCATTCAAATACAATGAATTTTAAACAACAATTCAATCATTCATAGAACAACTTCTTCTATTGTGCCCTAGATTTTTACACTTTCCACATTGGTTTTGTTTTGCATTAAAATCAACAACTTCAATTCTATTCACTCTAGGCCTACCAGCTCCACGAATAGCTTTAGAAGGAAGAACTGTACATGAATTTTCATCTTCAATTGCTTCTTTATCAAAAGTTGGAATTGGATTCATTGCATGTCACGATCCCAAAATCCGTGTGACGGTATTAAGGATAATCATTGGAATATAACACATCAATCATCATAGCAGAGTACAGATAATAGCAAAAACAATAAATAGAATAATTTTACATGGATATGGCAGCGGAATCATAACATGCCACAACATCAGAATAGCACAACGTAGGATATAACTTAGTAAATAAAAGGGGAATGATCAGTCACCATCGCCATAGGCGGAACATATACATACAGTGAGACATAATAAGGGTATCAGTCTACATCGCCTGAGGCGGTACATATACATACGATAATAAATACTGGAAGTAAAACAGTCTGCATCGCCATAGGCGGAATCATATACATAAGACAGGCGGAAAGTCAATAGCCAAAATACAAATCTAATCCATCGCCATCAAGCCAAAAGTGCACCTCGTACTGCAGTGCCAAGCCAAAACAACCTGTCATCTGTGAACTAGGCTGCCCGTGTGAAAATAAGGGCACCCGAGTTTGCAAAGTGAAACAAACAACGAGTCAGTCATGGGACTGGTATGAGTAATCTACTTAACTGGTTAAACAACAGTAATAAGGCGAATCGTAGGACCACGCCACTTTTGCGGAACGGGTTTACTCCAGTGATTGCCGGTACATTTGAAACAAAGTGAATTCTTTAAAACAACGCAGTGCTTTTAAAAAGAATGAAGCCGTTATAAGACTCAAGTCCGATCATACAATGCAACGCAAACCGGAGGATAGAGTTTTACATTATAACGGCCAAATATGCTTAATACGCGTAAAGCAAAATCATTTGATATTATTACTAGTGCATATATGTTTCAAAAGCGAATATCATCATAAATATCAATCATAGACGGCTTTATTTTGTATTGGAAATTGGATTTCCGTCATGAGTCGAGGCAAGGGGCAAGCTCCTCTCCGCTTCGAGACACTCTAGCAAATGCCTCAGGACTACACACTCTGGGTAACCCTTGGATCCTCCAAGGCCGGTCCTCCCTTACGTTTGTGGATTAGTTATTCCTGAACACACGTTTCCCGGTCCTAACAGACCCAATATCGAGGCACCTCATTCCAACAACCACAAGGATGAAAGTAATATAAATGTCAGCCAGTTTAAGCACTAACACCATCCATAGCTAGAAAGAAACGTCGTGCACTCCTTGGGTCCTTATCCCGTTTTTGACTCATACCGAGGTGTGAGGCTCGCGAAACCATGCTATACACAAAGGCAGGACGCGTAGGCCGTGCTTTGATCATCGAACACAAGACTTTGCTTTGCAACAGAAGCCTTGATCACTGCATCTTGGCATGCCACATAGGCAATCCACTCCATACGACTGATTTCTATCGATATATAACCTCTTAGCTCGTACATCTCAGAGAAGGGCATTAAGCAAAAGAATAAATTCTCCGCCGCCAAACAGATATATATTTAACAGAGATCAATCAGTACAGAAAAAAATCCAATGTCAGACACACAGTCCATTTACACTTCCGTTCTGGGTCTGAACGAAACCGGAGGCACCATATTCCTCATATATCCGTACAATCAACACATGCGTTCAGACGACTACTACTTCCGTTCCTTCACGGTAGCTACTCCAATCATGAACCTCAGCAGCGCCCATCCAACCAATACGAAGATCGTTGGTCTTGAATCGTCTTTGTATTTTCGCCTTCGAATCGTTCTATCATTTATCTGAAATGAGGGTTAGCTCGGCCTTTCCAAATAATTCACGTATATGATAAGAATTCAAATCAATTATTTCCATGGTTATATTATTCGACATTCATATTTCAGTTCTTTAGTAAAATTTTCGTGTCAAACACATACAACCATCAAATATCAAGCAGATCAAGCCAAATTGGTTTATTTCCAATCCATGTTGCTTATAATATTTTATAACGATTTTTCGCCACTTTTATTTATTTAAAAATGGCCATATTTAATTAAACGACATTTCAGGTCATGCCGTGGCACTGGCGCTATTTTTCCCCTAATTTGTTTTACACATCTCCGAAAATCTAATCGTTGGATTTCTACAAAGTCTATACCACTGGGAAGATATTCCCAAAGCGAACCCAACGGTTCCAGTTTCGTGAAAATCCGACGGTCGGATTTTCCATACTAGTCGTTTGAATTTACGGTTTTAAAATACGAACTACAGCGTCGTTATTCGATTTAATGTAATTATATTTATATTTATATATAAATATAAATGATTCTGACACTGTTTTTCTTCAGATTTGAATTAAACATTCCAGACAATCCAACCGTTGGATTTTTACAAAGTTGGTGCCTTTGGAAAGATATTTCCAAGGCGAACCCAACTGTTTTTGACTCATACCGAGGTGTGAGGCTCGCGAATCCACGCTATACACAAAGCCAGGCCGCGTAGGTCGTGCTTTGATCATCGAACACAAGACTTAGCTTTGCAACAGAAGCCTTGATCACTGCATCTTGGCATGCCACATAGGAAATCCACTCCATACGACTGATTTCTATCGATATATAACCTCTGATCTCTTACGTCTCAGAGAAGGGCATTAAGCAAAAGAATAAATTCTCCATTGCCAAACAGATATATATTTAACAGAGATCAATCAGTACAGAACAAAATCCAATGTCAGACACACAGTCCATTTACACGTCCGTTCTGGGTCTGAACGAAACCATATGCACCATATTCCTCGTATATCCGTACAATCAACACATGCGTTCAGACGGCTACTACTTCCGTTCCTTCACGGTAGCTACTCCAATCAGGAACCTCAGCAGCGCCCATCCAACCAATACGAAGATCGTCGGTCTTGAATCGTCTTTGTATTTTCGCCTTCGAATTGTTCGATCAATTATCTGAAATGAGGGTTAGCTCGTCCTTTTCAAATAATTCACGTATATAATTAGAATTCAAATCAATCCTTTCCATTGTTATATTATTCGACATTCATATTTTAGTTCTTTAGTAAAATTTTCGTGTCAAACACATACAACCATCAAATATCAAGCAGATCAAGCCAAATTGGTTTATTTCCAATCCATGTTGCTTATAATATTTTATAACGATTTTTCGCCATTTTTATTTATTTAAAAATGGCCATATTTAATTAAACGATGTTTCAGGTCGTGCCATGGCACTGGCACTATTTTTCCCCTAATTTGTTTTACACATCTCGGAAAATCTAAGCATTGGATTTCTACAAAGTCTATACCACTGGGAAGATATTCCCAAAGCGAACCCAACGGTTCCAGTTTCGTGAAAATCCGACGGTCGGATTTTCCATACTAGTCGTTTGAAGTTACGGTTTCAAAATACGAACTGCAACATCGTTATTCGATTTAATTTAATTATATTTATATTTATATATAAATATAAACGATTCTGGCACTGTTTTTCTTCAGATTTGAATTAAACATTCCAGACAGTCCAACCGTTGGATTTTTACAAAGTTGGTGCCGTTGGAAAGATATTTCCAAGGCGAACCCAATGGTTGCGGTTTCGGGAAAATCCAATGGTCGGATCTCTCGTACTAATCGATTCAAATTATGATTTCAAAACACGAACTGCACGGCTTCGATTCCTTTCATTTATATATATATATATATATATATATATAGTTCATTCTTTAAATTCAATATCGTTTTCACTTTATATATTTCACTAATGCCTTTATATTTCGAAAAATTTCGCCATAACCTCCTTTGTACGGGAAGGGGTTTGGAAATTTATTGGGCCATGTTAGGTACCCAATAAATCCTATAAAGAATACACATATTTATAGTGGTATATTCTGGTGTTTACAGGGGAGCGTGTATAGATAATAACTCCAGAGAATAAATTCTCGTCACCCTGTCAAGCCCGAGGGAGCGTGTATTTTTAATTACTTCAGAGGATAAATCCTCGTCACCTCGTCCCGTGTGGGAATAAATAGTCCATGTGCCGTAACTAATAACTAGAGAGACGTGATTATTGTCAACTCCGGACCTGTGTGGGGTTTTTATTAATCTGGCAATTTATCATTATATTTTATATAGTCCATATCAATCATCAGTTCAACCTGTAATATATAATCATCGCCATACAAGCCTCTCGCTCGTATGGTAAATTTTCAACCTCGTCACACAAGCTCCAAATGCTTATGTGGAATATGATGAAGTATGCCTATCGTCAAGAAGTATGCCATGTAGTGTAGTTCAAAATTAATTGTTACTATCCTATGGCGATGTTTATTATTACACACAGAATTACCAGCACTCCGCATCCAATGGCATTCACAGGAACTGATATAAAAATAAAATTGCTCAGCCAACTCATCAAGGCTTACCTATTTGTCAGGCACGCAAATAATTTCTTTACTCTATAGCTAATCCATTTTCCCTGTTCGACACATGTATATATATGCAGAACAAAGCTAATAATAATGTCTAGCGAACTAATATTTATTTCAACACGTGTGTATTTTTATCAAAGCGTACACATGATAAAAGTAATATATTTATCATCAAAAATATTTATTCAACCCGTGAATGTTTTTAACACTTCAAATTCACAATAAAAATGTAATTTTTGTTGTCTAATCAATTTATTTAAAATACGAATAGCATTCAACACATGAATTTCAATTCAACGAATGAATTTCAATTCAACACATGAATGTTCTCTATAGTTTGTATATATAATAAAAATGTGATTTTTATCGTTAAAACTATTTATTTAAAATTCGAATAACATTCAACACATGAATTTCTATTCAACGAATGAATTTCAATTCAACACATGAATATTCTGTATAGTTTGTATATATATAAAAATATGATTTTTATCGTTAAAACTATTTTTTTAAAATTCGAATAACATTCAACACATGAATTTCAATTCAACGAATGAATTTCAATTCAACCCATGAATATTCTGTATAGCTTGTATATATATAAAAATGTGATTTTTATCGTTAAAGCTATTTATTTAAAATTCGAATAACATTCAACAAATGAATTTCAATTCAACGAATGAATTTCAATTCAACCCATGAATATTCTGTATAGTTTGTATATATATAAAAATGTGATTTTTATCGTTAAAGCTATTTATTTAAAATTCGAATAACATTTAACACATGAATTCCAATTCAACGAATGAATTTCAATTCAACCCATGAATATTCTGTATAGTTTGTATATATATAAAAATGTGATTTTTATTGTTAATGCTATTTATTTAAAATTCGAATAACATTCAACACATGAATTTCAATTCAACGAATGAATTTCAATTCAACACATGAATATTCTGTATATTTTGTATATATATATATATATATGTGATTTTTATTGCTAACGCTATTTATTTAAAATTCGAATAACATTCAACACATGAATTTCAATTCAATGAATGAATTTCAATTCAACACATGAATATCAGTTTCAGCATATGAAAATAATTTCAACAAATGAAAATTATTCTAACAAAAGAATATCGGTTTCATCATATGAAAATAATTTCAACAAATGAAAATTATTCTAACACAAGAATATTTCAGAAAATTTCGGCAGCACAACGGCAGGGTAGTTAAAACCGGGACCGTTCCTGGTACGGTTCCTCGCTCTACCATAAAACCTCGCAGTTTTTGACAATGAGGAATCATGCATCTAGTTCGCACCCAGGCGGCATGTTTTATTTTCATTTCCACAATTCTATTCTAATTTGTTTCTACCACAAAGGTATTTTTCAACCACAATATCAACCACAAACGATTATTTCCAACCATTTGTCATACTATATATTTCCACGCCAATCACAAGCAATAAATATCGTCCATGGTCTGTGGACGAGGGGAGTATATATATATATATATTATTTCTATATTTCACTTGCATTTCAATACAATTCAAAGCATATATGTTTCATACAACGCTTGTATAATTTATACATAGCTAATATAACTTATACAATACATGTACCTGAGGTATATAATGCGTATATAATTTACACTTCGCTTATATAATTTATAAAACACGATTCCATTCACATAATTTAATTTAGATTCCTCACCTTGGTTTTTGTAGTGCTAAAAATCGTAGGTAGATCAGGAAAATCCGCGGTCTCTGCTAGATGGTAGAGAGCCTCCTTGCTGTCCCGATGTTTCCTGTTTCATCGAATTTCATCAACACATGTGAAAGATATCATTTTTCAAAGTTCAGATAAAACAAAGGTCTCACCTTTTCAAACCTTCCAAACTAGGTTTTAATTTCACGCTCGATCCGCGAAGTATTGTCACGATCAGGTGCTGCAACGTCGAAGAGCTTCGAACAGGGTCTCCAGCGCCGGTGGTGGCACTCAACTCGAGCGCACGGCGGAGCTCCAAAGACGGCGTCTTCCTCGAGGTAAATTGACGCAAATACCAACCTATATCTGACGAGGGTTGGATGGATTTTTAGAGGAGGGGAAGATGAACAGAAAAGCTAACTGGAGGGGGCGGTGAAAACGATCGTGGCGGCGGCGATCGGGCCTGGAAGCTTCGAATGCTTTTCCGTCGTTCGTTGATAGGGTTTTTCTTTTTGTTTTGACTGGTCAACGTAGTGAGAGAAAATAAAGGGGGTGGCCCATTATATTTAAATTTTAAATTCCAAAATTATCCCTTTGAACAAACGAACACCAATTTCAACCCAACGACTGTCGCCCCTAGCTAAATACCCCCATCCCGGACACAATGGGATATGTTTCGTTGGCCAATTCGACTGTTACAGTCAGTTATTTTTCAAATTAAAGCATAAAACATTTAATATTCAATTTGAACGTACATTTCAATTTTCCAGGGCCACAAACTGAATCGAAAAATTCCAGAAAAATAAATCTAGCTTTGTTTTGACAATACGGTCCCAACAAAACCAGTTTCTTCGAATTCTGAGATCGTTTGCAAAATGTCTATTTTCTGGTCGACCCATTTTAACAGAAATTGACCAATCACATTTTCCTTTGCCCCGCTCACATACTAGCTTCAAAAATCATGAAATTTGAAACCTAGCAATAGTTTGACATCCCGGATCCAACAAAAGTGGTTTCGTCGAATTCCGAGGTCGTTTGCAAAATGTCTATTTTCAAGGGCTATATATTCTATATAGCGACCTTTCTGAAAATTCATTTGGCCATAACTTTTGGCTCCTACTATGAAACTACGATTTTTCAGATTCGTTAGAAAGGTATTCATAAAAAGATTTAAATATTTTTGGTTTCACAAAAATCTGTTATACTTTCCACCCGGTACAGTCAGTCAAAGTTTGAGTTCAAATTTTCAAACTGCCTCACTATTTCCAATACATTATTTTATTGAAATATTCCATTTCAATTGTTTAAATTCTTGACAATAACCAATTTTAAAAATTTTAAATTGGTTCACATTTTCCAGGTTGTTACAATCTCCCCCACTTAAAACTTTTCGTCCCCGAAAAGGAAACAACAGCAAAGTAGGAAACAAAACGTAAATGCAAAGTATTGTAAAGGTACCTTGCACCGGAGTTAGTCAGAGATGTCCGCTCTGCATTTGGGGTAGGCTTGTTTGATGCTTTCCTCAGTCTCCCAAGTACAGTCTCTAGGATCACTACTCCACTGCACTTTAACTAAATGAATCTTTTTGTTCCTTAGCTCTCTAGTTTCTTTGCCAACGATCTTCAATGTCTCTCTTCTGACTGCTAATTCTGGAGTAATTTCCAAGTCCTGTTGTGCTGCTTCTTCTACAACAAGATCCGGATCATGCACATGTTTTCTGAGTTAATACACGTGGAACACATCATGCACTCCAGGCAGCCAATCAGGTAATGAAACCCTATATGCAAGAGTTCCAATCCGTTCAAGTATAGGAAAGAGACCAATAAATCTCGGTGTCAACTTCCCAGTTTTGCCAAATCTGATTACTCCCCTCATCGGAGAAACTCTTAAATAAACATAATCGCCAACGGAAAATGATAAATCTCTTCTTCTCGCATCAGCATAACTTTTCTGTCGGCTTTGTGCGGTTTTCAATCGCTTCTTGATGAAATCGACTTTATCTGATGCTTCTCGAATCATATCGGGCCCCAACACAAGTCTGTTGCCAGGTTCTACCCAACATGCGGGAGATCTGCACGGTCTACCGTATAATGCTTCAAATGGAGACATTCCCAAACTTGCTTGATAGCTGTTGTTATAAGAGAATTCTACCAAATGTAAGTGATCCTCCCATGACCCGCCAAAATCAACAATGCAAGCCCACAGTAAATCTTCTAGAATTCTATTCACCCGCTCAGTTTGGCCATCTGTCTGAGGGTGATAAGCGGTGCTTAGATTCAATTTGGTTCCCAATTCGGTCTGGAATGCTTCCCAGAATTTGCTAGTAAATAGGGGATCTCTATCACTGACTATATTGAGCGGCACTCCATGTAGTTTAACTATTTCTTTGAAGTAAATCTGTGCTAAACTTTGAGCCGTTATGTTGGATCTGACAGGTATGAAATGGGCAGTCTTCGTGAAGCGATCTACGATCACCCAAATACTGTCGTTTCCTTTCTTAGTTCGAGGCAAACCATCAATGAAGTCCATCGAAATCTGCTCCCACTTCCATCCTGGAATTTCTAATGGTTGTAATAATCCAGCCAATTTCTGCTGATCGCTCTTAACTAGCTGACAAGTGGAGCATCTGCTAACATATAATGAAATATCTCTTTTCATCGCCTTCCACCAAAATGTGCGTTTGAGGTCATTATACATTTTTCTCAGACCAGGATGGATACTGAGTTTGTACCAGTGACATTCGTCAAGCACTTCCCTTTTTAGCTCGGAGATGTCAGGAACACAAATTCTTCTCTTTAATCTCAGAACTCCCTCACTATCAACTTGGAAGCTGGAGTCTATGCCCCCCTTGATTCTTTTGACCATCTCCTTAACAAAATTATCTTCTTTCTGAAGGGCCGAGATCCTGTCAATTAATGAAGACGTAATGGTAAAACTTGCGATGATTTCATTCTTTCGGCTGAGCGCATCTGCTACAACATTGGCTTTCCCCGGAGTGTATAGAATCTCAAAATCGTATGCTGCAAGGAATTCTAACCAACGCTGTTGTCTCAAGTTTAGATCTTTCTGAGTGAATAGATACTTTAATGATTGATGATCGGTAAATAGTTCGAACTTCTCGCCCAATAAATAATGCCTCCAGATTCTCAAAGCAAACACGATAGCTAACAACTCAAGATCATGAGTTGCATAGTTTCTTTCATGTGGCTTCAACTGACGGCTGGCATAAGCGACCACTTGGCCTTTTTGCATTAATACTGCGCCAAGCCCTCTAATAGAAGCATCTGTCCATACAGTCAAGTCCTGGTTTCCTTCTATAATTATCAATACGGGAGCAGTTGTCAATTTCAGTTTCAGCTCCTGGAAAGCTTCTTCACATTCGGGAGTCCATTTGAATTTCTCATGCTTCTTTGTAAGCTTTGTTAATACACCAGATATATTCGAAAAATCCTTAACGAATTTCCGATAGTAACTAGCCAATCCAAGGAAACTTCGAACTTCTATGGGGGTAGTAGGCTGTTTCCAGTCCTGAATCGCTGTAATTTTGCTTGGATCTAAAGTAATCCCTTCTTTTGATACGACATGGCCAAGGAACTTAACTTCATCCTACCAGAAGATACACTTTGAAAATTTAGCTTTCAAAACATTTCTCCTCAGAATTACCAACACTTGTTCGAAGTGTTTTGCGTGCTCGCCTTTTGACTTGGAGTAGATTAAAATGTCATCGATGAAGACCAGAGCAAATTTATTCAAGACACCACGGAACACTCTGTTCATAAGATCGAAGAGGTATGCTGGAGCATTACACAAGCCGAACGGCATTACTAACCATTCGTAGAATAAATCGGGACCCCTAAAGGCTGTCAAAGGAACACAGTCTTCGGCTATACGTAATTGGTGGAAACCTGTAGCTAGGTCCATCCTGGAGAATACTCTCGCCCCATTTAATTGATCCAACAGATCATCTATACGCGGCAAGGGGTATTTGTTCTTCAGTGTCTGCTTATTGAGATCTCGGTAATCAACACAAAGTCGTAGAGTACCGTCTGATTTCGGGACAAACACTACTACTGCTCCCCAATCTGAAAAGCTTGGTCTGATCAGACCTTTCCAAAGCAACTCTCGAGTTTGGCTACCTAACTCCTCTTTTTCTTTCGGGGCCATTCTCCTAATTGGGTGTACTACTGGTCGGGCATTCGGAATTAGATCTATTCTGATTTCAATTTCTCTTTGCGGAGGTAAGTTTTCGACTTCTTCAAACACATCCGCATATTTTTTAACGACCGGTATCTTTTCTAATGAAGTGGGAGTAACTTCTAAAGAAACCAAAATTCTTTTCTATCTGGATCTGAACCGAGACTTGGTATAGTGTTATGCCCAAGTTTTGTTTTAACTTTAACGATTCTTTTGGCACATTGAACTTCCGCCTTATATTTTGTTAACCATTCCGAACCGAGAATAACATCTAATTCAGAGAAATTCATGACGATTAACCTAAGGGGAAACTGTAGAAAGAATAGGGATGGGCACTCTGCAATATGAACTGAGAACCTCCTATCGGGTTTTGAAATTTAATTGGTTCTTTGAGCTTCCTTTGATTCAATTTTAACTTGTGAACAGTGTTACTAGAAATGAAGCTACGTGATGCACCAGTATCAAAAAGTACAGAAACAGGAATATTTTTAATGGTAAGGGTACCTCCCAAGACGTCGGGTTTACCTGATCCATCGGTGATAGGTGGCGGGGTCTCCCCGCCATAAACATGAGCCACCTGTGCATTCTTCTTCAAAGGACAATTCCTACTATAGTGACCTTTCTGATGGCAGTTGTAGCATTCGGCTGAGCTGCGGGGGTTCGGGTTTGAGCTTTCTGGATTTGCCTTCAGTCTCTTTGGGGCGGTGTACACATTTGAATAATGCCCTTTCTTTCCGCAGTTGTAGCAGCTTCCTTTGGGTATCCTTCCAGATTGCTGAGTAGCGGCTGCTGCATTGCTGGACTCTGGCTGATCTCCTAAAGCTTTGCGCTTGTTTCCAGCTTGGCTTTTGGCGCGGTCTAGGTTGGTGTTCCTCTCATCCAGATCTTCGTAGTTGCAGGCCATCTCTACCAATTTTGAAAATAGGAGTTTGATGTTGCTCATGGCCCGATCCTGGTACTTATGCCGTAGCCCCAATACAAACCTCTTATTCTTAGCTTTGGATGTCAAAATAAGCTCTGGAGCAAAGCGTGATAGCTGAGTGAATTTGTTGAGGTAGTCTTGGATAGAGAGATCTCCCTGCTGGAGATTAGCAAACTGATCACGCATCCGCTCTAAGGCCTGCTCAGGGATGAACTTTCCCTTGAACAGGATCTTGAACTCTTCCCAGGTCCTAACAGTATCCTCCTCATCCTCATTGGTGACGGCATCCCACCACAACTCGGCCTCCTCTTGCAAGAGCCAAGCACCCAAAATCGCTTTGTCGTGAGTTCCAAGTCTTATGCCTGTAAAAATCTTCTCACATGTCTTTAACCATGCCAAAGCCTCTGTCACTGTGCCAATGCCTGAAAAAGGTTTTCCACCGAGGTTTCTATACCTCTTTGCTAGTCGATCAAGATCGAAGTCCTGTGGTGCTGGTGGCTGAATCATAGGACCCTCTTCTGCTACGGGGATATTCCCCCATCCTCCAGCTTTGCCTGCTCGACCTCCTCGGCCACCTCTGGTTGCAGCTGCTCGCGTAGCCATCAAGTAATGTACTGTATAAGCAAGAAAAGAGTCAAGCTCACAGAAATGATAACTTTCATATATGATAAAGCAGGAGAACATATGGAAAGGAAATGATGTACTGATCAAATTGTTTTGCTAATCTGATTAGATCATTCTAGGACATCACTAATCCTATCTCTAATGAGCCACTCGCCTTAGAACACTACTGATTCTATTCTAACGAGGTGTTCAATGTGTTAGATTCCAGAACAAAGGTTAACCAAAGCTCCGATACCAACTGTGACGATCCCAAAATCCGTGTGATGGTATTAAGGATAATCATTGGAATATAACACATCAATCATCAAAGCAGAGTACAGATAATAGCAAAAACAATTAATAGAATAATTTTACATGGATATGGCATCGGAATCATAACATGTAACAACATCAGAATAGCACAACGTAAGATATAACTTAGTAAATAAAAGGGGAATGATCAGTCACCATCGCCATAGGCGGAACATATACATACAGTGAGACATAATAAGGGTATCAGTCTACATCGCCTGAGGCGGTACATAAACATATGATAATAAATACTGGAAGTAAAACAGTCTGCATCGCCATAGGCGGAATCATATACATAAGACAAGCGGAAAGTCAATAGCCAAAATACAAATCTAATCCATCGCCATCAAGCCAAATGTGCACCTCGTACTGCAGTGCCTAGCCAAAAAAACCTGTCATCTGTGAACTAGGCTGCCCGTGTGAAAATAAGGGCACCCGAGTTTGCAAAGTGAAACAAACAACGAGTCAGTCATGGGACTGTTATGAGAAATCTACTTAACTGGTTAAACAACAGTAATAAGGCGAATCGTAGGACCACGCCACTTTCGCGGAACGGGTTTACTCCAGTGATTGCCGGTACATTTGAAACAAAGTGAATTCTTTAAAACAACACAATGCTTTTAAAAAGAATGAAGCCGTTATAAGACTCAAGTCCCATCATTCAATGCAACACAAACCGGAGGATAGAGTTTTACATTATAACGGCCAAATATGCTTAATACGTGTAAAGCAAAATCATTTGATATTATTACTAGTGCATATATGTTTCAAAAGCGAATACCATCATAAATATCAATCATAGACGGCATAAGTGCCCCATACCACTATGTCGCCATGGTGGTTCTACAATTAAATCCGTTATTTTGTATTGGAAATTGGATTTCCGTCATGAGTCGAGGCAAGGGGCAAGCTCCTCTCCGCTTCGAGACACTCTAGCAAATGCCTCAGGACTACACACTCTGGGTAACCCTTGGATCCTCCAAGGCCGGTCCTCCCTTACGTTTGTGGATTAGTTATTCCTGAACACACGTTTCCCGGTCCTAACAGACCCAATATCGAGGCACCTCATTCCAACAACCACAAGGATGAAAGTAATATAAATGTCAGCCAGTTTAAGCACTGACACCATCCATAGCTAGAAAGAAACGTCGTGCACTCCTTGGGTCCTTATCCCGTTTTTGACTCATACCGAGGTGTGAGGCTCGCGAAACCATGCTATACACAAAGGCAGGACGCGTAGGCCGTGCTTTGATCATCGAACACAAGACTTTGCTTTGCAACAGAAGCCTTGATCACTGCATCTTGGCATGCCACATAGGCAATCCACTCCATACGACTGATTTCTATCGATATATAACCTCTTAGCTCGTACATCTCAGAGAAGGGCATTAAGCAAAAGAATAAATTCTCCGCCGCCAAACAGATATATATTTAACAGAGATCAATCAGTACAGAAAAAAATCCAATGTCAGACACACAGTCCATTTACACTTCCGTTCTGGGTCTGAACGAAACCGGAGGCACCATATTCCTCATATATCCGTACAATCAACACATGCGTTCAGACGACTACTACTTCCGTTCCTTCACGGTAGCTACTCCAATCATGAACCTCAGCAGCGCCCATCCAACCAATACGAAGATCGTTGGTCTTGAATCGTCTTTGTATTTTCGCCTTCGAATCGTTCTATCATTTATCTGAAATGAGGGTTAGCTCGGCCTTTCCAAATAATTCACGTATATGATAAGAATTCAAATCAATTATTTCCATGGTTATATTATTCGACATTCATATTTCAGTTCTTTAGTAAAATTTTCGTGTCAAACACATACAACCATCAAATATCAAGCAGATCAAGCCAAATTGGTTTATTTCCAATCCATGTTGCTTATAATATTTTATAACGATTTTTCGCCACTTTTATTTATTTAAAAATGGCCATATTTAATTAAACGACATTTCAGGTCATGCCGTGGCACTGGCGCTATTTTTCCCCTAATTTGTTTTACACATCTCCGAAAATCTAATCGTTGGATTTCTACAAAGTCTATACCACTGGGAAGATATTCCCAAAGCGAACCCAACGGTTCCAGTTTCGTGAAAATCCGACGGTCGGATTTTCCATACTAGTCGTTTGAATTTACGGTTTTAAAATACGAACTACAGCGTCGTTATTCGATTTAATGTAATTATATTTATATTTATATATAAATATAAATGATTCTGACACTGTTTTTCTTCAGATTTGAATTAAACATTCCAGACAATCCAACCGTTGGATTTTTACAAAGTTGGTGCCTTTGGAAAGATATTTCCCAGGCGAACCCAACGGTTGCGGTTTCCGGAAAATCCGATGGTCGGATCTCTCGTACTAATCGATTCAAATTACGATTTCAAAACACGAACTGAACAGCTTCGATTCCTTTCAATTCTATTTATATATATATATATATATAGTTCATTCTTTAATTTCAATATCGTTTTCACTTCAAATATTTCACTAATGCCTTTATATTTCGAAAAATTTCGCCATAACCTCCTTTGTACGGGAAGGGGTTTGGAAATTTATTGGGCCGTGTTAGGTACCAAATAAATCCTATAAAGCATACACATATTTATAGTGATATATTCTAGTGTTTACAGGGGAGCGTGTATAGATAATAACTCCAGAGAATAAATTCTCGTCACCCTGTCAAGCCTGAGGGAGCGTGTATTTTTTATTACTCCAGAGGATAAATCCTCGTCACCTCGTCCCGTGTGGGAATAAATAGTCCATGTGCTGTAACTAATGACTAGAGAGACGTGATTATTGTCAACTCCAGACCCGTGTGGGGTTTTTATTAATCTGGAAATTTATCGTTATATTTTATATAGTCCATATCAGTCATCAGTTCAACCTGTAATATATTATCATCGCCATACAAGCCTCTCGCTCGTATGGTAAATTTTCAACCTCATCACACAAGCTCCAAATGCTTATGTGGAATATGATGAAGTATGCCTATCGTCAAGAAGTATGCCATGTAGTGTAGTTCAAAATTAATTGTTACTATCCTATGGCGATGTTTATTATTACACACAGAATAACCAGCACTCCGCATCCAATGGCATTCACAGGAGTTGATATAAAAATAAAATTGCGCAGCCAACTCATCAAGGCTTACCTATTTGTCGGGCACGCAAATAATTTCTTTACTCTACAGCTAATCCATTTTCCCTGTTTGACACATGTATATATATGCAGAACAAAGCAAATAATAATATTTCTAGCGAACTAATATTTATTTCAACATGTGTGTATTTTTATCAAAGCGTATACATAATAAAAATAATATTTTTATCATCAAAAATATTTATTCAACCCGTGAACGTTTTTAACACTTCATATTCACAATAAAAATGTAATTTTTATTGTCTAATCAATTTATTTAAAATACAAATAACATTCAACACATGAATTTCAATTCAACACATGAATTTTCTCTACAGTTTGTATATATAATAAAAATGTGATTTTTATCGTTAAAGCTATTTATTTAAAATTCGAATAACATTCAACACATGAATTTCAATTCAACGAATGAATTTCAATTCAACCCTTGAATATTCTGTATAGTTTGTATATATATAAATGTGATTTTTATCGTTAAAGCTATTTATTTGAAATTCGAATAACATTCAACACATGAATTTCAATTCAACGAATGAATTTCAATTAAACCCATGAATATTCTGTATAGTTTGTATATATATAAAAATGTGATTTTTATCGTTAAAGCTATTTATTCAAAATTCGAATAACATTCAACACATGAATTTCAATTCAACGAATGAATTTCAATTCAACCCATGAATATTCTGTATAGTTTGTATATATATAAAAATGTGATTTTTATCGTTAAAGCTATTTATTTAAAATTTGAATAACATTCAACACATGAATTTCAATTCAACGAATGAATTTCAATTCAACCCATGAATATTCTGTATAGTTTGTATATATATAAAAATGTGATTTTTATTGTTAAAGCTATTTATTTAAAATTCGAATAACATTCAACACATGAATTTCAATTCAACGAATGAATTTCAATTCCACACATGAATATTCGGTATAGTTTGTATATTTATAAAAATGTGATTTTTATTGTTAAAGCTATTTATTTAAAATTCGAATAACATTCAACACATGAATTTCAATTCAACGAATGAATTTCAATTCAACACATGAATATCGGTTTCAGCATATGAAAATAATTTCAACAAATGAAAATTATTCTAACATATGATTATTCAAAAAAATTTGGCAGCATAACGGCAGGGTAGTTAAAATCGGGACCGTCCCTAGTACGGCTCCTCGCTCTACCTTAAAACCTCGCGGTTTTTGACAATGGGGAATCATGCATCTAGTTCGCACGCAGGCGGCATGTTTTATTTTCATTTCCACAATTTTATTCTAATTTGTTTCAACCACAAAGGTATTTTTCAACCACAATATCAACCACAAACAATTATTTCCAACCATTCGTCATACTATATATTTTCACGCCAATCACAAGCAATAAATATTGTCCATGGTCTGTGGACGAGGGGAGTATATATGTATATATTATTTCTATATTTCACTTGCATTTCAATACAATTCAAAACATATATGTTTCATACAACGCTTGTATAATTTATACATAGCTAATATAACTTATACAACACATGTACATGAGGTATACAATGCGTATATAATTTACACTTCGCTTATATAATTTATACAACACGATTCCATTCACACAATTTAATTTAGATTCCTCACCTTGGTTTTTGAAGTGCTAAAAATCGTAGGTAGATCAGGAAAATCTGCGGTCTCTGCTAGATGGTAGAGAGCCTCCTTGCGGTCCCGATGTTTCCTGTTTCGTCAAATTTCATCAACACATGTGAAAGATATCATTTTTCAAAGTTCAGATAAAACAAAGGTCTCACCTTTTCAAACCTTACAAACTAGGTTTTAATTTCACGCTCGATCCGTGAAGTATTGTCACGATCGGGTGCTGCAACGTCGAAGAGCTTCAAATAGGGTCTCCAGCGCCGGTGGTGGCACTCAACTCGATGGTCCCTGTAGCGCACGACGGAGCTCCAAAGACGGCGTCCTCCTCGAGGTAAATTGATGCAAATACCAACCTATATCTGATGAGGGTTGGATGGATTGATAGAGGAGGGGAAGATGAACAGAAAAGCTAACTGGAGGGGGCAGTGAAAACGATCGTGGCGGCGGCGATCGGGCATGGAAGCTTCGAATGTTTTTCCGTCGTTCGTCGATAGGGTTTTTCATTTTGTTTTGACTGGTCAACGTAGTGAGAGAAAATAAAGGGGGTGGCCCATTATATTTAAATTTTAAATTCCAAAATTATCCCTTTGAACAAAGGAACACCAATTTCAACCCAATGACTGTCGCCCCTAGCTAAATACCACCATCCCGGACACAATGGGATATGTTTCGTTGGCCAATTCGACTGTTACAGTCAGTTATTTTTCTAATTAAAGTATAAAACATTTAATATTCAATTTGAACGTACATTTCAATTTGCCAGGGCCACAAACTGAATCGAAAAATTCCAGAAAAAGAAATCTAGCTTTGTTTTGATGATACGGTCCCAACAAAACTAGTTTCGTCGAATTCTGAGATTGTTTGCAAGATGTCTATTTTCTGGTCGACCCATTTTAACAGAAATTGACCAATCACATTTTCCTTTGCCCTGCTCACATACTAGCTTCAAAAATCATGAAATTTGAAATCTAGCAATAGTTTGACATCCTGGATCCAACAAAAGTGGTTTCGTCGAATTCCGAGGTCGTTTGCAAAATTCTATTTTCAAGGGCTATATATTCTATATAGCGACCTTTCTGAAAATTCATTTGGCCATAACTTTTGACTCCTGCTATGAAACTTCGATTTTTCAGATTCGTTAGAAAGGTATTCATAAACAGATTTAAATATTTTTGGTTTCACTAAAATCTATTATATTTTCCACCCGATACAGTCAGTCAAAGTTTGAGTTCAAATTTTCAAACTGCCTCACTATTTCCAATACATTATTTTATTGAAATATTCCATTTCAATTGTTTAAATTCTTGACAATAACCAATTTTAAAAATTTTAAATTGGTTCACATTTTCTGGGTTGTTACATTGCATGTAAATAAGCAGCTCGATAATACTCAACAGTAAAGTACGGCTCAACGTAATCATATACAGAATTTTTAGACAAATATATACACTTCAAAGCATGGGCACAAGGAAAACCCTTCACTTTCCATTGACTGCAACTGTAAATGCGATTTTTAAGATCTACTTTGTGCGATTTTGGAGAATGAACTTCATAAATAAATATGCAAAATTGAAAATAAATCATATACATGATAATATAACATTAAAAAAATCCCACATTAACAACTAATCTATCTTGATATCTCTATAATAAGCATTTTTTTTCAGACATTATATATTTTCACACTACAAATACATAAATCCTTAAATTTCAAGAACAAAAATAAGTAATACTAAAATTATCCTATTGTCACTTTTATATCTTTCAACTATTTCATAAACTAAATGAGCAAAATATTAAAAATATAAATGCACATATCTTTTTCATAAACAGATTGCACTAAAAAATAAATCTTTGTTACATGTTTATAACATTATTCCAAAATAAAAAACATACCTAGATGATTTAGTAACACTCCACCCAAACCCTTCCTCCTTCAATTTCAACAAACAAGCTTCCATTTTTGGACAAAGAACACTATTCTAGTTATCTTCTTCTTCTCTTCGATTGGACATTTGCAACATAAGCTTAATCTGAATACCATCAAGACATGCAGTAACAGGTAGATTTCTTTCATCCAAGATCCATGAATTAAAACTCTCCGCTACGTTAGATTTATTTTCACCATATATTTTCCTAGGAAAAAACAAATCAGCCCAATGATCATACGGCTTATCATTCAAATATTCAATAGCTTTTGCACCACCAATTTCTTTAAATCTGGCCATAGCTTTTTCAAATTCATAGGCATCCGAAGCTAAAGCACATTGTTCAAGCAAATGACCTACCCAAGCACCCCTCCTACTTTTAACAATACTAGTAATATTACTTTGCATATGATGTAGACAGTAAGAATGATGGCTATTTGGAAATAAATTTAGGAATACTCAACAACAATCCCCAATGTCTATCACTTAAAAAAGTCATTGGTTTAGCAAACCTAAGGGCATCTCTTAAGTGGGTCAAAAACCAACTCTAGCACTCTTCATTTTCTTTAGACACAATAGCCATAGCCAATGGAAAAAAACCTGAAACATAAAACAACAACATCAACAATTATTCAAAATAACATTTTCCAATAATACAACTTAAAATTTTAATTTTTACTACAGAACATGATAAAATTAATGAACTGCATAAAAAAGATATATTTTTATATCTTTTTCTTATATTAAATTACATAAAATTATAAAATTTTCGTTTATACTACAAAACATAATAAAATTTTCATTTATACTACAAAACATGATAAAATTAAAGAACTGCATAAAAAAGATATATTGTTATATCATTTTCTTCTATTAAATTACAAAACATTATAAAATTTTCATTTATAGAAAAGAACATGATAAAAATAATGAACTGCATAAAAAGGCATATTGTTATATCTTTTTCTTCTATTAAATTACAGAACATGATAAACTTTTCATTTATACTATAGAACATGATAAAATTAATGAACTGCATAAAAAAGATATATTGTTATATTTTATTTCATATTAAATTACATAAGATGATAAAATTATCATTTATACTACAGAATATGATAAAATTAAAGAACTGCATAAGAAAGATTTATTGTTATATCTTTTGCTTCTATTAAATTACATAACATGATAAAATTATAATTTATACTATAGAACATGATAAAATTAATGAATTGCATAAAAAGATATACTGTTATATTTTTTTTCCTATTACATTACAGAACTTGATAAAATTTTCATTTATACTACAGAACATGATAAAATTAAAAAACTGCATAGGAAAGATATATTGTTATATCTTTCTCTTCTATTAAATTACAAGTTCTTATTTATTGTATTTTAAAACTATAATATAATAAGTTGATTATTAATATCTATATTTACTAAAAAATAAAATAATTAATAACATTACGTACCTTGATTTCCATTTTTAGCAGTTGCAGCCATCAAAATACCACTTCGACCTTTTAAAAATGTTGCATCCAAAAAAATCAGAGGTCGACAATACCTAAATCCAAATATACAAGCCGCGTAGCAAACAAAAACTCTCTCATATTGGTTAGTCTCTTCATCTACATCCATAGTTGTATAACTTTTCGGATTATATTTCTTAACAGCCACCATATACCATACTAAATCATTGTATGATTTTTTCTCATCACCATATATGTCATTAATAGCCAATTTTTTGCCCTTATAAGCATAATAATAACTCAAATCCACATCATAATCTCTCCTAAAACTTTTCACAATATCCTTAGTCTTCCTTTTCGGCTCATCACGTATTTGATTAGCGATCATTGTTTTTACAAGATTATTGTTAATAACTGGACTACTAACTGATTTAAATCCACCTCCACATGTATGACTTAGCTGCATATTTTTAACAATCAACTTATCCAATTGCTTCAATTCGCAAGAAGCATGAATCCTAAATGAGAAACCATTTATAGCACATTAAACTGTAGCCCGCTCCTTACAATTCTTAAGATATTTTGCTTTAAATCCATTTTTCAAACAATAAGCACTAACAATTCTGCGAAATCCAATTGTCGAATCAAATATTTGTTCAACACCAGTAAAAAAACTTAAATTTGATTTTTTCTTCAACAATTCATGCAAGATTTTTTCTTCACAACAAGCAGAGTCTATATCATTATTATATCCAATCAAATTACTGTTTGATTCTCCAACACCAACAAATGAGACTGATTTACTGTTGTCAACAGCAACATCATTTGAATTATTCTTCAAGCATATAAAAAAGCCAAGAAATCCTCCTTTTTAAACCACGCCAAGCACAAAATATCTTGTAAATCACTATCCGTCTCAATGTAAGTAGTCTTAGATTCTCTAACATAGAACACATCAAAACATAAAGGAGTACAAGTATTCCACACCTCACAAACCTTACTTCTTACATAACTAATTGATGCATCCAAACAAAGACGAATACTAAATGAATTCTTATTAAAATCAAATATAACCATCACAGATATATCAGACCTGCAATTCAGAACATAAATAAGTAAATAACAATACAATTTAAACCTTTGTTATAAATCATTTTACAAAAAGATAAAACCAGTTATCTTTTTTACTACTGTTATGATAATGATTAAATTACAGAATTAAACAATAATTTTAAAATAATATATATGATTTTAAAACATAATTCTATTATAATTGTTCTGTTATCTGTACATATAATTGTTGTATTATCTTTACATGCATTTTTTGTCTTATCTTAACATATAATTCTTAATCATATATCATTTGAATTATATATAAAACATAACTGTTGCACATTATAACCAATTTTTTTAAAATTAACTACCAAAAATATTGTTATTTGCCATTGAAACCCAAATAAACACATATCTTTTAATTTTACAAATAATTTGTAAAAAAGATAAAACAAATTATCTTTTTTATTTCAGATTTGTCAATGAAAAAAATCATAATCATAGATATACAAAAACTACAATTAAATTCACTAATAAATAGACATTAAAATCACATTTCACATGTCATATGAAAATTTCAATTTAATTACACCATAACTTACAGCAGCCTGTTCAACTAAAGGAATACTTGAACTTTGAGTTTGCTCTTCCATTGATTTAACTACATAGTCCACAAAAATAAAGAACAAATTAGCATATTTCCATTTCATATTCCACAATTTCATATTCTATCAAAAATTTAAAATCGCTCGTTAAAATTATAATCCACGATGCAATTCAAATTTATCAAAATCACCTGATAAAGAATAAAATAACAACAAAACAAAAGAATCGCCTCTTAAATATCAAGAATTTGAAAATTTTATGTTGAATTATAAAGTAGGAAGAAAATCGAAATTATTAAAACTCACGTGAAAGAAATAATGATCGCAGATCGAGTTTGAAAATATTGGAAAATCGGAGATATCGAGATCACTGCTCCTGATTTATTTGATGAGATCGACGTTTTTAAAAAAGAAAATGACTCGCCATGTTTTCTGTCCTTAAAACTAATTGTTTCAAAACAACGTCCTTAACAATAATGAAGACGTGATTAGGAGCCCTTGCCGCTAATTTCCACTAGAAGCAAACTACGAGTTTTATTCGAATATAAACTCTTATTTGATTTCATGTCTGCCTCTTAGTTTCACTAGGCTTTCTAAGAATCTAATGGTTTGGTGGGCACTCAATAACCTATTTATCGTTCATTTATTTCTATGTATAGCACACTTTTAGTTTTACCCAAACTGTGCCCCATACACAGGATTTTCGACATTTTTTTAGTGTCGTAGAAGGATGTTTTGATGATAACAACAACATGTATAATAGGTATTGGTATAAAATATATTTATAGTTGTTACTAACGATTATATATATAGTTTATATATAGACTTTATAACAGGTATTGATAATCAAGATTGTACAGTAACGAGATTGTCTGTAATGATCTAAGGACATGCTATGGGGATGATCAAAACTGGTGATGGAAATTATGGCTAATGAGTTACCAAGAGTTCAAGAATTCAAAATGATGAAGATAAGTATTGTAGTCTTAGTTATATATGTTAATGCTCGATTGCACTCATCTGATCCCTTTTCAAAATAGATTTATATTTATTAATTCTTATAGTAATTTTGAATGCATATATTATAATTATTTTTTAACATCTACATTTTAAATTAATTTTGATATTTTATGTTTTAAGTTTTAAATCTATTTACTATTTCAATTTTAATTATATTTCATATTTGTGATATTTGATACTATATTTTAATTTTTGATAACATATACTTTGTATTTGCAGTTTGATATATTTTATATTATTTGTGTTATATGTATTACTATTTTAATCTTTATTGTTTTGAATATTTATTTTCGGATTTTAAAGTTACATTATATATTGATTTTGATTATATAGCGTATATATAAGTTTAAATTATTAAAATTATTTTGATAATTTTTCTTAAGTATTTTTTGTTTAAAACTCTATTATACAATGTTAAATATTTTAACAGAGTTTCAAATTAAATTATATAGTTTTATATTTTAAAATAAAATGAAATAAGAATTCAAAATTTACAAAAGGACTATGTCGACATGACCAAACATAGTATGTGGACATACTAGCTAAAATTTTCAAATATAAAATTTGAATTGAAGTGTCTTTTCATCGTATACTTTCGCGAATGGACATTTCTCTTCTCTTCTATAAATAAGGAATTCTGATTCAAAAATTTAGTCATTACTTTATCTTCTTCTTCATCTATTTCTTCTCCACCATTTCTATTAAAATCCTAACTATATTCTTCCGAATTTTAAAGTAAATTAGACATTTCTACTTGGCTTTTGATTCTCCATCATCCTCCCAATAATCTATCAAAATCAGAGTGTAAACCAGAGATATATGGGTACTTTAATCTATGTTATGAAAAGCGCGCTTAAGCAATTTTTGCAATTATATCGCTTAATTTTATGAAAAGCGGAAGGCATTAAGCGATTAGCGCTTATGCGCACCTTTTTAGCGCTTAATAGTGCCACGCTTAAATTTAAGCACTTGTATAGCAATATTAAGCGATGACTTATTTGTATAATAGTAATGCACCGCTTAAGCGCCTTTAGTTATAGTTTGGTTGTGCATGGATCTAGCGCACCATTAAGCAAACCCTTCATCGCCTCACTGCGTTTGGTGCTTAATATAACGTAGATTTTAATCATGATCACAAATCAGGTTTGTATTCCATTGTAAAATCTACACAAATATACTCAAAAGGGTATGACTTGTTGATCCGTAAATCAAGTTGGGTTTGATTGTACCCGAAAAGCAATTGGGTATGACTTGCTGTCCGAGAAATGAAGTGGCTATGCTTAGAGGTTGAGAATTCTTGACGATGCCTCCTTTTAGCTTTAAAATCAAGGAGTGTAATATATTTTGAAGTGATTAAAAATTCATACAAGTTTTGGTGATGGACTGAATATAGGGTAACTCCGTACAGGTGTGTTCCTTCCTTACTGTTTTTTATTCTATTGTGGTTTATATGATTTCTGATATTTCTATGATAAATATATGATAATTTGCATATATTCAAGTATAATAGAAGTAATTCGAAAAAGATTGATATAAATCCCACAACTACTATTCACCCCTCTTTGATGTTAGGTTTATCTTAAAACCCGCTTCCGTTGCACCCACAATTGGTATCAAGGCATAGGTTTTCAAAAAGTTTCATTATATGATTTTTGAAAATAGTAGTAACGTCCATCAACACTGGTAATGATAACACTATCACTAGTTCTTTTGTAGTAGGTCAACCCACTACCAGACCACCACTTTTTAAAGGTAGTAATTACACGTACTGAGCGTGTAGGATGAAAATTTATTGGCAATCAATTGTATTAGATATTTGAAATGTTACACAAACGGAGTATTATGAGACCGAGACTAACTATACACAGTGAAGTACTGATCAAAAGGCAGTTGCACAATGCAACTCTAAAGCTATGAATATACTATTTTGTTCATTATATAAGAATGAGTTTAATAGGGTATCTGTTTGTAGGTCTGCATATGATATTTGGAGAATATTGCAAGTTATACATGAAGGCACTAGTAAAGTCAAGCAAGTTACATGTAAAGCTTTTCTTTTTCATGATCAAGATGTTATTCAAGCCTAAATCACCTATTTGAACTTTGGCAAAGTTCATATAGAAATATTTGCGGCTTTCTCTGATTTTCCATATTATGAAATCAATTCTATTTTTTTAAAATAATAGCGTTCTTAATTTAGTCGATTCTCTACAAAATGAATTTATTTCTATCCCAGTCTTGTTAAAATGTTTTATGTAAATTTGCAAGGGAAGTTTTATGAAGGAAACAAAAGTGAAATTTAGAGTAGCGTCAATGGGACACAAATCGTTTTAAATTATGAATCTTTTTGTCCTATTCTTAGTTGCAAATTTATCGGTCTGGATCTCTCTATGTTCCAAATTGACGAACACGATGGAGAGACCCTTTACCACCTTTTATAAAATGATGAACACCAAGATTTTGTCAATCGCTATTTTCATCCAAGACGAGTATAGTTCGTCTTCTTTTACAACAAACCATCACACCTAGATTCAAAAATTACAATAACCCGACATCTAAAGCGTATAAAGCTCTTTTCATTCTCTTTGGTTAATACGACATAAATTAGCATTAGTCATTTTGGATGAATTTCATCCCAAGAATCTTGCAAATCACGAAAGCTCTCTTTTTCAAAGTGTTTACCTTACAAGAATTTTTAGTTTTTTTACAATCGATTTTGAAGGAGAGAAATTTTTCAAAGAAATTTTTTTACTAAAGACAATATCGATTTAATGCAAATTATTCTAATCTTTATTTCTTATGAATCACTTGCCGAAAAAGAGAGAAGATTGGCTTTTTACGAAGGGTTGAAATGAAGGAAGAGAAGGATGAAGGAGAAGGGACGAAAATAAAAGAAGAGGAGTGTAACAACCCGAAAATCTGGGCCAGTTTAAAATTTTTATTTTGGGAATTTTAGCGAATTTTGAACATTTAAAATAGATTATTTTAAATAATATCGACGAGAAATTTATTTTGAATATAATTATAACGTATATATTATACACGCCGTCGTTAGAATATATATAATTATAAATAGAATTGAAAATGGCGCGGTAGTTCGATAATTTGATTTCAAACTTCAATTGAATGTACCGGGTGCAAAACAAACCGGATTTTAGTGAAACCAAAAACATTAGGATCTAATTGATAATATCTTTCCAACGAATCCGAAAAATCGAAATTTCATAACGGGAATCAAAAGATATGTCCAGTTGAAAATTCTAAATAGTCGCTATGGAATTCAGGCCCTTAAAAATTGAAGTTTTGCAAACGACCTCGGATTTCGACAAAACCAGTTTTGTTGGGTCTGTGATGTCAAATTATTGCTAGGTTTCAAATTTCATAATTTTTCGAATCAATATGTGAGCGTGGCAAAGGAAAACGCGTTTGACCAGTTTTAGTTGATTTTAATCGACTGGAAAATGACCATTTTTCTAACGGTCTCAGAATTCAGCGAAACTAGTTTTGTTAGGACCGTATCGTCAATACGAAGCTAGAAAATATTTTTTGGGAATTTTTTGAGTTAGTATGTGACCCCGGTAATTTGAAATGTACGTTTAAAATTCAAATTAGATTTAAATGTTGAATTCAACGAAAACTGATTGTAACGATCAAATCAGCTTGCGATACTTATCCCATTGTGTTCGGAATGGGGGTAATTAGCTAGGGGCGACAGTCGTTGGGTCCGATTTGCAGTTCGATTTAAAAAGCAACTTAAAAGGAGAAAAAAAAAATTAATAAATAAAATATAAAACCTTCTTTTGCATATACCCCCCCCCCCCCCCCGATTTCATTTCGAACAGAAGAAAGAAAAAAAAATCGCTGCGCCCTAGCCCCGTGCCCACGATCTCGACGCCACGCCGCCGCCGGGGTTGGCCAACCCCACGCCTCGTCGCCAGCCAACCCTAGCCCTAAATCGCCACGACCTCCCACCAGCGACGCCCCCCTTCCTGCCAAAGCCGTCGCCACCTCTGGATGGACCCCGACCATGGATCCCAGTCGCGCCGCCCGCTCCAGCCTCTGACCCACTGCCTCGACGCCCTCCAACAGCCCAGCACCCCTCTTTCCAGTTGAAAGCAGTAAAATGTAAGTTTTTAATTATATTTTTATTTATAAAATCAGTTTTTACATGCATGAAAATAAAGTAAATTGAAAAAGGCGAGATTTTTAAATTGAAAAAGGCAAGATTTTTAAATTGAAAAAGGCGAAATCTTTATATGGAGAATTGCGTGATAAAAATAGAATTTTATCTATATAGTAGCGAAGTAAAAGACTTTATAAAAATATAATCTTTACTATATAGATGATGTAAAAATATGATTTTTGTTTATGTAGAGAAGTAAAAATATAATTTTTACATGATAGGAATATTAGAAATACCATCTTTATATGTGTAGAAAAATAAAAATGTGATTTTTATAATGATATTTTTGAAAAGGAGAAATCTTTATTTTTGAAAGGGCGAAATCTTTATATGAAGAATGGCGTGATAAAAATATAATCTTTACTATATGAACATCGATGTGAAAATAGAATTTTTATCTATATGTAGCGAAATAAAAATTCGATTTTTATATATTGAATAGCAAAGTAAAAATTCTATTTTTATATATTGAATAGCAAAGTAAAAATTCGATTTTTATATATTGAATAGCGAAGTAAAAATGTGATTTTTACATATGTAGATAATACGGGCAAAGAAAGTGAAAAGAGGCAGAACGACGAAGATTTCTATAAATGAAGAGTCGTGGTATTGGATAGCTATCGGTGAGAACTTCTCACCTTTCAATTTAATTATTCTAGTTATAAATATATACTAGGATGCAGACGGTGTTTAGTAGCACCCGACACCCGTCATCCACAGACCATGGATGGCTTGTTTGTTAAATTGTTTGGTTGTGTAGTTGGTTAGATTATTTGGTTTGAATTGAATTGTTTGGTGAAATGGAATTGATTTGATTGATGTGTGAATGGCGTGGGCCTTCACTAGACCGGGGATAAGGCTAGGCCTTGTCCCGTTTCTAGTATCGTGCCGTTATGCCGCCGAAATTTTCTAAAATAAGTTAGAAAAATAACAATATCATTTTATAGAATAAATGAATTGAATAGAAATTCATATGTTGAAATAAAATGTTTTGTCGTTAAAAATATAATTTTTAACGTGAATGTAAATAAATAAATATTAATTTACAAACCGGACGGTTTGTTTATGTACACCTATTTGAAAGACATTGATTGGGACGATAAATTTCACACATCGCCCAACTGCACAAATAAAATCTGTGGTTGATTGTTTGAAACCCTACACGGGTGTTGGGATGAAATTTGAAGTTCACTCATCCTGATTGATTAAATATGTCGATCGATTGATTGACAGGCTGTTATAAGCGTTAGATATCTATATTTGATGCTTACACAGTGTAGTGCACTTTGGTTGATGGTTGATTATTTTTCAATGCTATTATATACATGTGTTGTATGAAAATCCATATAATTAATTTTATATGGTGATTGATTGGGCCTCATTCCAATTTAGAAAATAAAGAATATTATAACATAAAGGTTCATGTGTTGACAGTACTCATCCGTTGAGATTAGTCATGTGTTGAACGAAATATTTTAATAATAGAAATATGTGAAAAGGAAATATTTGAAAAGGAAATAGTTGAAAAAGAAATATTTGAAATAGAATATTTGAAAATAGGAATATATGAAGCCGTGTTGATTAGATTGACGCCATTTTGACGTGAACGATATTTATATCGATTTTATTTATTTTATAATGAATATCGAAAGTGATTTCAAAATCTAATATTTTGAAAAGAATAGAAATTCGAATTGAAATTGAATATAATTGAATTCGAATTGAAATTGAATATAAATGAATTCGAATCGAAATTGAATATAAATGAATTCGAATTGAAATTGAATTGAATTAGAAATGAAATTGAATTAGAAATCAATTTGAATTGAAATCGATTTGAAATGAATTTAAAACGAATTTATATTAGAATATTCAATTTTGATTTGAAATTGAATATGAAGTTGAAACCGCTTTGAAAATGAATTGAAAAACGATTTATAAAGCACGTTCTGAATTGAAATCGACCAAGTATATATTATATATATAATATAATGGCCTGAATAGAACGCGCCGCGTCGCGGCAGTTCGCGAATTTCGACCATTGACTTCGAATGGATATTGCGGGAGATCCGACCGTCGGATTCTCCTAAAACCGGAACCGTTAGGTTCGTATTGAAAAGAGATTTCTAACGAATGTTAGAAATTTGAAATCTAACGGTTGGATTTGGAGATACGTCCAAATCAAATTCGAAAAAGGTCGCTGTAAGTGCAGTTCGATGGCCGTTGATGGAAATCGACTGTACGGGCCTTGATAAAATTATTAAAAATATTAATAATTTGTGTAAAATCATAAGAAATGATTTAGAAAGGATTGGGATGAAAAACTCCATATTTGAAAAGATAAAAATAGATTTTTATCGAACTGAACTAGTTTTGAACTAGAATTATAATTCTATTTATTTTTAAATAAATAAATTGAATTTGAAAAGGGTTTTTAAAATAACCAGAATTTCCAATGATTGCATTGGAGTGGATTTGAATCGAAATTGTCTTCGGAATATTTTGATGTTGGAATTCGTGATTATGCAGATGTTGTTAGGGAAATTTGAAAGTTATATATTTATATCGTTATTTCCAATACGACATTTGTTAATCGCAGAATTTGATATTGAATATAAGCCGATATATTTTCTATTCAGAGCCTTGTATTGAATATCAAACGTGATTTGGGTTTGTCGTTAATGGTGTCTTCATTAACACTGTTCTTGAACCCAGCTGAGAAAAGATTAAATCTTTTTATTTAGATTTAATGAAGTGTACCAATTAAATAATATTTAATTGGAATTGAATTGATATTGATTTTTGGGTTTATCGTGGACAGTGTTTTAAATAACACTCGTTCTTTAACCCGAGAATTAATGGAATGTGATTTTGGGTCTATCGTGAACCGTGTTTTAAATGACACTGATTCTTTAACCCAGTTAACGATTAAAACTAAGTGGAGTTTTAATGAATCTTTAATTAGACTGAAATGATCGAGAATGGAGTATCACCAGTTTTGCTCCAGGCGATAGTTAAATCTTTAATTAGATTTAAACGTGAAATGGTAATTAAATTTACCGATAACACCGTGGTGTTAGATATGAAGTAAGACCCATTTTACTTCATGGGATGAATATGTTGGGATTGGGAAATTAAAACAAATGATTACTTCGGTAAGGTTCGCTAATCCCGACTAGTTTGAATTGATATTCAAAAACAGATTAAAGAATAAATTTTAATGATTTATCTTTGATAAAATTAATGGGAACCTTTCCCTACGAATGTGAAATTAAGAAACTAACTGTCGGTTAGCCAAGCAGAATGGTTTTCTGGATATTGATCTGATGTTGGTTTCGGCCTTCGGGGTTAATATTTGGGGAATTATTCTCTTGATTAATTTACAGTTAGTGACTGATGAATTGGAGTGAGGCGTATGTTGTGTTTGTGTAACACTTATTTAAATATAGGCGAGTTATTCGGAAAGACCGGGTTTATCCCATTTTGAATAACTGATACGACGATAAGTCGAAGATGAAGACGATGGTCGAAGACCGGAGGTCTTCACGTCGTTTGGGTGATTACCGATGATCTTGATTGGGCTGTACACCCAAGAAGATGGAAACAGTTGGTGATCGTCCAGACGTGCTTGGAGATCGACGGATATGCGGGGTACTAGGTGCCTCCGGTTTCGTTCAGACCCAGAACGGACTTGTAAATGGACTGTGTGTCTGACATTGGGTTTTAGTCCGTGTGATTGATCTCTATTAAATA
Source organism: Allium sativum (assembly GCA_030737875.1). Taxonomy (NCBI): domain Eukaryota; kingdom Viridiplantae; phylum Streptophyta; class Magnoliopsida; order Asparagales; family Amaryllidaceae; genus Allium; species Allium sativum. The sequence continues at coordinate 320,005,725 of CM060926.1, forward strand.
TATATCTGTTTGGCGGCGGAGAATTTATTCTCTCGCTTAACGCCCTTCTCTGAGACGTACGAGCTCAGGGGTTATATATTGATGGATATCAAACGCATGGAGTGAATTGCCTGTGTGGCATGCCTAAGTGGCAATTGATCGAGGCTTCTGTTGAAAAGCAAAGTCTTGTGGTGATGATCAAAGCACAACCTGTGTGGCACAGCTTTGTGTAACGTTTGCTTCACGAGTTTCGCACCCCGGTTGTGAACCAAAAACGGGAGAGGACGTCAGGGAGGGCATGCGTTTCTTTCTAGCTAGGGTGGTGTCAGTGACCTACCAGCCCTAACATTTATATACTTTTCACTTGTGTGGTTGTTGCTGTTGCGAGGCGCCTCGGCTTGATCGGACGATCCGGGTCCGATGGAGTCAATCGTTGGCTCATTGACGCCCCAAAGGGCGGGGAGACCTAGTGTTCAGGCATAATAATCCACATCGGTAGACCGGCCCTGAGGATCCAAGGGGCAGTTGCGGCTGTTCCTGAGACACGGGCTAGAGCGTCTCGAATCGGTTGAGGACTATCTTTTGCCTCGGTTCACAGACGGAAATCCAATTTCCAAATACGTGACATTTGCGGTTTTATTTGTAAACCTGTATATGGCGACATGATATATGGTACCCATGCCGCCTATGATTGATACTTATGATTTGAAGTTGTTTTATACACTATGCACTTATAATAGTATCAAATGATTTGTTTTAAACGTATCAAGCATTCTTTGGCTGTTATAAGGGAAAACCCTATCCCCCGGCTTGCGTTGCATTGTGTGATAGGACCTGGGTCTTATAACAGCTTCATTTTTCTTTATTTAGCATTGCGCTGTTTGTTTTATGCACTGGTATTCTTGGGAGGAAACCCGTTCCGTGTTATACGGCGTGGTCCCTTGATTTACCGAACTTTAAAATAAAGATTAATAACTGTTTTAGTTCTCACACCAGTCACATGACTGACCTAGAGTTTATTGTTTTGACCTAAACTCTGGGTGCCCTTATTTTGACACGGGCAGCTAGTAGTTTTGGTTTTGCAGATTTATATTCACAGGATCCTGGTTTACAGCTGGAACGATATCCGGAAAGCTTTGTATCCGTATATCTCCTTCAGTTGTGTATCGTATTATTTTCCGCTGCTATGTATTTAAATGTAATTTAAATTTCTGATATTTCTATGTAATATTTATTCATACTCTGTATATTCTTGTAATCTGATGCATTGTTGTAATATACAATGAAATGTTCTTTTATATGCGTTCTGATGTGGCTTGTTCTCGAACTATCCGCCGCTTTCCTTTACGGGGAAGTTACGGGTTTTTACAGTTGGTATCAGAGCTTTGGTTTACAAAGCTCAGAGAATAAGACACATTAGAACCATACGAAAGAATTCATCAGATATTGGGTTAGTAAAATCCAATGGGAATGATTCGTTAGAGATAGGATCAGTAGTATCCTAGAACGAGTGTGAAGGGTATATTTTTTAAAGTAAAAACAATTTTTGTTTTGAAAATTTAAATCAACTATTCGTATTTGATTATTTATTTATATTGATTTTGGACAATTCAGTATATAAAGAATTTGCATATGCGCCTTGCAAACGTATATTCGAAATTTTAATATACTGGATAGATATAGATTCACACTCTAGTCGCCCGAAGATGATTCTGATGATTGTAGCTACATCATCAGAATTAGTGTTCGAGTGTTGAAGGTGTGATATTTATATATCTCCTATTGACTGGTGTGAGAACCAAAATTAGATAGGGCCTATTGTTGTGATTTGGCATCAAAAATATGATTTTTGACTATGTATCAAAATTATGAATTTGAAACGTTAATCCACTAATTGATTGATGTTTGAGTTGTTTGTTTAATTGTTTGCTAATTTTTAGCCATTTAGCCTAATTTAATCAAATATTGAATTGTATTGAAAATTGGTCGCATTTGCTTGCATATACATGTGCTTCAATTGAACAGGTCATAGCAAGGAGGCTAGAGCAGAGAATAAAATTTGTTTGCCCGACAAATAGGTACATGTTTACTACATAATTTACTGTTTTGTTTGGGTGATGATGATTTTATGAGCCTATTGGCTAGCCGCTTGGCTTTTTCTTTTTCTTTTTGAGATCTGAAGGACCGGGGAAGCTATTTGAGATTTCCCGATGCTCCCATTGCAGGGGAGGTTATGGCGAAATTTTTCGAAAATTTAGGGTGTTAGCCAAATTTTTGAAGAATTTGAAAATTCTCAGAAACTGAAAAGTTGGAGAATGGAAGCCAGACCGAACGTAGAGTTGAATGATCAAACCACTTTCGACTTTGTTCCTTTTCGGGGACGAAAAGTTTTAAGTGGGGGAGATTGTAACAACCCGAAAATCTGGGCCAGTTTAAAAATTTTATTTTGGCAATTTTAGCGAATTTTGAACATTTAAAATAGATTATTTTAAATAATATCGACGAGAAATTTATTTTGAATATAATTATAACGTATATATTATATACGCCGTCGTTAGAATATACATAATTGTATATAATTATAAATAGAATTGAAAATGGCGCGGTAGTTCGATAATTTGATTTCAAACTTCAATTGAATGTACCGGGTGCAAAACAAACCGGATTTTAGTGAAACCAAAAACATTAGGATCTAATTGATAATATCTTTCCAACGAATCCGAAAAATCGAAATTTCATAACGGGAATCAAAAGATATGTCCAGTTGAAAATTCTGAATAGTCGCTATGGAATTCTGGCCCTTAAAAATTGAAGTTTTGCAAACGACCTCGGATTTCGATGAAACCAGTTTTGTTGGGTCCGTGATGTCAAATTATTGCTAGGTTTCAAAATTCATAATTTTTCGAATCAATATGTGAGCGTGGCAAAGGAAAACGCGTTTGACCAGTTTCAGTTGATTTTAATCGACTGGAAATGGCCATTTTTCTAACGGTCTCAGAATTCGGCGAAACTAGTTTTGTTAGGACCGTATCGTCAATACGAAGCTAGAAAATATTTTTCGGGAATTTTTCGAGTTAGTATGTGACCCCGGTAATTTGAAATGTACGTTTAAAATTCAATATAGATTTAAATGTTGAATTCAACGGAAACTGATTGTAATGATCAAATCAGCTTGCGATACTTATCCCATTGCGTTCGGAATGGGGGTAATTAGCTAGGGGCGACAGTCGTTGGGTCCGATTTGCAGTTCGATTTAAAAAGCAACTTAAAAGGAGAAAAAAAGAAATTAATAAATAAAATAAAATATAAAACCTTCTTTTGCATATACCCCCCCTGATTTCATTTCGAACAGAAGAAAGAAAAAAAAACGCTGTGCCCTAGCCCCGTGCCCACGATCTCGACGCCACGCCGCCGCCGGGGTTGGCCAACCCCACGCCTCGTCGCCAGCCAACCCTAGCCCTAAATCGCCACGACCTCCCACCAGCGACGCCCCCCTTCTTGCCAAAGCCGCCGCCACCTCTGGATGGACCCCCACCGTGGATCCCAGTCGCGCCGCCCGCTCCAGCCTCTGACCCACTGCCTCGACGCCCTCCAACAGCCCAACACCCCTCTTTCCAGTTGAAAGCAGTAAAATGTAAGTTTTTAATTATATTTTTATTTATAAAATCAGTTTTTACATGCATGAAAATAAAGTAAATTGAAAAAGGCGAGATTTTTAAATTGAAAAAGGCGAGATTTTTAAATTGAAAAAGGCGAAATCTTTATATGGAGAATTGCGTGATAAAAATAGAATTTTATCTATATAGTAGCGAAGTAAAAGACGTTATAAAAATATAATCTTTACTATATAGATGATGTAAAAATATGATTTTTGTTTATGTAGAGAAGTAAAAATATAATTTTTACATGATAGGAATATTAGAAATACCATCTTTATATGTGTAGAAAAATAAAAATGTGATTTTTATAATGATATTTTTGAAAAGGAGAAATCTTTATTTTTGAAAGGGCGAAATCTTTATATGAAGAATGGCGTGATAAAAATATAATCTTTACTATATGAACATCGATGTGAAAATAGAATTTTTATCTACATGTAGCGAAATAAAAATTCGATTTTTATATATTGAATAGCAAAGTAAAAATTCGATTTTTATATATTGAATAGCAAAGTAAAAATTCGATTTTTATATATTGAATAGCGAAGTAAAAATGTGATTTTTACATATGTAGATAATACGGGCAAAGAAAGTGAAAAGAGGCAGAACAACGAAGATTTCTATAAATGAAGAGTCGTGGTATTGGATAGCTATCGGTGAGAACTTCTCACCTTTCAATTTAATTATTCTAGTTATAAATATATACTAGGATGCAGACGATGTTTAGTAGCACCCGACACCCGTCATCCACAGACCATGGATGGCTTGTTTGTTAAATTGTTTGGTTGTGTAGTTGGTTAGATTATTTGGTTTGAATTGAATTGTTTGGTGAAATGGAATTGATTTGATTGATGTGTGAATGGCGTGGGCCTTCACTAGACCGGGGATAAGGCTAGGCCTTGTCCCGTTTCTAGTATCGTGCCGTTATGCCGCCGAAATTTTCTAAAATAAGTTAGAAAAATAACAATATCATTTTATAGAATAAATGAATTGAATAGAAATTCATATGTTGAAATAAAATGTTTTGTCGTTAAAAATATAATTTTTAACGTGAATGTAAATAAATAAATATTCATTTACAAACCGGACGGTTTGTTTATGTACACCTATTTGAAAGACATTGATTGGGACGATAAATTTCACACATCGCCCAACCGCACAAATAAAATTTGTGGTTGATTGTTTGAAACCCTACACGGGTGTTGGGATGAAATTTGAAGTTCACTCATCCTGATTGATTAAATATGTCGATCGATTGATTGACATGCTGTTATAAGCGTTAGATATCTATATTTGATGCTTATACAGTGTAGTGCACTTTGGTTGATGGTTGATTATTTTTCAATGCTATTATATACATGTGTTGTATGAAAATCCATATAATTAATTTTATATGGTGATTGATTGGGCCTCATTCCAATTTAGAAAATAAAGAATATTATAACATAAAGGTTCATGTGTTGACAGTACTCATCCGTTGAGATTAGTCATGTGTTGAACGAAATATTTTAATAATAGAAATATTTGAAAAGGAAATATTCGAAAAAGAAATATTTGAAATAGAATATTTGAAAATAGGAATATATGAAGCCGTGTTGATTAGATTGACGCCATTTTGACGTGAACGATATTTATATCGATTTTATTCATTTTATAATGAATATCGAAAGTGATTTCAAAATCTAATATTTTGAAAAGAATAGAAATTCGAATTGAAATTGAATATAATTGAATTCGAATTGAAATTGAATATAATTGAATTTGAATTGAAATTGAATATAAATGAATTCGAATTGAAATTGAATTGAATTGAATTAGAAATGAAATTGAATTAGAAATCAATTTGAATTGAAATCGATTTGAAATGAATTTAAAACGAATTTATATTAGAATATTCAATTTTGATTTGAAATTGAATATGAAGTTGAAACCGCTTTGAAAAGGAATTGAAAAACGATTTATAAAGCACGTTCTGAATTGAAATTGACCAAGTATATATTATATATATTATATATATATATATAATATAATGGCCTGAATAGAACGCGCCGCGCCGCGGAAGTTCGCGAATTTCGACCATTGACTTCGAATGGATATTGCGGGAGATCCGACCGTCGGATTCTCCTAAAACCGGAACCGTTGGGTTCGTATCGAAAAGAGCTTTCTAACGAATGTTAGAAATTTGAAATCTAACGGTTGTATTTGGAGATTCATCCAAATCAAATTCGAAAAAGGTCGTTGTAAGTGCAGTTCGATGGCCGTTGATGGAAATCGACTGTACGGGCCTTGATAAAATTATTAAAAATATTAATAATTTGTGTAAAATCATAAGAAATGATTTAGATAGGATTGGGATGAAAAACTCCATATTTGAAAAGATAAAAATAGATTTTTATTGAACTGAACTAGTTTTGAACTAGAATTATAATTCTATATATTTTTAAATAAATAAATTGAATTTGAAAAGGGTTTTAAAAATAACCAGAATTTCCAATGATTGCATTGGAGTGGATTTGAATCGAAATTATCTTCGGAATATTTCGATGTTGGAATTCGTGATTATGCAGATGTTGTTAGGGAAATTTGAAAGATATATATTTATATCGTTATTTCCAATACGACATTTGTTAATCACAGAAATTGATATTGAATATAAGCCGATATATTTTCTATTCAGAGCCTTGTATTGAATATCAAATGTGATTTGGGTTTGTCGTGAATGGTGTCTTCATTAACACTGTTCTTGAACCCAGCTGAGAAAAGATTAAATCTTTTTATTTAAATTTAATGAAGTGTACCAATTAAATAATATTTAATTGGAATTGAATTGATATTGATTTTTGGGTTTATCATGGACAGTGTTTTAAATAACACTCGTTCTTTAACCCGAGAATTAATGGAATGTGATTTTGGGTCTATCGTGAACCGTGTTTTAAATGACACTGATTCTTTAACCCAGTTAACGATTAAAACTAAGTGGAGTTTTAATGAATCTTTAATTAGACTGAAATGATCGAGAATGGAGTATCACCAGTTTTGCTCCAGGCGATAGTTAAATCTTTAATTAGATTTAAACGTGAAATGGTAATTAAATTTACCGATAACACCGTGGTGTTAGATATGAAGTAAGTCCCGTTTTACTTCATGGGATGAATAGGTTGGGAATGGGAAATTAAAACAAATGATTACTTCGGTAAGGTTCGCTAATCCCGACTAGTTTGAATTGATATTCAAAAACAGATTAAAGAATAAATTTTAATGATTTATCTTTGATAAAATTAATGGGAACCTTTCCCTATGAATGTGAAATTTAGAAACTAACTGTCGGTTAGCCAAGCAGAATGGTTTTCTGGATATTGATCTGATGTTGGTTTCGGCCTTCGGGGTTAATATTTGGGGAATTATTCTCTTGATTAATTTACGGTTAGTGACTGATGAATTGGAATGAGGCGTATGTTGTGTTTGTGTAACACTTATTTAAATATACGCGAGTTATTCGGAAAGACCGGGTTTATCCCATTTTGAATAACTGATACGACGATAAGTCGAAGATGAAGACGATGGTCGAAGACCGGAGGTCTTCACGTCGTTTGGGTGATTACTGATGATCTTGATTGGGATGTACACCCAAGAAGATGGAAACAGTTGGTGATCGTCCAGACGTGCTTGGAGATCGACAGATATGCGGGGTACTAGGTGCCACCGGTTTCGTTCAGACCCAGAACGGACTTGTAAATGGACTGTGTGTCTGACATTGGGTTTTAGTCCGTGTGATTGATCTCTATTAAATATATATCTGTTTGGCGGCGGAGAATTTATTCTCTCGCTTAACGCCCTTCTCTGAGACGTACGAGCTCGGGGGTTATATAGTGATGGATATCAAACGCATGGAGTGAATTGCCTGTGTGGCATGCCTAAGTGGCAATTGATCGAGGCTTCTGTTGAAAAGCAAAGTCTTGTGGTGATGATCAAAGCACAGCCGGTGTGGCACAGCTTTGTGTAACGTTTGCTTCGCGAGTTTCGCACCCCGGTTGTAAACCAAAAACGGGAGAGGACGTCAGGGAGGGCATGCGTTTCTTTCTAGCTAGGGTGGTGTCAGTGACCTACCAGCCCTGACATTTATATACTTTTCACCTGTGTGGTTGTTCCTATTGCGAGGTGCCTCGGTTTGATCGGACGATCTGGGTCCGATGGAGTCATTCGTTGGCTCATTGACGCCCCAAAGGGCGGGGAGACGTAGTGTTCAGGCATAATAATCCACATCGGTGGACCGGCCCTGAGGATCCAAGGGGCAGTTGCGGCTGTTCCTGAGACACGGGCTAGAGCGTCTCGAATCGGTTGAGGACTATCTTTTGCCTCGGTTCACAGATGGAAATCCAATTTCCAAATACGTGACATTTGCGGTTTTATTTGTAAACCTATATATGGCGACATGATATATGGTACCCATGCCGCCTATGATTGATACTTATGATTTGAAGTTGTTTTATACACTATGCACTTATAATAGTATCAAATGATTTGTTTTAAACGTATCAAGCATTCTTTGGCTGTTATAAGGGAAAACCCTATCCCCCGGCTTGCGTTGCATTGTGTGATAGGACCTGGGTCTTATAACAGCTTCATTTTTCTTTATATAGCATTGCTCTGTTTGTTTTATGCACTGGTATTCTTGGGAGGAAACTCGTTCCGTGTTATACGGCGTGGTCCCTTGATTTACCGAACTTTAAAATCAAGATTAATAACTGTTTTAGTTCTCACACCAGTCACATGACTGACCTAGAGTTTATTGTTTTGACCTAAACTCTGGGTGCCCTTATTTTGACACGGGCAGCTAGTAGTTTTGGTTTTGCAGATTTATATTCACAGATCCTGGTTTACAGCTGGAACGATATCCGAAAAGCTTTGTATCCGTATATCTCCTTCAGTTGTGTATCGTATTATTTTCCGCTGCTATGTATTTAAATGTAATTTAAATCTCTGATATTTCTATGTAATATTTATTCATACTCTGTATATTCTTGTAATCTGATGCATTTTTGTAATATACAATGAAATGTTCTTTTATATGCGTTCTGATGTGGCTTGTTCTCGAACTATCCGCCGCTTTCCTTTACGGGGAAGTTACGGGTTTTTACAAGGAGACAGCTGTGAAGTGTATTGAATTTCTAGCAAATTTAAACAACAAAACTAATAAAAAAAATAGCCAAAAATGAAAAAATCGTAAGAGGTCTAAAAGCAAGAAATTCGACAAAATTTCAAGTAAAATAGATAAATTCTTTGGGAAGACTACTTGAAAACTTAGTCTATTACTAAAGGGAAACCTTTAATCATTACTCTGTGGAGTATGTCGATTAAGAGTGCTAGAGAAAGGGTGCAATCAATTTTGGTTTGGACTATTTTCATGCGTATACCTTCGGTGTTGCAAACACTTCGAGATTTGAATTGGTTGGCTAGCAGGATAGGAAAATTGAAATGTTTTGATGCCAATATGGAAGCGAGAAAGAATCTAGTATTTGCGAAATCTCTTATTGAAATATCTCTGAACTACCAGCTGCCTTCAAAACTTAAGGTTACTATTGATGGTTTTGATTCTTATGTTGATGTTCAGTATACATGGAAACCTGAAATATGTAGTAAATGCCATTCATTTTGTCATGTTACTCAAGCATGCAAATATTCCACTACAAACTCTTCCAAGCCTAAGACTCATCTTGTGAAGTCGCGTCCTCGCATCTGGGTTCCTAAGACCAAAATGGACGAAGTTATACTTGACCCTGTGGTTGACACGAGTGTGTTTGATGAAGCTATTGTTTAGATTGTTGAGGAGAAATCACGGGTACATTTATGTTCTGATATGAGATGTGATACTCTATATAAGGTTTTTTATAAGTTTATCGCGGATTGCAAAGAAGATGAAAGCACTGAGGTAAGGTGACTGCATTATTTTGATGATGGGATAAAGATGGCATATATGGGGAATACAATGCATCTATTATGACTGATGATTCTTGGGATTGGAAATTTTTATATGATACATCCAGTGGAGGTTACCGACCTAACCTCTCTAGTCTCTTTGCCAAGGTGCTGAATGACATAGGCCCTATATCTTCTCCTCCTCTTCTACCTCGTCATCTTCCTCTTTTTCTTCTCACACAGCTATTGGAGATTAGATGTTAGGTTTATACTAGCCGAACACCTTAGCTTCACTCCTATTTTCATGTACAGTGAGCTAGACACTTCAATCTAGCATATGTGATGGACGTTCCACTTTAAAAACCGTAGCTGATTGTCTACTAACAATCACCTATACTGCAATGTATTTTATTATTAGTCATAATAAAGGTGTTTGCGGTCACCTTAAAAACCGGTTGGCTTTGCCAAAAAAAATGGTTGATGTATAGCATGTGGCCCTACACTAGTTCTGTCTGATTTTCTGGTTATCTAAGTTAAAACTATCATCATTTCATTAATCTGATGGTGATGGAATTATTAAGTGCTTAAGTCAGATATTGGGTAAAATACTCATTAATATTTCCTTGAAAATATAAGCCTTAATAATTATTTCAATCCTTTAAATTTTATCTTTAAAACAAGGAAACTTTATAAACATTTAATATACAAATCATTACGCTACAATATGCGCTTCTAAAACCCTTGTTATTAATAATGAATGTTTCTTAGATGTAAGCGTACTTCAAAATTTAAGGCGTTGAGCCAAAACTATTCAAAATCAGTATTTGAAGCAATACGAATGTTTTGCTTGGAGAATTTCATCCATCGTTTATAATAGGATACGAGGTTTAAAAAACCTAGGGGTTTAAAATATAAGGTGCTTCTTTTTTAAAATAAATTGAGTGATAAAAACAAGTGCTTCGACCTATAATATTTTAACTTTTCTAAATATCAATGAAAACTGTTTAAAAGCTGGATTTCAAGAAAAATTAAAATAGTAAAAGCGAAGGTGATACAGTTTGTATTAACACCAAAATAGGACAAAGAGTGTAGGATTAAGAAGGCGATCTCCTTAGGTCAGAGCAGTGTATAGATTGGAGGCAATACCTTCCGCACTGTCTCTGGTCGAAGAACTCCATACTACATTCCTTAGTATTATGTGCTTCCCCAAGTATCGACATAGTAAAGCGAAACACAGTGACGAAGAGAAATAATAATTCAGCAATAGTAAGCCATTATCTATGTTAAAACTATATTTTATCTATTTAAAGAAATATTATACACCAACCTCTTGATATTTGACAAGTTCTAATTGGCGAAGAAACCTTTTTTGTCAATTTCTCTCCTTGTTTGTGTCATAGATTTAAAATTTAAATATATTAAGTACTTGAAAACACGTTAATTATCTTTAATAGACTAATTATTTATATAACCATTTCTATCTTAGAAAATTCATATCTACTCATAAAAATATGGGAAAATCCTTATAAATCACGCTAAATAAATTTTTGTATATTTTCATCATATAAAAATGTCGCATCCAAAAGATTTATTTAATTATTTTTAATACTTAAATCATGAAACGTACGCATATTATCATTTAATAGAAAATTATGAAACGTTAAACCCACTTCCAAAATAGTGCTTTTACTTCATGCAAAATCAATAAACAATTAGATAGCATATGATATTCTTTCTAATTTAAATCTACATGATAGTTCTATAATTAATTCATACAACCATCAGTCAACATACATATCTTCCTTTAAATACTAAACATGACATAAGCAATCATAAAAACACAATATGTAGGATTTACTCCTCAGAGATAAATTAAATAAAGCAAACAAAGAGGGGATAAGATATTCACCATGATTGAAGTATGAGAGGATGAGATTTGTTGTTGCCTTAAATTCCTTATCTTTGATTTCCAATCTTCTAACTTATTCTTCCCTAATTTGTTATTGCCATGGTTAGCCTCCTTAGGGTTGTTTTAGTTGAAATGAAAGTGAAATGAAGTGAGGAACATGAAAGGATAAGGGTTAGTTTTTGTCTTTTCCTATTTTAGCTTCCTTATATTCCTCCTTCCTGATACCAATAATAATTGATCTAATTAGTTGGTTAACCATGGGACGACCTATTTAGTTTATCAATTTCCATCTTCTCAATATCTAAAATTATTTTATTTTATTTAACGGGTTAAATATTTAAATAATGTCTTATAAATTTAGGATGTTACAAACTATCAACTCAAGCACCCTTCAGCTTTTGGGATTTTACTGTGTATCGAACTCTTGCTCTTCCAAAATATTACCTTACATGCCACCGATGCTCCATGGGGTAATTTTGCCCATTCCTACGAGGTAAGACTTCAAATATCACTGCGCCATAGATGAACTATTGTAACACCATAGAAGTGATGTAGGAAGTGCTAAAAATGTTGCTATTGGCAAAAAAAAGATCAAAGGAAACACTTTCTCAGTGTTGCATTTTGCCGCGTTTCCCTAGAGTCAAAGGCAACATTTTTACCATCCAATGTCAGCATTTTCCTTGTGTTGCCATAGATAATAATTTTACTTAAAAGTGACCCCACATTATCCATAGTAATACTTTTGCCATCTAATGGCAACACGTTTACATTCCAAAAATGCTGCTATAGATATTTCATCTCTAACAGGATTAATTATTTATTTAATAGAATACTACTGCACATAATTTGAATTCAAATAGTGTTTTATAAAATAAAATATTTTATTTCAATAACTTAAATAGTACAAATTTTCGACTCCAACAATTTACAACTCAATGATTTACTACAACACTGATTATTCACATATGCATATATTCCTCACTACATCACTTAGTTCACTCATTACATATGCAGTTTCAATTTATACAGACACTAATAAATATATTATGAGTCGAGTGCCGAGCCGAAGGCGAGCCGAGTTGCGAGTCCGGGCGGAGCACCAGCTAGGGTTCAAGGCACCTATAAATATAAGAAACACACCAGCGGGGGTTTGGAAGACCAAGCCTTCTTTGAAACAACGTTGTTTTGTTTCAAACTTCAATCAACACACCTCTCAATTAAAGAAACACATAGTATACTGGAACAAAAATAGATTTAAATTTGAGCAAATATTATTTTATTTTAAATTTTATTGCCTCGGATTTCTGATGTATTTCTCATCATCTTTCTAGACTTGGTCTGATATGTATTATGACGATATTCAAGTATGGCATAATACCATACGAGATTATATTGAATACAGAATAGTAAGAAAGCCAATACTTGATTTACATGAATGCAAACGGGTTGAATGTGTGTACAAACATCAAAACAGTTTGTAGCGGCCCGCAAATCCGTACTATCTGAGTTGACTAATAACACAACACGTCCAACCCAAATTGCACAGAAATACGAATGATTAATAGAAAGAAGTTAGAGGATGAGAAATAGAAAAAAGAAATATTGGAATAGAAGAAAATGAAGATCACAAACTCACAACGGAGTGAATAAAATATATTAAATAACATATCTTTATGAAATACAAATCAATAACTTTATATACATGTAACACCCCGTAATTCTGTAACACTAGGATTCACAAATCAGGGAAGAATTAAAAGTTAAAATTAGAATCAAGGGAAACAGGCTGCGTCATTGCGTTCATCTCGGAATTCTGCATGAAAACGAATCCGAGTTTGCGTAAATCGGAGTCCGTATGAGGAAGATATGGCCTCCGGAAGATTCAGCGAAGTTCAGATTTCAAAACAGGTCGAGTTCGAAATTCAAAAACAGACCCAGAATGGGCAGGGCGGGAATTTTCCCGCCCAAGGCACCCAGGTCGACTGGGTAGTCGACATGGGGGTCGACCCCCCCACCCCCCCCCCCCCCCGTTTTTCCAACTTTCTGCACCTGGTTCGTTCTGATGTATTTGGACACGTTTTCTGACCAGGTTCGTTCGCCTAACACTATATAAATAGCCCTGGTGTTCTTCTCTATTCACAATTCTTTTCTATCCTTATGCTGCCTCTGAGAAATAAATAAATAAGTGAGTAGAATAATATATATAAAATAAATCAAGACAAGGAAATGCTGCTAAAAGATTTTCAAGAAGAGGTTCAAGTCAAGCTAGGATTCAAGAGGAGGTTCAAACAACTTCAACGACTGTTTTTCTACGAATCATAGCAACGCCATACTTCTGTTCTAATCTAATCTCTGTAAGTCAATTATTTCTAGATTTGAACGTTTTTCTCTATTCGTGACATGAAATTAAAGGAATAAAAGAATATGCCAAATCTCTCTCTCTCTATTCCAATCAGTGCCTATACTCTTGAACGTAATTAAGAACTGTTATGATTCGAGGGAAAATAAGACCGTGACTATGAAACTATGGACCATAAAACCATATGCCTATGACTATGAACATTTGCCTATGACTATGAACATTGCCTATGACTGTGACTGCGACTATGAGGATTATTTCTTTGACTAAGCCTATGCCTTTGATTAGGAAATATAAAATATTGCCTATGACATAAAAAGAACATCTGTGGTTAAACACCCGTGATTCATGACTAGGGAAGTGTTGCTTAAGTTTTGTGACTATGAAATTGGGTCTAAACCCTATCATCTATTCTGTCTATTCTTGGTTTTAGACCTTGGGAATTTACCTATTAAGTTAGGTCTACCCATGTTCTTGAACCGACGTCTCTATTCTGTCTATTCTTGGTTTTCTTTGGTTTTAGACCTTGGGAATTTACCTATTAAGTTAGGTCTACCCATGTTCTTGAACCGACGTCGTTATTCAAACCTTTTTATGCCAGTTAGTATGTCTATCTTTTGCATAGCATCTTTGGTCCATTCCCTATTTTCTACGAACCTAGCTTTATTTATAATCTAGACTGAATCACGATTATACGAACGGTGGGAATGCGATTTGGGCAAAATATGAAATTTACTAAAAACATAGTTTAACTTGGAAATTGGCATAAATTGGGAACATGTATTATGGCATGTTCATAGAAATGCAAATTGGATAAAATTGACATGAATTATAAGATGTGTAATTTGAATCTAGTATTGACGTGTAAATCTAGCATTTACATGAATAGTGAACTAGAGTAATAAGTCTAAAATTAGAATGTTGAATCGGAATTGGATTAGCTAATTTGGCACGGTAAGTATATTGGCATAAATGTGAAATTGGCCATAATTGGGAGTAATTGGCAGGTTTGGAAAAATCATGGTTAGTGACACTTAATTTGGTATAGTCCACATACCAAAAAGCATAAATATGATTTAGAAGGGGAAATGGGCCATAAGAATAAATGTAGACAATTTACATTAAAAGAGTAATTAGGAAATAAGTAAATTAGAAATAAATTTACTTATAGAATTTGGCCTGAATGAGGAAATGTAAATTTAGACAAATTAAAGGTTTCTTAACGACATCTCTTTTAATGACACACCAGAAAGTTCTAGGGTGACAGAGAGGATAGTGTCTAGGCTTGGGTTTGGAAAATTCAAGTTTCCTGCTCTCCCTGGCTATCCCTAACTGATCCGACGAACGGGATGGTTACTTTCAAAACTATATTTGAAAATAAATTGAAAACCCTTTGAAATTAGAAAACATGAATATGCCTAACCCGAGGTTAGACTGAGTTGCGATGTAAACCTGCTCGGAACCAACCGGCACATCCAGTAATCGCAACAATATCTGTCTAATGTGAGCGGTAGCGGCTTTAATTTATTTAGTTAAAGCTAGAACAAGAATGGTAGGGTTAAGTTAACTAAGAGACTTAACCAGTTCAACATGATAACTAGACTGATGGGTGGGGTTAGGTTCAGACTGACACTTAACACAGTTAAGCTAGAATGGGAGGGTTAAGTCCATAGGAACACTTAACCAACTTAACACAGTTAAGCTAGAATGGGAGGGCTAAGTCCATAGAGACACTTAACCAAATTCAAGGTAGCAAGACAAGATTTGTAGGGGTTAAGTAAAGTTTAATACACTTAGCCAAATTAACATGTTAACTAGACCGGAGGTTGGGGTTAAGTAAAATCTAATACACTTAGCCAATTTGATATGTTTGCTGGGCTAGACCGTAGGGTTAAGTAAACTTGAACACTTAACCATCAGATTGTGATAAAAGAATAGGGTTAAGTCTAAACATGAAGGGATAATACTTAACCATTAATAACATGTTAGTTAAGATAGACGGGCAAGGTTAAGTTAAAAAGGAACACTTAACCAATACAGGGTGAATGGGTAGGGTTAAGTAATAAGAAACACTTAACAAATATAACTTGGCTTGTGGTGGGGTTAAGTGAACATGAATTACCGATAACACTTAACCGGTATAATAGGATGAATGAAGAGGGTTAAGTTGGCTTGAATTGACTAATGACACTTAACCAATCCAAATTGACGGGAAAGGGAACTAAGTAGTAAACCTTAGTTAAGAAAACAACGATTCTGGAAACTACGTGGTAAATATTAGTTAGTAAAACTAAGTAGTAATTCTTAGTATAACACGGGAAGGAGCGAATGTCCGTCTGAGTAGAAAGAAGGCTCCAACGAATTGGGTTATGAAGCCCGAGGCTTCGAGGGGACGTGAGGGTACTCTTGGTATCCCTCTGTGAGGCTGCAGATGATCCGCCTGGGCCCACAGAGGTTAAGGTCTGCGTAGAAGAACCAGGGGTATGCCTTGGTTGCATTACATGGCAACCTAAAGACTAGGATGGACCGGCGTGATTCGGCGAGCAAACGGTAGCCCTGTGATAGCGACTCGTCGTCTACCATCCATCTTGAGTCAATCGAGATACGTGAAGCGGAAAGGCGGAGAACTCCACAAGACCTTATACTTGCTATCTAGTTATGGGTAAGGATGGCCATAGGATAGAGGGGCACCGGGGGCCGGCATATAGTTCTCATTTTACAAGGTGTGCCTTTCATTAGTTGAGGGAGGGGTCAAGTGGGACCATAGCCACTGAAATAAAAACAGACCTTAGCATCTGCATCGGCAGATATCTGAAAGCTCCCGACCGAGTTCTGTATTCCTTGATTTGCCCTGACACAGGACTCAGACTGCACATTACAGGACATGTGCATCTAGACAAGCGATAACGGTTCGCGATACATGCGTGGGGAAGTATAGGAACATATACCACTCTAGGTAGTGTGTCCTAGACTTGGGGGCATCGATTGGACTAGGGGGCATAAACCCTGAATCCAAGAAGCGTTCAGCAGATGGCGTAAACTCTAGTTAAAACTAGAAAGCACTTGATAGAAAACCCTAGATGTAAATCTAGGTAACAAATAATTAATGTAGGCCTGAAGGCAATGGAAACTACAGGGACTGGGATCACGTTATCGTTACTAGTTGGGACACTAGTTAGGCGGTGCAGAGATATAGAAATCGGTATAACAAGGAAATAGCGAGGCGGCGAAAGTATTAGTGCATATCCAGTTTATCTTATCTTAGCATATCTCGTGATTATCTTGTCTAATCTTGCCAACCCTATCATCATGGTGTTATCTTGTATTCAGTTAATTCATGTCATTTTGTTTTTCCATGTTCATATACTAGAAGTTACTGAACTTACTCAGGTTTTATGTCTGACTCTGTTTTTCTTTCGTCTTCTTTTCTTCTGTTCCCCCCCCCAGGTAGTAAAGGAGGGAATATTATAACTCAGGTTAAGTCGGACTGTCACTCTTTCCCAGCTTGAAGATTTGTCGAAGTTTTGCTTGGATCCTCTCTTTCAGATGCTATGGCTGGCTCTTGCTAAAATTGGGGAATACAAATAATGTTTTATGCTTCTTTATTTTGTAAGACAGATGATACTCTGATATTGTAAAGAAATCGTTGTACAAATCATTTTATCAATAAAGCAAAGTTTTATTTTCCGCTGTTTTTATTCTGTCTGACTTGTAATTTATCTGCATCTTTTACCCAAAAATACTCCACATAACTTAGTGCATTCCATTTGTGAGTGACACTAACGGACGTGGGGTGTTACAATACATACCATCATCAGAGCACAACAGTTATTCCTGGAACAGTTATAAACACCTGCTTCCAGATACATACAAACATGATTCACAGCAGAATATATGATGGTCTATAGCTAACTGGTGAAGCCTCCTGCTTCCAGCTCTTCCAAGTGAATCTGAAAAATCCCGACTACTTGACTGCCCGTACAAATTTGGGCACCCAAGAGTTTAGGGAAAACAAATCAAAAAACAAAAAAAAAACTCTGGGTCAGTCATGGGACTGGTTTGAGTAAACTCCAACCAATTGTTTAACTTAAAAATCGTTTCAAAAGAAAAGATAATCGTAAGACCGATCCATACATAAACACGGATGGTTTTTACCTTACGGTAACCTAAAACACTTTGATATCAAATCCAGTGATATTACACTAATGTCTAAATCAAATAAATAGAATCTAGCGGAACGCTTGCATCTCACGCTCCACATACATAGTATAAAATCAAAAACCGCATGGCGCTTATTGGAGATTGGATTTCCAACATGACAAAGTATGGAACCACCTTCCGATCAGTGCAATCTAGAGGCGATACACTGGGGTACAACAAGAGCATCTTGCAACCCGGCCCACACATGACCGACCACTCATTTCGCTTGAGTGTATCGAATGTATATCAACAATGGTTGGGATTAGCAACCGTTTCCCGAATGGGACAGAATTGAATAGAATAAGAAATTAAATGAATCTCTAGATAGGTGATTATACATCCGAATGGGAGCGACCCACATAGCCATGCTGCCTGCTCGATTTTTTTCATTTCCCGGTTGTTGAGGCCCGAGGCTACGATTACTTTCCATTCATTGATAGCATAATCACTTTGAATGCCACATTGTCATATCCGTTAATCACTAATTGATTTACCCAAATATTCTGGATATTATGCTAAGGGAATAAATCCATTGCAACCATATATATTTATACAGACCAACTCATGCGATCATTGGAAATACTTTGTCAGACATTCGTCCATATACGTTCGTTCTAGGATTGAACGAAACTGAAGGCACAATTTCTATTAATAGAAAATCCCTTGCACTTTACTCCGTCTTCGATTATCTTCATATAATCTGATTCGCAATGCTACTGCCAATATAGAGTGGTACACGGACAATAATCCAACCGGTCTCTCCATATTGACAACGATATTGGCAAACACTTCGATTGTCGGTTATTTAACTATCGAAGAAAAATAAACAAACATCCATTCATCCATAACATCAAATAAACCACTGGGCCATTTAATTGATATTTCATTAATTAAATCATTATTCCATTTCATTATCAATATTTGTTAACCAAATATTTCAACAATCATCTTGGCCTCTTACACTATTTGGAAAACATTTCCATATATCGCCTTCTATTATTTTCTACACTTAGAAAATATATTCTATTTGAAATTGAAAACAATTTCAATCACTTATCTCTTTCCCAACTACTTTAATTATACTCAGGAAATATTTACTTTTATATTTCCAAAATTTCCACCACTTGGGTTAAAACGAATGCTGCGTAAAACATCGTTACAACAACCCAAAATATTTTATTCAACTAACTATTATTCAAACACTACTCTTCGAGATTGGATCTTGCTATTTATCAAATAAAAATGAAATCAATCAAGTTGAGGTAAAATTACCTATCAGACCTTGACTGAAAACATCATTAACTTCAAAACAGACAAAACCCTTACCCCGAATAATCAACACTATAAGAAACCAATTACTCATTTTTTTAACGTATATATGTTTCTCTTCTATTACCAGCTTATCGATTTCCCTTTTTGTTAAAAATATTCTATTTTAACTTCGTTTCCTTATCGAATTTAATATATCTCGATACATTTTTTTCTAGCTATCAAAATTTCTTAAAAATATTCTAACTCCTTAAATTTCCGGAAAATTTCGCCATAACCTCCCTTGCACCGGGAGCATCGGGATATTTCAAATAGCCTCCCATGGCCCTTTCCAATCCAAAAGAAAAAGAAAAGGCCAAGCGGCTTGCCAATACGGCGCATAAAATCTCATATATGAATTTAAACATGTACCTTTTTTGTCGGGCACATAAATTTAAACCTTCATACACTTCATCCCATACCGGTCTAACACATGTTCACCTGTTTTCAATTCAATTCAACTCAATCCAATCGTTTGAATTCAGATTCGCTCATTTATTCTTTAATTAGCTATTTTGCCTATTTCAATTCTTTGTTTGAACATAACATGTTCAAACAAAATATTTAACTTGCTCAAAACCAAATTGAATTTCAATTTCAATTCTAGTTTCCTTTTCGATTTCGAATATAAATTTACAAATCCAATTCACCTTTCAAAGTTCAACTTCAATTCAAAACTCGATTAACTAATTTCTCTTTGACTTAGTTAATTCTATTCAATAATCAAAATATGATTTTTGTTTCAAAAGTCAATTCATTACTCTACTTGAGTTCACATATAATTTACAACTCAAATCTGAAATTTTCTAAGTAGAAATTTGGATTTTTTCCGCTTAAAATCCTTTTATAAAATTAAATAAACCGTTATGGTTTTTAAATGGTTATGGCGCTGTTTTTCTGAAAATTTTATTTTGATATAACTCAAAATCCTTTTGACGAAATCCAGATTTTTGTCCTCCATTTATTAAATCGGTCCTGACGTTTCATCTTTCAAAGAATTCCGACTTCAATTGAGTTCTGTATACTCAATTGAAGTTCGAATCGCCAATATATGAACTGCAGCTTTGCAGCAAGTTTGTTTTAATTATATTTATATATATATAAGTTTAAACTTCATTTATAATAAATACCACTTCATTCTGATATATTTTTAATATATCAAATCAATTTTTTTCCCAATTCAACATAGTATTTCCGATCTATTTCACTTCTATTTGAAATTCTATATTCAAATTTCAGTTCGCTTCTATTTTTCAAATTCTATTTGAATTTCTATATTCGAATTTCCTTTATTCAAATCCCATTTGAATTTCTACGTTCAAATTCTATATTTGAATTTCCTTTGAATTTCATATATTCAAACTCCATTTGAATTTCTATATTCAAATTCCCTTTGAATTTTCTATTTGAATCCTATATTCAAATTCCATATTTTAAATTCCATTTGAATTTTCTATTCAAATTCCATAGTTTAAATTCCATTTGAATTCTCTATTCAAATTCCATTTGAATTCTCTATTCAAATTCCATTTAAATTCCTCTTATTCAAAGTCTATATTTAAACTCCATTTGGATTCTATTTTCAAATTTTACAATTAAACTACATTTGAATTCTCTTTTCAACACATTTTCCCATTCCACTTTTTTCTATATTCAAATTCTATATTTTAAATTTCATTTGAACTTTCTTTATTCAAATCCATTTGAATTTCTTTGAATTCAAATTCTATTTGAATTCCTTTAAATTCAAATTCTATTTCAATTCCTTTTTAAATTTTATATTCATTCTTAAACAAGCCTAGATTTCAATTTCTTTTGCAATCGATATTTTTACTTTTTAAAAATAGATTTCCCTTTTCAATTTCACACTTGTATTTTATTTCTGAATTATCCAATGATAATTCTTTTCACTTCATTTGTAAATTTCGTTTATAAAAGAACTACTTATAAACTTCATTTATAAAGGAACTACTTGTTTTGTTTTATTTTTCAAAACAAGTTTATATTTCAAATCTATTTAAAAATTCAAATTCTATTTTTCTAAAATAGAATTTCCCCTTTTAAATCTCAAATATTCTCTCTGCGATATTTTTAAATATCAACCTTTGGGCCCAGTGAATTCAAACACCAAAACAACCAATTATTTATTTTCTAACACATCCTATATGACAGTATATATATGCAAACAAGCAAACGAACAGATAATATATTTTTGAGGAATCCAGTTGGATTCCTCCAACCTGTTTTCCAGCAACCACAGATGTTAGTCAACAGAAATAATACCCGTCTTGCTTCGAGGCAGGATATCGCGGTAAAAAGGGGATCCACTTATATACGTGGGCGTAGGGTCATCCGCTATTGATACAACGGGCATCCGCTAATGATACTGCGGGAATCAATCCAATCACCAAACCAATATATATATATATATATATATATTATAGTCAACCCTAAATAACTAATATATTTAAATCAACTAGAAAGCATTCAAACAAGCATCAAACAATTACTTTTAACGAAGAAAAATAATTCTAAATAAAAGGTGAGTGAGATTTACTCACCGGGATTTTTAATTGCATATCTGACTCAGATCTTTAATTTAAATCGAACGATACTCGATTTAAATTAAAATTGCATAGCTGATTCGAATTGACTCAAAAAAATTTCCAAAGCACTTCGAAGGCACCGCCTACGTCCCTATGAACCCATCGTCATTTGTTTTTTTTAAAATCTGACCACATATGATATTTATATAAGTGTTACAATTTTAAATGAATTTAAATGATTATTAACAAGTTAAATAAAAATTTACTTATACCTTAATTTCCCTTTTAAGTAAATACTGATCTCTGCCTTCTAAATTTGAACTGGAAACCGACCTTGAGCCTCCTTCACCATTTCTTTGGCCGACGGCTCTTACTACAGCCTCATCCCAGTGTTCGAGCTTCCTCCAAAATCATCACTGCGCACCTTCTCCCAAAAACATAGTACCTTCGCAGGTTCAACTCCTGTTGAACGCGCATTCACCTTTCCAGGTGAAATTTCGCTAACATGAAGATGAAAAGAAAAAGGATGGAGCCTTCCCCTTTTCACATCGACGCTCCAGAATTTATCACATGATCGAGACTCCCAAACTCCTTCGATCTTGCCATGATTTCTCGAGTTTGCGTTGAACTTGATTTCCCAAGCTCGCTTTAATACCGTAACCTAAAACTCGTCTAATGGTTTGAATTAAACCACTCAACAACCGATCGCAAAAATTTTGGAGGAAGTTGAGCTTTTAAATAATTCACACTTGATCGGATTTTCCCCTTTTTCCTTGAACACTTCTAACACCTCCCAGAACACTTCGAACAACCCCCAGAATTACATCATTACGCCCCTCCACACGCAAGCATCTCGATTTCAATTTCGAGTATCAGGAGGATGTTGCGATTTTTATTCTTCTGGAGAAGTAGAAATGAAGATAGAAAAGGGGGTATTTTTCTATGAACAGAAAATGACGAGAGGAAAAGTTAAAATAAATAGGAAAGGGGAAGAAGTCGCGGATTTATAGAAGAAGAAGGGGAAATGATTAATTTTCCTGGTCGGCCAAGTACAGGGCAATATCTTGTAAAGAATTAAAAAGATTTCGATTACGATTTTAAATATAGTTTAATTTAACTTGATTTGACTTAAAGAGATTTTTATTTCTTTTTAAATAGATATCGATTTGATTTTGAACCTATCAACAATCAAATATCTCGGGGTTCATTAATTTAAACCACGAACCGCTATTTTAACGTAACCACTGTTATTTCAACAGTGTAACACTATTCTGAACTAACGGAATATATTTTGATATTTAATTTGAACGTAAATATAAATAACCAAAATAAATTAATATAATATAATTTAAATTCAAAAACAAAAACAAATAAATTCCTTGATAATAAATTATTATTATCATCGTTTAAATTCGAATAAAAATTCATATAAATCATTTTGACTCTATTCCAAATTAAATTACTTAAGATCCTTGTATTACGATAATTATATCGATAATTCAATATAAAAATCGATTTATATTATCAGCTCAATATTTAAAATAAATATTAAATATTCAAAAATAAATCGACAAAAATCTAGGTCGTTACATTCTTCACCCCTTAAAATAATTTCGTCCTCGAAATTGCTAAGGTAGAAAAAATGGTACAAATCCATTACTTTTCAAAATCTCACTTATGTTGAAACTCGACTCCTCATATTCCAACAAATTTAATTCCTCCAAAACTTTTGGTCTTCCTTTATTTAATTCGAAATGATTTTCACCCAATTCAAATTCTATGCAATCTTTTTCAATTTGAATTTCATTAATTTATTTACCTCGATCCATTTAACTGGCTTATGTTAAATTTAAACTCCAGAATTCAAATCCCTGGGTTTTCATTTCAAATCCTTTTGAAATCACTTAAACATGTACATATATTTATAATCTTTTCAAATTCAAAATATTTTAATTTTCCAACTAAACTTGTTTTCTTTCAAACAAATTCCCATCAAAACTTTTCTAAGGTAGCATTACATCACTTAAAAAATCGAAAATGAACACTTATGATGTCGCGACCATCATCAGATTTATTTCCCAGCCATCGAAATGAGTTCAGTGCTTTATCTATTTCAAAACCCATTCAAATATGATTTTTATTCAAACGGTCTTTTCAAAACAAAGCTATATCCTTTTAATATACTTCGAAAATATTTTCAAACTTCCCAGGATTTAAATTCCAATTTATGGTTTGAATTTAATTTCAATTCATCTCGTTTGTATATATTATTCATATACAAATTATATTTGGTTATCTATAACCATTCCAATTTTATAATCTTAACGGATTATAATAACAACCAACACATCCATATATAATAATTTCAGAAAATTATTCCTTTTCTATCAAAATAGAATTTTGGGCAAAATTATTTCATTCACCCACCTTAAATCAATATCGTGTTCAATCTTCTGTTCAAGTATTTACAAACTCTTATCGACGTCGTGGCGTCCCACAATTCGATCAGAATTCATAAACAGCTCAACAGACTAGCCAAAACAATATAAAACAGTTTTTATATCAATTTACAAATACGCGCTCTCGTATATACACTCAACTCATTCTAGGGTACTACTGACCCTATCTCTAATGAGCACATGCCACAAAAGCCTAGGTATTCGCTCAACCTAAGCTCTGATACCAACTGTAGCGGCCCGCAAATCCGTACTATCTGAGTTGACTAATAACACCACACGTCCAACCCAAATTGCACAGAAATACGAATCATTAATAGAAAGAAGTTAGAGGATGAGAAATAGAAAGAAAGAAATACTGGAATAGAAGAAAATGAAGATCACAAACTCACAGCGGAACGAATAAAATATATTAAATAACATATCTTTATGAAATACAAATCAATAACTTTATATACATACCATCATCACAGCACAATAGTTATTCCTGGAACAGTTATAAACACTTGCTTCCAGATACAAACATGGTTCACAGCGGAATATATGATAGTCTATAGCTAACTGGTGAAGCTTCCTGCTTCTAGCTCTTTCAAGTGAATCTGAAAAATCCCGACTACTTGACTGCCCGTACAAATTTGGGCACCCAAGAGTTTAGGGAACAAAAAAAAAACTCTGGGTCAGTCATGTGACTGGTGTGAGTAAACTCCAACCAATCGTTTAAATTAAAAATCCTTTCAAAAGAAAAGATAATCGTAAGACCGATCCATACATAAACACGGATGGTTTTTACCTTACGGTAACCCAGAACACTTTGATATCAAATCCAGTGATATTATACTAATGTCTAAATCAAATAAATAGAATCTAGCGGAATGCTTGCATCTCACGCTCCACATACATAGTATAAAATCAAAAACCGCATGGCGCTTATTGGAGATTGGATTTCCAACATGACAAGGTATGGAACCACCTTCCGATCAGTGTACTCTAGAGGCGATACACTGGGGTTCAACAAGAACATCTTGCAACCCGGCCCACACATGACCGACCACTCATATCGCTTGAGTGTATCGAATGTATATCACCAACGGTTGGGATCAGCAACCGTTTCCCGAATGGGATAGCATCGAATAGAATAAGAAATTAAATGAATCTCTAGATAGGTGATTATACATCCTAATGGGAGCGACCCAAATAGCCATGCTGCCTGCCCGATTTTTGTCATTTCCCGGTTGTTGAGGCCTGAGGCTACGATTACTTTCCATTCATTGATAGCACAATCACTTTGAATACCACATTGTGAGATCCGTTAATACTAATTGATTTGCACAAATATTCTGGATGTTATGCTGAGGGAATAAATCCGTTGTAACCATATATATTTATACAGACCAACTCATGAGATCATTGGAAATACTTTGTCAGACATTCGTCCATATACGTTCGTTCTGGGATTGAATGAAACCGAAGGCACAATTTCTATTAATAGAAAAAGCCCTTGCACTTTACTCCGTCTTCGATTATCTTCTTATTATCTGATTCGCAACGCTACTGCCAATATAGAGTGGTTCACGGATAATAATCCAACCAGTCTCTCCATATTGACAACGATATTGGCAAACACTTCGAAAGTCGGTTATTTAACTATCGAAGAAAAATAAACAAACATCCATTCATCCATAACATCAAATAAACCACTGGGTTATTTAATTGATATTTCATTAATTAAATCATTATTCCATTTCCTTATCAATATTTGTTAACCAAATATTTCAACAATCATCTTGGCCTCTTAGACTATTTGGAAAACATTTCCATATATCGTCTTCTTTTATTTTCTACACTTAGAAAATATATTATATTTGAAATTGAAAACAATTTCAATCACTTATCTCTTTCCCAACTACTTTAATTATACTCAGGAAATATTTACTTTTATATTTCCAAAATTTCCACCACTTGGGTTAAAACGAGTGCTGTGTAAAACATCGTTACAACAACCCAAAATATTTTATTCAACTAACTATTATTCAAACACTTCTCTTTGAGATTGGATCTTGCTATTTATCAAATAAAAATGAAATCAATCAAGTTGGGGTTAAATTACCTCTCAGACCTTGACTGAAAACATCATTAACTTCAAAACAGACAAAAACCTTACCCTAAATAATCAACACTATAAAAAACCAATTACTCATTTTTTTAACGTATATATGTTTCTCTTCTATTACCAGCTTATCGATTTCCCTTTTTGTTAAAAATTTACTATTTTAACTTCGTTTCCTTATCGAATTCAATATATCTCGATACATTTATTTCTAGCTATCAAAATTTCTTAAAAATATTCTAACTCCTTAAATTTCTGGAAAAATTCGCCATAACCTCCCTTATGCCAGGAGCATCGGGATATTTCAAATAGCCTCCAATGGCCCATTCCAATCCAAAAGAAATAGAAAAAGCCAAGCGGCTTGCCGATACGGCGCATAAAATCTCATATATGAATTTAAACATGTACCTTTTTTGTCGGGCACATAAATTTAAACCTTCATATACTTCATCCCATACCTGTCTAACACATGTTCACCTGTTTTCAATTCAATTCAACTCAATCCAATCGTTTGAATCCAGTTTCGCTCATTTATTCTTTTATTAGCTATTTTGCCTATTTCACTTCTTTGTTTGAACATAACATGTTCAAACAAAATATTTAACTTGCTCAAAACCAAATTGAATTTCAATTTCAATTCTAGTTTCCTTTTCGATTTCGAATATAAATTTACAAATCCAATTCACCTTTCAAAGTTCAACTTCAATTCAAAACTCGATTAACTAATTTCTCTTTGACTTAGTTAATTCTATTCAATAATCGAAACATGATTTTTGTTTCAAAAATCAATTCATTACTCTACTTGAGTTCACATATAATTTACAACTCAAATCTGAAATTTTCTAAATAGAAATTTGGATTTTTCCCGCTTAAAATCCTTTTATAAAATTAAATAAACCATTATGGTTTTTAAATGGTTATGGCGCTGTTTTTTTGAAAATTTTATTTTGATATTACTCAAAATCTATTCGACGAAATCCAGAATTTTCTCCTCCATTGGAAAACTATTATCAAATCGGTCCTGACGTTTCTTGTTTCAAAGTATTCCGACTTCAATTGAGTTCTATATACTCAATTGAAGTTCGAATCGCCAATTTACGAACTGCAGCGTTGCGGCGAGTTCGTTTTAATTATATATATATATATATATATAAACGTTTAAACTTCGTTTATAATAAATTCCACTTAATTTGGATATATTTTTAATATATCAAATCAATTTTTTTCCTAATTCAACATAGTATTTCCGATCTATTTCACTTCTATTTGAAATTCTATATTCAAATTTCAATTCGCTTCTATTTTTCAAATTCTATTTGAATTTCTATATTTGAATTTCCTTTATTCAAATCCCATTTGAATTTCTACATTCAAATTTTATATTTGAATTTCCTTTGAATTTCATATATTCAAACTCCATTTGAATTTCTATATTCAAATTCCCTTTGAATTTTCTAATTGAATCCTATATTCAAATTCCATATTTTAAATTCCATTTGAATTCTCTATTCAAATTCCATAGTTTAAATTCCATTTGAATTCTCTATTCAAATTCCATTTAAATTCCTGTTATTCAAATTCTATATTGAAACTCCATTTGGATTATATTTTCAAATTTTATAGTTAAACTTCATTTGAATTCTCTTTTCAACGCATTTTCCAATTCCACTTTTTTCTATATTCAAATTCTATATTTTAACTTTCATTTGAACTTTCTTTATTCAAATCCACTTGAATTACTTTGAATTCAAATTCTATTTGAATTCATTTAAATACAAATTCTATTTTAATTCCTTTTTAAATTTTATATTCATTCTTAAACAAGCCTCGATTTCAATTTCTTTTGCAATCGATATTTTTACTTTTTAAAAATAGATTTCCCTTTTCAATTTAACACTTGTATTTTATTTCTGAATTATCCAATGATAATTCTTTTCACTTCATTTATAAATTTCGTTTATAAAAGAACTACTTATAAACTTCGTTTATAAAGGAACTACTTATTTTATTTTATTTTTCAAAACAAGTTTATATTTCAAATCTATTTAAAAATTCAAATTCTATTTTTCTAAAATAGAATTTCCCTTTTAAATCTCAAATATTCTCTCTGCGGTATTTTTAAATATCAACCTTTGGGCCCAGTGAAATCAAACACCAAAACAACCAATTATTTATTTTATAACACATCCTATATGACAGTATGTATATGCAAACAAGTAAACGAACAGATAATATATTTTTGAGGAATCCAGTTGGATTCCTCCAACCTGTTTTCCTGCACCCACAGATGTTAGTCAACAGAAATAATACCCATCCTACTTCGAGGCAGGATATCGCGGTAAAAAGGGAATCCACTTATATACGTGGGCGTAGGGTGATCCGCTAATGATACTGCGGGCATCCGCTAATGATACTGCGGGCATCCGCTAATGATACTGCGGGAATCAATCCAATCACCAAACCAATATATATATATATATATAATAGTCAACCCTAAATAACTAATATATTTAAATCAACTAGAAAGCATTCAAACAAGCATCAAACAATTATTTTTAACGAAGAAAAATAATTTTAAATAAAAGATGAGTGAGATTTACTCACCGGGATATTTAATTGCATATCTGATTCAGACCTTTAATTTAAATCGAACGATACTCGATTTAAATTAAAATTGCATATCTGATTCGAATTGACTCAAACAAAATTCCAAAGCACTTCGAAGGCACCGCCTACGTCCCTATGAACCCATCATCATTTGTTTTGTTAAAAATCTGACCACATATGATATTTATATAAGTGTTACAATTTTAAATGAATTTAAATGATTATTAACAAGTTAAATAAAAATTTACTTATACCTTAATTTCCCTTTTAAATAAATACTGACCTCTGCCTTCTAAATTTGAACTGGTAACCGACCTTGAGCCTCCTTCACCATTTCCTTGGCCGACGGCTCTTACTACAGCCCCATCCCTATGTTCGAGCTTTCTCTAAAATCATCACTTCGCACCTTCTCCCAAAAACATAGTACCTTCGCAGCTTTAACTCCTGTTGAACGCGCATTCACCTTTCCAGGAGAAATTTCGCGAACATGAAAATGAAAAGAAAAAGGACAGAGCCTTCCCGTTTTCACATTGACGCTCCAGAATTGATCACATGATCGGGACTCCTAAACTCCTTCGATCTTGCCATGATTTCTCGAGTTTGCGTTGAACTTGATTTCCCTAGCTCGCTTTAATACCGTAACCTAAAACTCGTCAACTGGTTTGAATTAAACCACTCAACAACCGATCGCACAAATTTTGTAGGAAGTTGAGCTTTTAAATAATTCACACTCGGTCGGATTTCCCCTTTTGCCTTGAAAACTTCTAACACCTCCCAGAACACTTCGAACAACACCCAGAATTACATCGTTACGCCCCTCCACACGCAAGCATCTCGATTTCAATTTCGAGTATAAGAAGGATATTGCGATTTTTATTCTTCTGGAGAAGTAGAAATGAAGATAGAAAAGGGGGTATTTTTCTTTGAACAGAAAATGACGAGAGGAAAAGGAAAAATAAATAGGAAAGGGGAAGAAGTCACGGATTTATAGAAGAAGAAGGGGACATGATTAATTTTCCTGGTCGGCCAAGTACAGGGCAATATCTTGTAAAGAATTAAAAAGATTTTGTTACACCCCACCCCCGTTAAGGTCACTCACAAAGGGAATGCCTTAACATTGATGGAGCGTTTTAGTAGACAGAACAGAAATTTACAAGACAGATAAAATAGTACTTGAAAAAGTTATAACTTTATTACAACAGAAACCGAAGCAAGTTTGGTTACATCTTTTCAAATCACAATATCAGAATTCAAGTACAAAAATATCAGTCTTGTACAAAAGCCTTCAAAATGCATAGTTTTTAAAATCATAATCCCCACATAATCTGCCATAAGGAGTCAAGCCATACTTTAAGCACTTTAAGTACTTCAAGCAGAAGAAATCCGGATCAAGCTAAAGTATTCCCTCCTTGAAAACATGGAAAGGTGGAAGCCGAAGAAAAAGGGGCGAAAACAAGCAAAGTTAGACATAAAGTCTGGCAAGTCCAGTGACTTTCAGCATATGAACATATAGTAATAATAATGACATGAAAATAAGCTGGATAAGAGATAACAGTAACAGGAGCAGCAGATATACTTAGGTTAAACAAAAGCAACAGAATGATATTACTATTCATTTCTCTGCTCTAATACTAGTATAACAGGATTAGGGTTATCCTAATGTCTAAACCAAAACAGAAATGGGAACAGAACAATTTCCACAGAAGAGAATGCTAGTAATGGGCCTTTACCGCCCCAACAGAAGGTACAGAAACAGATTAATCCATATGGAAACAGAATATAGAATTAGGTGTACACCAGTAAATGGGCCTTTACCACCTAAACAAATGGTACCACGCAGAAACAGACGGATGTTACCACCCAACAGAAACAGACGGTACCCCACAGAAACAGACAGAGCTAAGTGTACCCTAAGTCCTACCCCCACGCGATCGGCTCCCTAATACATAAATACCCTGTGCCAGCCCCAAAGAAGGGTGTATCACTCCCTAATGTGGCAACCTTTGAATGACACAGACCTATTTACAGATGTCACGGCGTCTTACATCCTCAGAGGCAGACCGAGATCCATGCACGCACATGACCCGGTTGGAATGCACCATCAACACCCCTCGCCATTATCAGAATGAACCGCTTATAATTAGTTCAGTACGCGTGCCCGGACCCTACCTATTGTTGGGTCATAGTTTTTGATACCAGAAAGGGTTATTGACTAATATGGGTCCAAAACAACAAATGACACATGTAATTTCCCTCCTAACCTTATGTCCCCAGACTAACAGATTTCAGACTAACTTGTTTACAGAGTTCAGACATACAGAGTTCAGATCAACTAGTTCACATATCAGACAAGTTTTCAGACTAATGGATCAGATATACGGATTTAACATATTTATAGATTTGTCTAACGTTGTATTGGGCCTACAGATTCACGAAACGGGTTTGTTAAATTCATTAGTCCAGTTGGTTTAACCCTATCCACCGAACACGTCTTAGACATCATATTTATCTTAGATTTGTATTAATTAAATATTAATGCGCACACCTCTAACATTAGAATGATAGTTTGCGGCCACTGGTTAGGCCGGTTGGTTCCGGGCAGATTTCAGCCGTAAACTGAGTCTAACCTCGGGTTTTAAGCACGTTATGACTAACTTCTCACATTAGAACCTATTGTCTGCAGCCACTGGATGTGCTGGGCGGTTCCGGGCAGGATTACGCCGCAAACTCATTCTAACCTCGAGTTAGCCATGTTTCATGATTAGCCAATGTGTTCATTCACAGATTATGCTAATATCAGACTAATTATGCCACTTTAACAAATTTACTTCTTTACAAGTTACAGCAGATTATTCATGGTTCTATTAACAAGTTTTTCTCAATTTCTAGATCGAGCCTACATATATTCATACTCAAATTTCAATACTCGGTTTTCAACAGATTTAGCAGATGAACAGATCTAGCAGATTAAGCAATATAACAGATCTAGCATATTAGGCAATATAACAGAACTAGCAGATTAGGCAATATAACAGAACTAGTAGATTAGGCAATATAACAGATCTAGTAGATTAGGTAATATAGCAGATTTAATCATTGATTAAAGTTTCACTGACATATCTTGCCTAATTATAAATCGGTCCTAAGTTCACATGCCTAAATAATTGTCATGATTCACAATATGATCATATACCCGTGTTTGCATTAAATTTACATCACACAAATTATGATCATAACTTACCATATAACATATGTTCCAATTAAACTTGCATAGTACAGAAGATTCACATAGATTATACCAAATATAACCATTGATTTCAATGCATATCATATATTCAAAAATCCCCCACTTAGGTGTTATTCACGTTTAACAGTTATCAAATCTTAATATAGATCTTTACACCTAAGTCATATTCTCTTTTTATCTCAAGTCATGAATCGTTATATAAAAATATACCTAAAAATATAGATCTTTAAATTATATCCTCTCAAAACCAGATGTTAATTTTTAAATATGAATTATGTCCAATGTCTCAAGTCACCTGTTAACATACAATGGTTCCTCTTCTTCCAATTCACAGAATATGCATAGTTCAACATATGTCCTTTTTCTTAAATCAGTCACAGATTAGCCATGTCCAATTATGCCATCATTCATTATTTGTCCCAAAGTTTAGCGTTTGTGCATTAATCTCTTATGAGATGTGGCGCAGGCTGGTGGTAGCCTGGCTAAAGAACAGAAAGAAGAAAGAGATACATAATAAAATAGACCAGAACAGAACGTACACAACCTCAAATTCAGAATTACAATCATGTCACAATTATAATTAAAGTTTATATCGGAAAATAGCTGTACTTGCCTTTCGTGGTTTTAAGAAAGGATAATAAACTGTTGTTGATGCCGAAATGCTGGATTACTCTTCTCAAATTGTTGTTCTGGATTCTAAAAGAAAGATAGTTGTAGCTGTTCTCTTTTAATTCTAATCAGAATTGGAAGAAGGTGTACTAGCTCTAGTTTTGATTCCAGTAGAGTACCGACGCCATTATTTTATTTATTTACAATATTTCAGAGGCAGCATAAGGAGAGAATGAAGTGGTGTAAAGAGAATGGGGCTAGGGGGATGTTTATATAGGATTAGGCGGAAGAATCTAGACTGAAAATGAGACCAGAAACATCAGAATGAATCAGGTTCAAAAACTGGGTTTCAGGAGCAGGTCGACCCCCAGGTCGACACTATGGTCGACCTGGCCCCTGGGAGGTCGACACTATGGTCGACCCCCAGGTCGACCTGGTCCATGGGCGGGAATTTTCCCGCCCAGCCTGTTCTGGGATTTTGAATTCGAATTTGAATTCGAATTTTCAAGCTGTTTTCGACTCTGAAAATCTCTGAAACTTCGGAGGGTCATGTCTCCCTCACACGGACTCCGTTTCTCGAAAACTCGGACTCGTTTCCATGCTGAATTTCGAGACGAACGCAATGGCACAACCATTTCCATTGATTCTTAATTTAAAAATTAATTATTCTCTAATTTGTTACTTATACGTTCACAGAAAATACGGGGTGTTACATTCTCCCCTCCTTAAAGGATTTCGTCCCCGAAATCTTCAAGTTAAGAAGAATGTGTCCTACCATCCAGTCACCCATCTACTCAATCATCATCCACAAGCATCCATTTTCCTTAGAAAACTTCTAATGTTGTATGAACATATGGAAAAGTGTGTGTATATGTTTCTTATCTAATGCAAAGATCAGGCGGTCTACTGATTCAGTTGACCTCCTTAATGCGAATTATGTCAGTGCCCTGAGTCCAACATGTATGCAATTTTCCTATTTGATACATATTATTTCTAAATGTGTGCGCAATCATTCATCCAAATGCAACATCCATGTGATGATTGCATCCACGAAAATTGAAAATGCTCACACATCCATATGCAGTATGAGGGTGTTTTCGAGCTGATCTAGTGCCTAGTGTGTGTATATGCATCCACGGGCAACCACTAGCAACCACTTGCATCCACATGCAACCATCAAACATAACATGTCCCAAACACATGTTTACATCCATAGGATTCCTATCTAAAGGTCGAAGGCTCGATCGATAGGATATAGTCGAATGATGGAAGCGAGCACAGATAAAATAAAAACTTGGTTCCCATTAGACCTTGGTTGAGAAAATAATTCCCCTAAGTATCATCCCCGAAGACCGAAATCAACATCAAATTGACACCCAGAGGATTACCATCTTTAGACAATGTCAAAACTGGAAATCTTAACCTTATCAGAAATATTCAGATACTTACCAAATGATTCTTAGGAAACTAAGCATGATAAAACCCAGAATGTATGCATCCTACTTGACACCTAACACAGATATCTCTCAAACCCCAATCTATCACAAGCAGATGAGTCATAAACCTCATGGGTTTGAGTCTACAGTGGAATCAGAAGCAATACTAGTATTAAAGTGCAGAGTATCAGTTACAGAATCAAAATGCCAGAATCAGAAAGAGTTTCAACTTAACAATCAGATATAGAAATTAAACCTCCCACAGAAAGTTTTCCTAATTCTATCCTATCCACTAGCCTCGAGAGTGTTCGCCCGCCCTCCAGAAATTGGTCCTGCCCTCTGCCCTTGCCCTCTTTTTTCGGGCAGTCCCTAGTGAAGTGTCCCATCTCACCACAGTTGAAGCAAGTGCCCTTCCTTTTACTGCAATCCTTGTTCAGATGAGTCGAGCTTCCACAAGTAAAGCACTTTTTCTCCTTCTTATCTTCAGACTTCTCAATCTTCTTTTGTGTTTCCTTTTTGGGCCATGCTTTCTTGTTATGTGGTTCTTCCTTCTTTGCCTCTTCCTTGCCCTTGTCTTCCTCGTGCAGTAGTGCCATGTCCACCAATCTCTCGTAAGTCTCTCCCATGGGTACATGGGTCATGGCTAGGCTGTGCAGTGGCTCGTTCAATCCTATAACAAAGCGGAGAGCCTTTTTATGTTGAATGTTGACTAAATCCAGTCCGAACCTAGCCAGTTGGTTGAACTGGTTGACGTATTCCTTGACCGACTTCCTTGCTTAAGAGATAAGAACTTTTCCAGTTGTAGACTTCGTTCAGCTTGCGAGAGGAATTTCGTCTCAAACCTTGTTCTGAAATCCATCCATGTTTCAACCGGCTTCTCGGCGTTAGTGACTTCCTACCAATAGGAAGCTTCATCCTTGAGTAACCATACCGCCAATTGTACCTTCTGCCTATCATCTACCTCGAAAATGACGAACAAATCTTCGGTCTCCTTCAGCCAGTTCCTTGCTGCCATGAAGGATTCAGTTCCACAAAAGTCTTTTCCACCTATAGCCTTGAAGTCTCTACACGTCTTTGCGAAAGCATTTCCATGAGGAGGAGGAGGAGGAGGAGGTGGTACCGCTGCTACTGGGGGAGGAATATCTGTTGGGCCTGTACCATTGGCCCTAGCCTCTAAGTACTTCCTGAACCAGCCAGGTATTGGCACACCCTCTGGAAGGTTAAGATTCCCAGACATGCTGAAACGAAAAAAAAGGATTCAAAACGGAGAACTGAAGAGATAGATATATGGCTTTCGGGGATTATGTTTTTCAAAATCTGCTTTATTTTTGAAAATATTTCCTTTCAAAACCTTTTTGAAAATAGTTTTCAAAAACTTTACCCAATCTGGTAACCTTCAGCTCTGATACCAAGTGTAACATCCCACCCCCGTTAAGGTCACTCACAAAGGGAATGCCTTAACTTTGATGGAGCGTTTTAGTAGACAAAATAGAAATTTACAAGACAGATAAAACAGTACTTGAAAAAGTTATAACTTTATTACAACAGAAACCGAAGCAAGTTTGGTTACATCTTTTCAAATCACAATATCAGAATTCAATTACAAAAATATCAGTCTTGTACAAAAGCCTTCAGAATGCATAGTTTTTAAAATCATAATCCCCACAGAAGCTGCCATAAGGAGTCAAGCCATACTTTAAGCACTTTAAGTACTTCAAGAAGAAGAAATCCGGATCAAGCTAAAGTATTCCCTCCTTGGAAAACTGGGGGGGGGGGAGCAGAAGAAAAAGGGGTGAAAACAAGCAAGGTCAGACATAAAGTCTGGCAAGTCCAGTGACTTTCATCATATGAACATATAGTAATAATAATGACATGAAAATAAGCTGGATAAGAGATAACAGTAACAGGAGCAGAAGATATACTTAGGTTAAACAGAAGCAACAGAATGATATTACTATTCATTTCTCTGCGCTAATACTAGTATAACAGGATTATGGTTATCCTAATTTCTAAACTAAAACAGAAATGGGAACAGAATAATTTCCACAGAAGAGAATGCTAGTAATGGGTCATTACCGCCCCAACAGAAGGTACAGAAACAGAAACAGATTAATCCATATGGAAATAGAATGTAGAATTAGGTGTACACTAGTAAATGGGGCTTTACCACCCCAACAGACGGTACCATGCAGAAAAAGACGGATGTTACCACCCAACAGAAACAGACGGTACCCTACAAAAACAGACAAAGTTAAGTGTACCCTAAGTCTTACCCCACACGATCGGCTCCCTAATACATAAATACCCTGTGCCAGCCCCACAGAAGGGTGTATCACTCCCTAAAGTGACAACCTTTGAAAGACACTGACCTATTTACAGATGTCACGGCGTCTTACATCCTCAGAGGCAGACCGGGATCCATGCACGCACATGACCCGGTTGGAACGCACCATCAACACCCCACGCCATTATCAGAATGAACCGCTTGTAATTAGTTCAGTAAGCGTGCCCGGACCCTACCTACTGTTGGGTCATAGTTTTTGATACCAGAAAGGGTTACTGACTAATATGGGTCCAAAACAACAGATGACACAATTAATTTCCCTCCCAACCTTGTGTCCCCAGACTAACAGATTTCAGATTAACTTGTTTACATAGTTCAAACATACAGAGTTCAGATCAACTAGTACACAGATCAGACAAGTTTTCAGACTAATGGATCAGATATACGGATTTAATAGATTAACAGATTTGTCTAACCTTGTATTGGGCCTACAGATTCACGAAACGGGTTTGTTAAATTCATTAGACCAGTTGGTTTAACCCTATCCACCCAACACGTCTTAGACATCATATTTATCTTAGATTTGTATTAATTCAAAATTAATGCGCAGACCTCTCACATTAGACTGACAGTTTGCGGCCACTGGTTAGGCCGGTTGGTTCCGGGCAGGTTTCTGCCGCAAACTGAGTCTAACCTCGGGTTTCAAGCACGTTATGACTAACTTCTCACATTAGAACCTATTGTCTGCGGCCACTGGATGTGTCGGGCGGTTCCGGGCAGGATTACGCCGCAAACTCATTCTAACCTCGAGTTAGCCATGTTTCATGTTTAGCCAATGTGTTCATTCACAGATTATGCTAATATCAGACTAATTATGCCACTTTAACAAATTTACTTCTTTACAAGTTACAGCAGATTATTCATGGTTCTATTAACAAGTTTTGCTCAATTTCTAGATCGAGCCTACAGATATTCATACTCAAATTTCAATACTCAGTTTTCAACAGATTTAGCAGATGAACAGATCTAGCAAATTAAGCAATATAACAGATCTAGCATATTAGGCAATATAACAGAACTAGCAGATTAGGCAATATAACAGAACTAGTAGATTAGGCAATATAACAGATCTAGTAGATTAGGTAATATAGCAGATTTAATCATTGATTAAAGTTTCACTGACATATCTTGCCTAATTATAAATCGGGCCTAAGTTCACATGCCTAAATAATTGTCATGATTCACAATATGATCATATACCCGTGTTTGCATTAAATTTACATCACACAAATTATGATCATAACTTACCATATAACATATGTTCCAATTAAACTTGCATAGTACAGAAGATTCACATAGATTATACCAAATATAACCATTGATTTCAATGCATATCATATATTCAAAAATCCCCCACTTAGGTGTTATTCACGTTTAACAGTTATCAAATCTTAATATAGATCTTTACACCTAAGTCATATTCTCTTTTTATCTCAAGTCATGAATCGTTATATAAAAATATACCCAAAAATATAGATCTTTAAATTATATCCTCTCAAAACCAGATGTTAATTTTTAAATATGAATTATGTCCAATGTCTCAAGTCACCTGTTAACATACAATGGTTCCTCTTCTTCCAATTCACAGAATATGCATAGATCAACATATGTCCTTTTTCTTAAATCAGTCACAGATTAGCCATGTCCAATTATGCCATCATTCATTATTTGTCCCAAAGTTTAGCGTTTGTGCATTAATCTCTTATGAGATGTGGCGCAGGCTGGTGGTAGCCTGGCTAAAGAACAGAAAGAAGAAAGAGATACATAATAAAATAGACCAGAACAGAACGTACACAACCTCAAATTCAGAATTACAATCATGTCACAATTATAATTAAAGTTTATATCGGAAAATAACTGTACTTGCCTTTCGTGGTTTTAAGAAAGGATAATAAACTGTTGTTGATGCCGAAATGCTGGATTACTCTTCTCAAATTGTTGTTCTGGATTCTAAAAGAAAGATAGTTGTAGCTGTTCTCTTTTAATTCTAGTCAGAATTGGAAGAAGGTGTACTAGCTCTAGTTTTGATTCCAGCAGAGTAGCGACGCCATTATTTTATTTATTTACAATATTTCAGAGGCAGCATAAGGAGAGAATGAAGTGGTGTAAAGAGAATGGGGCCAGGGCGCTGTTTACATAGGATTAGGCGGACGAATCTAGACTGAAATTGAGACCAGAAACATCAGAATGAATCAGGTTCAAAAACCGGGTTTCGGGAGCAGGTCGACCCCCAGGTCGACACTATGGTCGACCTGGCCCCTGGGAGGTCGACAGTATGGTCGACCCCCAAGTCGACCTGGTCCATGGGCGGGAATTTTCCCGCCCAGCCTGTTCTGGGATTTTGAATTCGAATTTTCGAGCTGTTTTCGATTCTGAAAATCTCTAAAACTTCGGAGGGTCATATCTCCCTCATACAGACTCCGTTTCTCGAAAACTCGGACTCGTTTCCAAGCAAAATTTTGAGATGAACACAATGGCGCAACCCAGTTCCCTTGATTCTTATTTTAAAATTAATTATTCTCTGATTTGTTACTTCTACGTTCATAGAAAATACAAGGTGTTACAGATTTCGATTACGATTTTAAATATAGTTTAATTTAATTTGATTTGACTTAAAGATATTTTTATTTCTTTTTAAATAGATATCGATTTGATTTTGATCCAATCCATAATCAAATATCTCGGGGTTCATTAATTTAAACCACGAACCGCTATTTTAACGTAACCACTGTTATTTCAACAGTGTAACACTATTCTGAACTAACTGAATATATTTTGATATTTAATTTGAACGTAAATATAAATAACCAAAATAAATTAATATAATATAATTTAAATTCAAAAATAAATAAATTCCTTGATAATAAATTATTATTATCATCGTTTAAATTCAAATAAAAATTCATATAAATCATTTTGACTCTATTTCAAATTAAATTACTTAAGATCCTTGTATTATGATAATTATATCGATAATTCAATATAAAAATCGATTTATATTATAAGCTCAACATTTAAAATAAATATTAAATATTCGAAAATAAATCGGCAAAAATCTGGGTCGTTACATAGTTCAAGAAGTGGAATATGCAGTTTATATATATAATATGTATATATATACATATACATTAAATATATGTATGTAAATATGTATATATTATATATACAAGTATGCACAGGAATGGTGCAGCAAGGGTTCAAGACTAAGAAGCTCAATGACCAAGATAGAGCAAGGCATACAACAATACCAAGCGCAAAATCAAGGTGACACGGTAAACAAACATGGACGGTTGAATCACTAGAATAATTGCAGCATATACAAGTGAACAACGGCTCAATGAACTCACAAGCAAGTCAGCAACAATTCAAACACAAGTATAGGTAGAAAATAGCAAGTTAAAAGGTAGAGTGCACAAACATGTACATGTGCACAAGCAAGGTATAAACAGTAAAAAAACTTATCAGCCTTGGCTATATTATATCGGAATACTTACGCTTGAAACCAAAGTTGCAAATCCCATAGAAAACAAGAAATGAACACTCCAAGAGTTTATCTTCGAATTCGTAAATATATTAATTTGCCCAAAATTCATCTTCCAATAATCAACATATAAGCTTTCATCTTCCATTAATCAGCGATAAATCAAAGCTTCCATATTTGGCATGAAGGGGCCAATTCAAAGTCGAGTCATTCATCACGAAATTTAATTCCAGAAAGTTTGAATATTTCAAACTTGACAAAATCGGAGCAACAAATTACAACCAAATCTAATGTTGAAATCAGAGACTATTTAGGGATTCGAAACCCAATAAATTAACATGAATTCATCACAGGCAAAGGCAGGTGTAACTTCCCTACTTTTTGACCGCTTCAAATTGGTAATTAAACCAACTTAAAACATTCAAACTGACAGTAATATTTACCTTACAGAGTTTAAAACTGAATCAATACAGAAAACACAGAATAAATAGATAACACAATATTGAATAGTGAAATAAAACTTTTATATATTAATTAGAATTCTAATACAAGATTTTTCTATACAGTGGAATTTAAAATACAATTTGAATACAAGAAAAATATTTACTGCTTTAAATCTATAGAGTACGCACGTCTTTGGAATCCCCAGCTTCCATATCTTCAAATCCTAAGCTGCAACCTCTAAATTTGTAAAGCTCGGGTCTAGCCTGAGCGTTTCATGCAAAACAGAAAACACTCGAGTCAGGATTAATCTTTGTTCAAATAAATTATCTTCGATATAAACTGAAATATAATAGTCAAACCTAGATTCTATATACAATTTCAAATCTGAATGTGAGTGCTACTAAGTATTTACTGTTAGTGTAAATCAAAGTCACATACAAT
This sequence comes from Allium sativum, assembly GCA_030737875.1. Classification (NCBI taxonomy): domain Eukaryota; kingdom Viridiplantae; phylum Streptophyta; class Magnoliopsida; order Asparagales; family Amaryllidaceae; genus Allium; species Allium sativum. The sequence goes on from CM060926.1 coordinate 320,046,773, forward strand.
TTCCAGTTTATATAAATCTGCACCAAATGGTCCAGGTTTAAGGTAGCAATTTCTTACACATATTAATATGCCTTCCTTGTTGAGCTATTGGGTATAAAAACACAATTGTTTTCTTTTCCAAAGATGTACCAGATCCATATAATATAAAGAAATGCGCAACTAGCAATCCCATGCAAAATAGGACGAAATGAATCAACACACCTGATTTTTCAAACAAGATAAAAGGACCAATTCTAGGTTGATAACCAAGTAACAATTACATATTATTATATTATTAATTTTTTCCATTTCAAAATATTTTATCGAAAAATTAGAAATAGTTTCCTTGGTGAATTCATCAAGAATTTGTTTATAAACGCACATGCATACATGTATACATACATAAATACAATCATGGACACAAAGGATATGGGCAATAAATATATTATATTTGTAAAATGGATTTTAGCATATGGATGAATTCTCAAATTGGTATTTTCAACTTCATGTATCTATATAGTTTAAAAAAATATTACGGTTTGGTAGCAGCCAGTGTCAAAAGTAACAATTACATCAATATCATGTGGATAGAGGGAAAACTGTAATAACCTAGCATGACTTCCATGTTTAAATAAGATAACAGAGCATGTATAAGTTTAAGTTTTTTCGAGATTAGAAAATATGCAGCAAAGTTTCACACTTTAAACCGAGGCAAGGGGTCTATACTATTATACATACTTACATTTCTACCCCACAATTCATGTAAACTATAAGCTGTGTATGAGTTTTAGCTTAAGCAGGCATGAGTTTATATTTTCACTTTTCAGAAAATGCAAAAAAGTGAATCTCTTTTCAAAACACTTAAGCATGCACCAATAACCTAAGCAGTCAATGCATAGATAAGACATGGGGTCTCGGTTAAACATGTTGTCTACTAGATGTAGTCCTTAAATGATTTAATATCAATACTAATGAGGCACATTTATATACAAATTGATCTTTGCATATATACATACAATCGAAGTATGCAGGTCACCAATCAAAATCAAAACTGACCGAATGTATCCATAAATCAACATGAACATCCATAAGGGCGTATACAACCAAGTGTTCAACCATAAACATAAGGTTCAAGAATACAATATCTTACACAAGTTAGCAAAAAATATCCAACAACAATGTATAATATAGATGCCGACCTTATAAACGAGTCGAATGAATGGTCAACTCAACTTAACAGCCATAGTTCACGTATTACCAGTACATGGAAATATTGGGTTTCAGGCCTGGACATGCCTACATCAATTCTAGGACATTATGGGTTTTATATATAAATAGCTCGAAATATTCAACAGCAAAAAACATTTCATTCAAAGGCAAACAACATAGAAGTGAAAACAACAAAGAAACTTCTATTATATTCCAAATTTATATTGATGTGAAAAACTTGAATGAAGTTTAATCATGAGAAATACTCACCTTAGAACGGTAGGCGATGGGAAGTGGCCGAACAGTAGGCTCGAAGGTGACGAAGTCATTACGGTCGGTGTCAGACTTGGCTATGGGGTTCCGAAAATTCACGGCGTCGAAGTTCAAAGGTGATGGAGCGTGCCCTACTCGAGATGTCGAGGAGGAGGCCGATCAATGGATAGTGGTGATGCTGGCTTCGATTGTAGGAGTGGCGATTGACTGAGGTAATGCGTTGATCAAAGAAGGCAGGTGGAGGAGGAGATTTGAGTTTTTTAAGGGGGAAGCTTTCTTAAGGGTTTGGCTATTAAACTAAAAAGGGAATGAAATTTTGAGAATGAGGGAATCACGGAGAACGCTGATTTTTATAGAAGGAACGGATGAAGATAACAACGATGTAAAATCATAGATTTAGGGTAGCGGCGCATCAGAAATAGGTCTGCATGATTTATTTGTAGAAGTTGATATCAAGGTTTTAATTTAATATTAAATTCTACCATGAGTTACTGTGGAACACTCTAAATTTGTACCCTTAACACAATCTATAAATGTTTATTCACAAAAATAGATGTACCTCTTCGTCTTCGCGTTCTGAATCCAATAAAATTAGTTTGGTTGTAATCCGACCCCATTGATATAAAAATGATATTTTTAATTATGAATTATTTATCGGTTCACTGTTTGTTCACAAATCAACTCCATCTGATTCAAAATTTGAAATGTTAAGTTTCATTCTCTTTATATATACAAATACACACATATCCAATCCAATTTTCCATTTATTTTAGCAAATAAAGCTTCCCAATGTGTTTAACGTTAATAACATTTATACAACCATTTATTTTTTTAGCCGAATTTGAAATCCAATTCAAATATCCCACCAAATTCAATTCAAATATTCAACAATAAACATTTGATTCCCCACTAACAATTCTGAATTAAATATTAAATTCAATTCATACACAAAAACATATTTTTGATTTTTAATTTCTAACCCAAGTATTAGTATAAAATTTCATTATTTATAGTTAAATCTTTAATTAGTTCCATATTCTAGTTGTCGAAATTTCTGGGACGTTACAGTAGGATTGAAATCGAACAACCAAACAATAATCAAAAGTAAAAAGGGGTAAAATCATGTGCTAATTTCAGAGATCGATTTCATTTCAACAAGACTAGGATCGAAGATTATCAAAGCTCCAGTAGCATTCAAGAAATCAACGACGAGAGGAGCAGTTGTAATTCGAAGCAATCAGAGGCTCGAATTAAAGAAGCTGGAGTCGCGATTTTTTGAAGAGGGCAAAACCCTAGTTTTCGATTGGCCATTAAAATGGAAGTCGGCTGTATTTTTTCTCAAGTGAAAATAGCGTGAATTATGTTCCAACAGAAAAATGAAAATTTGGGGCAAATGAGCTGAAGTGGTGAAGGAAAATCATATTGATGCGGATTAGCGACGTAGACCGTCGGATCATATTCACGTTTACTGAAACATTGTGTTGATATCTACACTAACACCTTGAAGCGTGTGTTGCAGTAGACAAAAATCAGCATAACTATCATAATATGTAGGAAGATGTGAATATGCTCTCTCATTTTATCCTGATTTCTTAGATTGACTAAACTTGTGGAATCTTAGACCTAAGCTACGATGCTAATGTTACAACTTAATCTTAACGTATCCAAAGTCTATCAAAGGATTCATTTATTGGACTTGGTAACCGGAAATAAGCATGAGTATACTTGAGATTTATAAATATCAACTCATGACAAAAATAAAAATGATACAAATATTGATTGCAGCTACTACCCAGGAATTCGTGAAATTCGTTGGATGGATTTCCATATCAATATCAAACATGAAAGGAAAAGATGACTTTTCTGGCAACCAATCACATCTAACAAAAGTTACCTATTCAGCAAAATTTATCTTGAGAGTTGTAAAAAGGAGACGACTATAACAATGTTCTACGACTGGAAAATCTATAAAGAACTCATAACACAATTTTATACTGGTTTCTTTTTATTCAATTATAATGTCCATAATTTTAAGTTCATTATTATAATCTAAAATTGCACATTTGATTATCGGCCTACCTTTTCCCTAGGTAAAAAATACCGATGAACCATATTTACCACTTAATACTTTCGAATACGAAGCCGTACCTACTACCATTCAGTCCATCGACTAAAAGAAACTTCTAGAACAAAGTAGACAGACTTTAGAAATTTATTACCTTTATCATGGCGAACCATTCATTTAAGAGCTATCTTTAAAGCAGACTTCTAACACCATCGTCAGTGGTCTATCGGCTATAGCTACGAGACCTCTAGCTTCCAAATATGGTTTTATAATATATAATAGTCATACTTATGCACATGTCACCAATAAAAATCATCGCCATGTTAGATAAGGAAACTAAGTAACCTAAAACATTATAAATACAGACTAGGAAGACTTCTAACCATCTTGTTAAAACCGAAAATCAACTTCAACACCAAAGGTGCAAAGGTTGCACTTCACCAATTCGGTAAGATTAGAATATGGAATCGCGTAATCAGAAAATAAAGGCATAAAAGTAAGAACACAAAAGAATTTTTATTGTGGTTCTATCCAAAATGAATCTACCTCCACTTTTCAATCATTTCTCATTATGATTCTTCGCTTTACAATATACATGAATTCTCTCTTTACATTCGTCTCTCTCTTTTCCTCTCTTTTCCTCTCTTTTCACTCTCTTCATGATCCAATTTTACTTGAATTTAGCAAAGGAGTTGGAGAGATCTCTAGCTTTGTAATGGTGGATGTACGAATCTTCAATAACTTAGGCACTTCGATGCTCTTCCATTATTTGATAGGAATTTTGTGTTAGATCTGAATTCAGAGAGGATTGGAGAAGATTAGAGATCCCTTGAATTATGTTGGAGAGATTTCTAATGAAGATTGAATGAGATTTGATCTATATGAACTTGGATAAAAGTTGTTAGATCCATGAAGGGCAATAATGAAGTTGGAGGAGAGATTCAAATTTAGTGGCACTTCGTGGTAGGAATGAAAATTGGATCCCCATTTCAAGTGAATTATGGGGGGTATTTATAGTCGGAGCTAATGAGGAGTGGAAATGTTGTAATTTGCTTAGAGTTTTAGGTTGTGAACGACCTAAGAGTTATTTGCGGGCTAAAAGATCCGGAGGCGACCTAAAAGCAGTTTCATGGTCTAAATGCAAACAACGACCAAAATAATATTCGTGGTCTAAAAGCAACGGCGCCCCTTCTGCTTTTAATGACTTGGTCCATGATGTGATAATAATCATCATGATACAGCTGGCATCAATCTCTTAACAGCCGTCGATGAGCTTTGGTAAACGATCTAAGTTATAAATGGTCTTACGATCCAATATTTACACCAACACCAGAACTGAATGAACCACTGTTTCGAATATAATTTGTTGGACCAATGAACTTAGAACGTGGGCACACGTAAGTGCTATAAATTTTGCGACCTTATCTTGATCGAGCCACGTGGAATCTTAACGTCATGTTAATGAAAGACTATCACTGTGTTTCCTTCCAACGGGGGTGACCTAAAACATATGGCACATCCACGTCCCAACATCGGTTAGAGGCCTTTAATCTTCATGCCAACTTTCATACTAACATAGCAGATAGTGATCCTCAGACTTAACTTGAGGCCATGTGAACAACCTACGACCTAACAAATGGCTTACGACCTAAATGTTGATCCATCTGGTCTTAACTACTGTCTTAACGACCTAAAGAAGATGATGTGACAAACGATCCAACATATTGGCAATAGTCTATTACCCTACCATGTATATACGCCCTGAGCATATATAATGCTGACGAGCTTACATGTAGCCCTTTTCTGGGATGTTTTTTTTCACGTGATTATGCATGCTACAGGCCATGTGGCTCTTTCTTAGTTGAAGGACTGATGCTCAAAAATATGTAAATACGAATGATTTAATCTCCTTGGCTTCTTTATATGCATGTCACGTGTTCGTATGCGTCTGCTGTAGTATATCAATGTTGTGCACCATAGTATACTTGGTTTAAATTGCCTACATGTTCTTGTATGGTCTTAATGACCTACTCATGCATTGTGATTTAACAGGGTGCCAAACGACCCATGATGCGCTAGCTGTTAGCGACCTAAGAACGTTGAATAGTCTGCGAGTTAAGGACGCCATGGCTTATCTCAAGTTGCTACTTCGACCCTGCTAGATTGTTAGCACAACCCCGACATCATGAATGAGCTAAAGATGGCGGAACGATCTAAAATCACTTGCAGGCAAAGCTGTTGCGCGAGCTAACCGAAGCCACGACCCAAACTAAGTCGCGAGCTAGATGGAGCTGCGAACTAAACGAAGCCACGTGCTATCATTTGTGAATAATTCATAATTCTGAAACGTGTTTTCACAATGGTGTTACTATTTTCCCCTCAAAGCATGTATTTTTTCTTGTGAGAAATGCGGGGTTCGAACTGAACATTATTAACACGGTCTGTATTGAGAAGCTTTTTGTTTACTATAGCAAATCATGCTCTGAATTTATATGTTTCAAGCTACCTGCTCTCTATGATTTGTTTTCTGCCTCCTCTGGAGAAGTTTTGTTATTCGCGTCCCTCGTTTAGGGGGTTGTTATTAGTCTTTTTCACGGGGTGTACTTTGGATTTCACGCCCCAGCTTAGGCCAAAATTGGACACTTGTCGTATCTGAGAAGACCGGATATTACACAAGTGATTGGTTGAATCCGAACTTCATTTACAATCCAGCTTGGTTTATTCAGTCATTGGAGACCTTCGCCACTCAATTATACTGATTAATCCATGCATCAGTAATTTCAGAAGGAATGCCCCCATAAAGGATTTTGGTTAAGACCCAACGTTTTTCGTGATCGGATCAGGTGCTCTCTGATACTAACGATCAATTGGGTGCCCCCAGAGAGGACTTAGTTTAGAAACCCAATGTTTGTCGTCATCGCATCAGCTACTTCCTAATACTGACAATCAATTGGGTGCCCCCGGAGAGGACTTTGGTTGAAACCCCAATATTTGTCATTATAACATCACGTACTTCCTAATTTTGATGATCAATTGGGTGCCCCCGGAGAGGACTTTGGTTGAAACCCCAGTGTTTGTCATTATTGCATCAGGTACTTCCTGATTTTGACGATCAATTGGGTACCCCCGGAGAGGAATTTTGTTAGAACCCCAGTGTTTGTCATTATCGAATCAGGTACTTCCTAATTCTGACGATCAACTGGGTTCCCCCGGAGAGGACTTTGGTTAGAAACCCAATGCTTGTCATTATCGAGTCAGGTACTTCCTGATTCTGACGATCAATTGGGTGCTCCCGGAGAGGACTTTGGTTGATAGCCCAATGTTTGTCATTATCGCATCAGGTACTTCCTGATTCTGACGATCAATTGGGTGCCCCCGGAGAGGACTTTGGTTAGAACTCCAATGTTTGTCGTTATCGCATCAGGTACTTCATGATTCTAACGATCAATTGGGTGCCCCTGGAGGGGACTTTGGTTAAAACCCCAATGATTATCATTTTCGCATCAGGTACTTCCTAATTCTGATGATCAATTAGGTTCCCCCGGAGAGGACTTTGGTTTGTGCTGGTCCTTTCAGCGCGTTTGCTGGTCCTTCCAGCCTGATGTTGGCACTCCCAACATCAGGTTTGTCGGTCCTTTCGACTTGGTGTTGGACCTTCCAGCATGTTAGAAGGTCCTTCCGGTCTGATGTTGGTACTTCCAACATCAGGTTTGTCGTTCCTTCCGACTTTGTGCTGGTCCTTTCGACTTGGTGTTGGTCCTTCTGATTTGGTGTTGGTCCTTACAGCGTGTTTTCCGGTCCTTCCAGCCTGATGTTGGTAGTTCCAACATCTGGATTGTCGGTCCTTCCGACTTGGTGTTGGTCCTTCCAGCGTGTTTGCCAATCCTTCCGGCCTGATGTTGGTACTTCCAACATCAGGTTTTTCGTTCCTTCTGACTTGGTAAGCAACCTCAGATTTGGAACTGAAGCTTTGGAACTCTCACTTTGGGGTGTGTCTGTAATGACCCGCATTGGCAGGGGTATTATGATTAGTTTATTTAATTATATCAATGGTGATGTAGTGAATTAAATGATCGTTGAATTAATAAATGGTGAATATTTAATTGAAAATAATAAATTAAATAATATATTTAATTTTGAAATAATCAGAATTGGCTGAAATGGCGATATGGTGTGAACCGAATCATCTGTGATATTTAATTCAGCTTGGAATTGAATTTGAATAACGAATATATTCAATCGTCGACAGTTGAACGTATAGTTTATAATATAATTATAAACGAGCTCGAAATGGCGCTGCAGTTCGCTATTTAGCGATTTGAACTTCAACTGAATGTACAGAGTTCGTTTTAAATCGGATTTCTGTGAAACAAGAAACGTGTGGAGCTGGAGAAGTATATCTTTCTAGTGGAAGAGAAAAATCGGGATTTCGTCGTGTAGATTTTTAGATATGTCCAAATCAAATTTCAGAATAGTCGCTATAGAATCGTTTATCGACCGTAACGGTTTATTCGATATAACTAGAGATCGGGTTTGTATTTAGACATGGTTCTTTTGGGACGTAATGATAGTTTAATTTTTAGAATTTTATTGTAATTTTTAATTAATTAAATAAGCAACTTTTTATTTGGAGTATTTTACACCCTATATCAACATTTTGGGGTTTCACAGAATAAGTTAACAGACCTATATTATTATATTTTTGGGATCGTGGCACCATGCTCATCGTAACGGTATTTTTAGTTTTGTCAATAACAGTTCGAAAGCTAATGGAGTTTACATAGGGTATACTATTTCTTAGCTATTAAATAAAGTTGATTTAATATACATTCCTTCACATATTGTCTTTCACACCCGTCCATAGATATCCCTGCGCCCACGTTCTCGCCTCCAGTACCAAAGCATTCCCATCACCCATTAAGTTGTCCTCCTGCGCCCACGTTCTTGCCTCCAGCACCAAAGCATTACCAACACCCATCAAGGTCTACCCTAAAAGAATCCTATCGCATATCCTATGTACCCAGTACTAACGTGGAAACAGTGGCCAAGCACTTCATGTTTAAACCACATATGACGTTGGAGCCTCAAGAGACCACGTCCCATTCTTTTCCGACCACCAGTTCTTTGTGAACAAATCCAAGGCCAGGCAACATGTCTTTCCAACCACAATTCCTACCTACCAAATGACCAGCCTATATAACCGCATATAAAATCCATTCACAAGCAACATTTCGATCCTTCAAAAATTCAAAACATGGAAAATAAAAATCCATAAACCGCTAAACAAATATATTGGTGATCTGCGTAGCTGTCTCCTCACGCTCGTATAAGTCTTGAAGGGTTCGATCAGTTCATTTGTGTGTTGTCGTATCTTACAGTAGGTCTAAGGTTGGATTTATAGTGAAATCGAAACACTTATTCACAAAATGGAGTTCGCATTGGGTATCAGCAAGTAAAACCGCACCTAGCTGCCAGTTTTCGGCGAAGCTGGTCATAAAAGATGTCGCACCAGTTTTGTGGACGGCAGTGAATCGCTTGACGTCTGACTTTGTGAATGCAGGGCGAGTTCAGTCCTTGTGGTACGGTTGGAAAGAGGAGTAGAACGGTGGAGTTTTGGTCGAGTTCGGTGGTTCATGGAAGGTGCAGCGGAGCTCCAAAGTTTGGAAATGGCCATTGGGTGTTTTAACAGGCGACGGGTTTAAACTTTGGGGAAGATGGATTTGTGGAAGCATGTGGGTTTGTGCTGATGGGTCGGTCAAGGGGTAAAAGCCCAATTTAAATTGGATTTAAAGTTTTATTTAAAATGAAATAGTGTAGTAACTTCGAAATGTCGTAACCAATTCGTACGAGGTCGGATTGACGAACCGTAAGTTGCGTTGGGATCGTACGGACGGACACTACACCATGGAGCTGACTGGGAGTGAATCCGAGCTTGTTACAATTTATGGCGAAATAAATTGTCTGATCAGAATCAAATAACGCAAACTGTTATTTAACGGTTAACGCGCCAATGTGAGTAAATCTCACTAACTCTGAACATTTTCTAATTTCATGTTGTATTTTTAGAACTGTTAGATATTGGCTGATTGACTGTATGTTGACCGTTTGATTGAACTGCTAGTCAGTTAGTTAAATTTTCTATATTGATTCTGTTTAACAGAATATATCATATAGAACTGAAAAGTGATGTTATCTATATTGTTTAACATCTGTGATGCAGGGAAACAGGTTGGAGGAATCCAACTGGATTCCTCAACATTTATTTTACTGTTTTCATATATTGTGATATATGATGTGTTATATAATCTGTTATGGATTATGTGTGTTGGAATGATGTTGATCATTGTTATTCGATATTGTAAATATCATAAAAGACCCTGGGATGTAAAAAGAAGTATTTCAATGTATATTGAAATAAAGGAATTTTATAAAATCACAGGATTTTATAAAAGGAATTATTTATAAAACGAACACGGTTTTATAAAAGGGATATTTATTTAGAAAATAAATAGAAATAGAAAAGGAATATTTATTTAAAAAATAAATAGAAGTTACAAATAGGAAATATTTGTAACGGTAAATAGAAGTTATAAATAGGAAATATTTGTAACGGTAAATAGAAGTTATAAATAGGATATATTTGCAACGGTAAGTAAACGTTATAAAAAGGAAATAGTTGTAACGGAAAACGTAGTTTATTAAAAGGAATTAATCGATTAGAAAATAAAGTTAAAAAGAAGTTAATCGATGTTAGTTAATCGATTAGTGTTAAAGTAAAAGAAGTTAATCGATGTTAGTTAATCGATTAGAGAATAAAGTTAAAAAGAAGTTAAACGATGTTAGTTATTCGATTAGTGTTAAAGAAAAAGAAGTTAATCGATGTTAGTTAATCGATTAGAGAATAAAGTTAAAAAGAAGTTAATCGATGTTAGTTAATCGATTAGTGTTAAAGTAAAAGGAGATAATCGATGTTAGTTAATCGATTAGAGAATAAAGTTGAAAGGAGATAATCGATGTTAGTTTAATCGATTAGAATAGAAGCAAATGAGTTAAATCGAATATAGTTATTTGAATAGAAAGTAAAAGGAATTATCGAATATAGTTTATTCGAAAAGAGTAAGTGAAATGAGTAAATAAATAGCGTTAGTCAAATAGTGTTAGTCCAATAGAGTTAATTGATAGGGGTTAGTCCAATAGAGTTAATTGATAAGAGTCAATCGAATATATTTATTCGAAGGAGGATTAAGTAAGGAAGATAGTAAAAGGAATATAAAGTGAACTTTGCCAATTTCAAAGTTAGAAATGTCGTTCAGTTAAGGTCTGAGAGGTAGTTCTACCCCAACTTGATTGGCTTCGTTTTTAACTAAGGAATAGTTAAGGTTCAGCAGTAAAGGAAATGGTTTGAGTTGGCATCGCGATGGTTTGTTTAAAACATCTGTCTAAGTCCAATGAAGAAACTTTGGAAATGTTTTCCAAGTAAGAAACCAGAAATGTTTTCTAATAAAGAAGACAAGAAATGGAAATGTTTTCCATTGTTAATAACGTATATTTTCCCAATTTAGAAAATAAGGAATATTGAACGTAGGGAAACAGGAGATAAGTAAATTTATGAAATAAAGAGATAAATGTTGAATGATGTTTGATTGATATAAATTTCCTCTGGGAAATAATATCGTTGTTTGTACACCTGTTTTTCTTCGATAGTTAAATCACAGACTATCGAAGTTTTTGACCATTTTAACGTTGTTAATATGGAGAGACCGGTTGGATTATTATCCAAAGAACCACTCTGTATTGGCATAAGCATTGCGAATCATATATGCCAAAGGAAATTGAAGACGAAGTTATGCAAGGGCTATCCTGTTTACAGAATAGTGCCTTCAGTTCATCCTGTTCCTGGATGACTTGTATGGACGGATGTCTGACAGAGTATTTCCAGACAATCACATATATTGATTTCTCCAACTGTACCAAGAGTGGAAGCGAAGAAGGAATCTTCTTTAGCTAACACATAATGTATAGTTGAGGGCGTCAATCGGTGATTTAATGGATTTGACAATGTGGCATTCAAAGTGAATCCGATGTAATGTTAAAGCGTAGCTTCTAGCCTCATCATCCGGTAAATGACAGAAATCGGGCAGGCAGCATGGCTAAGTCGGTCGCACCGAAGTAGGGTGTATAATCACCTGAACTAGAGTTTCATTTACTTCTAAAAATCTATTGTTGATGCTGTCCCATTCGGGAAACGGTTGTTGATCCCAACTGTTGGTGATATACATTTGATACACTCAAGCGAAATGAGTGGTCGGTCATGTGTGGCCGGGTTGCAAGATGTTCTTGTTGAACCCAGTGTATTCCTCTCTAGAGGTACACTAGCGAAAGGTGGATCCATACCTTGTCATAGTTGGAAACCCATTACCCAATACGTGCTTGCGGTTTTTGATTGTATACTATATATGTAGAACGTGAGATGAAAGCGTTTCTACTAGATGATTATATATATTGTGGTTGATAGACATTATTATAATATCAAAAGGTTTTTGATATAAAGATATTTTGGATTCTCATAAGGGAAAAACCCGTTCCGTTATGCGGTGCGGTCTTATGAGATATCCTTTACCTGTATAACTATTTTTAAACTGTTTTACTCATACCAGTCCCATGACTGACCCGGAGTTTACTTTGTTGTTTTCCCTAAACTCTTGGGTGCCTAAATTTGTACGGGCAGTCAAGTAGTTGGGATTTACAGATATACTGGAAGAGCTTGGAGCAGGAGGCTTCAGGATCATATAGCTATAGTTATTTCCGCTGTGTTGTAAGTGTTGTACTTTGATAATGATATGTATATTCAAGTACAGTTTTGTATTTCAAAGTTATGTTATGAAATATATTTATTCGTTCCGCTGTGAGATTCATGTTACTCTGATATTGTGTTCTTCTTCTTCTTCTATTCTAAGTTTCTATCTTATCTTTCCTCACCCTCTAATTTCTTTCACTAATTACCAGGATTTTTCGACGTTTTGGTTATCGACATCGTGCTTATGCCGATAACCAAAGTAGCAGAAAATCCGGGTCGTTACAGTTGGTATCAGAGCTTAAGTTAAGAATTACTTGGCTCTGTGGCGTGACTCGGTAGAGATAGGGTTAGTAACACCCTAGATTGAGTTTGAGTGTATATATACGAGTGAGCGTATTTGTTATTGATATAAAAATTTGTTTTATATTGTGGAGATTTGTTGGTTGAGTCGTTTATGAGTTCTGGTCGATCAGTTTGATCCACTGTATCGGTAGGAGTTACTAAACACTTGAATACGATGAACCATCATGGTATGTTTTGAAAAGAGGGTAAATAAAAATAATTTTTACCCAAAATATATTTTGATATATATTAGATATATTGGTTGCGATTATAATCGAGCAAGATTATAAATTAAATGGTTATGTAAATAACCAATCAGTATTCATATAAGTGCAATACGTGAAATCAGATGAGTTAAATCTGAAATTTTAAACCAGAAATTGAGTTAAAATTCTGGAGAAATTGGATAAGTGTTTGTAAATGAATTTGGATTAAAAATAAGGAAAATTTAAGATCTTGGGAGATTTTAAATTGTTTTACAAGCAGTGTGAATTATATTTTGAAATGGATTTCAAGGTGGAAATGTTTAGAAATGGTTTTATAGTATTGAACTCACTTCGATCGCTGGAAAATAGATTCTGATGATGACAGCTGCATCATCAGTATTCATTTTCGAGTTGTAAGTGACGAATTACTACCAGAGATACTGTTTTGAATTTGTTTTGGGAAAGACAAGTGTGTTGAATTTCAAAATGGGATTTGAATAATAGAATTTGAATTTTTAAATAGATTTGAAATATTAACTTGTTTTAAAAGAAATAAAACAAGAAGTCCCTTTATAAACGAAGTTTATAAATAGTTCTTTTATAAACGAAGTTTATAAAATGAAGTGAAGAGAATTATCATTGGATAATTCAGAAATAAAAATACAAGTGTGAAGTTGAAAGGGAAATCTATTTTCCAAAGGTAGTAATATCGATTTCAAAAGGAATTGAAATCGAGACTTATGTAAAGAATGAATAAAGAAAGTTTGAAAAGGAATTTGAAGAAAGGAAGTTCAAACATAGAATTTGAATATAGAAAATTCAAATATAGGATTTGAATATTGAAAGTGAAATGAAATTTGAATAAAGAAGATTCAAATAGAATTGAAATTTGAATATAGAAGATTCAAAGGGAATTGAAATGAAATAAAGAGAATTCAACTAGATTTGAATATAGAAATTCAAATGGAGTTTGGAAATAGATTTGAGATGAAATTCAAATATAGAATTTGAATAAGGGAATTGAAATAGGAATTGAATATAGAAATTCAAAGGGAGTTTGAATATATGAAATTCAATGGAAGTGATATAGAATTTGAAAAGAGGAAATTCGAATATGAAAAAATCGAATAGAATTTGACATATGAAAAATCGAATAGAATTTGACATATGAAATTCAAATATAGAATTTGAATAAGGAAATTGAAACGAAATTCAAATATAGAAATTGAATAGAATTAACTAAGTCGAGAGGAATTAGTTAATCGAGTTTTGAAGTTGAAGTTGAACTTTGAAAGGTGGATTGGATCTGTAAATGGATATTCGAAATCGAATATAGAACATAAAAATTGAAATGGAATTCAATTAGTGGATAAACAAGTTAAAATATATTTGAACATGTTATACTCAAATATGAAGGTGAAATGGGAAAACCAGTAATATGAAAATCACTTAACGAACTAAGTTAAAACGATTGGATTAAGTTGGAATGAATTAGAAATGTATGGATATACATGAGACAGGTTTGCAATATAGTATAGAAGTGAATAGATAGAATTCTCGACGAAAGGTATGTATTTAATTCATATATGAGATTTTATGCGCCGTATCGGCTAGCCGCTTGGCTTTTTCTTTTTCTTTTGGATTGGTGAGGGCCATGGGAGGCTATTTGAAATATCCCGATGCTCCCAGTACAAAGGAGGTTATGGCGAATTTTTCCGTGAATTTAAGGAGTTAGAATATTTTCAAGATAATTTGATAGTTAGAAATCAACGTATCGATGTGTATATAGAAGTCGATAAGGGAATGAACTTAGAAATAGAATAGTAAAATCAAAACGGAAGACTAAGAATAAAATCTAGTAAGAATAGAAAGAGAAAGTTGTATATGTGTTTAAAAGTGAATAAGTAGTTGTATGTTATTGATTATTCGAATAAGTAGTCATATCTGTTTTGACGTTATAAATGTTATTCAGTCAAGGTCTGAGAGGTAGTTATACCCCAACTTGATTGATTTCGTTATTAACCAATAAACAGTAAGCTTTCAGGCTCGAATATCAATGTCGAATAAGAGTTAGTTGAATATAGTAATTGGGTTGTCGTAACGATGTTGTACACAACATCCGTTTTAACCCGAATAAGTGTAAGCTAGGAAATATAATAAAGAATATTTCCTAAGTATAGAAATAAACGAGATCGGAAGGAGATAGGTAATTGGAATATTTTCCAATTATAAATATCATATATTTTCTAAAGTTTAGAAAATAAAGGAAGGCGATAATCGGAAATGTTTTCCAAGTAACATAAAAGGCCAATATGGTTATTGAAAATATTTGGTTAACAAATATTAATAAAGAAATAGAGAAGTGATTTAACTAATGGAATATTGATTATGGGCTCAGTTGAGTTTCAAAGAGGAAAATTTGATTTTTGAAAAGAGTAAACTGTTTAAAAAATCTCAGGGAAAGACTGTTTGAATTAAAAACAAATTTAACAGAAATTTGTGAAAGAAAATTGAATTAAAGTAAAGCCAGTAAAGTGGTAACTGAGATTGAATTAGAATGATATCAAGGCAAATTTGATAGTGAGATTCAAATGTGAAGTGTAAGGTGATAATCAAGTTAAGAGTGGGGATCAAGAACGAAACTTGAGTTGAAATGAAAACTTGGCTTGGTAAAAAGCGAATGGTGGTGTTGAGGATAAATTGATCAGAGTTTGGTTTGATTAATATTAGTATATGCTGAGTTGATAGCATATGGAAGTGATGGGGTTGATATGCCCGACAAAAAGGTACAAGTTTATATTTCTATTGGATATAAGATTTATGAGCCGAATTGGCAAGCCGCTTGGCTGTTTGATTTTCTTTTGGGTTGGAGATGCCCCAGAGAGGCGAGTTGGAGTTTGACGTATTGATCAGTACAAAGGAGGTGCTGGCGAAATTTTTCGAAGAGTTAAGGCGTTAAAAAATTTTCATGATTTTTGAAAATTTTCGTTGATAAGAATTAATTAATATTTAATTGAAATTAAATTGGTTCAGTTGAAACTAAGTTAAAGAGTGAACAAATATGTTCTAACCAGTCGATAGGGTCGTTCTCTACCTTTTAGCAATTTCGAGGACGAAATTATTTTAAGTGGGGAAGATTGTAATGACCCGTAATGGCAGGGGTATTATGATTAGTTTATTTAATTATATCAATGGTGATGTAGTGAATTAAATGATCGTTGAATTAATAAATGGTGAATATTTAATTGAAAATAATAAATTAAATAATATATTTAATTTTGAAATAATCAGAATTGGCTGAAATGGCGATATGGTGTGAACCGGATCATCTGTGATATTTAATTCAGCTTGGAATTGAATTTGAATAACGAATATATTCAATCGTCAACAGTTGAACGTATAGTTTATAATATAATTATAAACGAGCTCGAAATGGCGCTGCAGTTCGCTATTTAGCGATTTGAACTTCAACTGAATGTACAGAGTTCGTTTTAAATCAGATTTCTGTGAAACAAGAAACGTGTGGAGCTGGTGAAGTATATCTTTCTAGTGGAAGAGAAAAACCGGGATTTCGTCGTGTAGATTTTTAGATATGTCCAAATCAAATTTCAGAATAGTCGCTATAGAATCGTTTATCGACCGTAACGGTTTATTCGATATAACTAGAGATCGGGTTTGTATTTAGACATGGTTCTTTTGGGACGTAACGATAATTTAATTTTTAGAATTTTATTGTAATTTTTAATTAATTAAATAAGCAACTTTTTATTTGGAGTATTTTACACCCTATATCAACATTTTGGGGTTTCACAGAATAAGTTAACAGACCTATATTATTATATTTTTGGGATCGTGGCACCTTGCTCATCGTAACGGTATTTTTAGTTTTGTCAATAACAGTTCGAAAGCTAATGGAGTTTACATAGGGTATATTATTTCTTAGCTGTTAAATAAAGTTGATTTAATATACATTCCTTCACGTATTGTCTTTCACACCCGTCCATAGATATCCCTGCGCCCACGTTCTCGCCTCCAGTACCAAAGCATTCCCATCACCCATTAAGTTGTCCTCCTGCGCCCACGTTCTTGCCTCCAACACCAAAGCATTACCAACACCCATCAAGGTCTACCCTAAAAGAATCCTATCGCATATCCTATGTACCCAGTACCAACGTGGAAACAGTGGCCAAGCACTTCATGTTTAAACCACATATGACGTTGGAGCCTCAAGAGACCACGTCCCATTCTTTTCTGACCACCAGTTCTTTGTGAACAAATCCAAGGCCAGGCAACATGTCTTTCCAACCACAATTCCTACCTACCAAATGACCAGCCTATATAACCGCATATAAAATCCATTCACAAGCAACATTTCGATCCTTCAAAAATTCAAAACATGGAAAATAAAAATCCATAAACCGCTAAACAAATATATTGGTGATCTGCGTAGCTGTCTCCTCACGCTCGTATAAGTCTTGAAGGGTTCGATCAGTTCATTTGTGTGTTGTCGTATCTTACAGTAGGTCTAAGGTTGGATTTATAGTGAAATCGAAACACTTATTCACAAAATGGAGTTCGCATTGGGTATCAGCAAGTAAAACCGCACCTAGCTGCCAGTTTTCGGCGAAGCTGGTCATAAAAGATGTCGCACCAGTTTTGTGGATGGCAGTGAATCGCTTGACGTCTGACTTTGTGAATGGAGGGCGAGTTCAGTCCTTGTGGTACGGTTGGAAAGAGGAGTAGAACGGTGGAGTTTTGGTCGAGTTCGGTGGTTCATGGAAGGTGCAGCGGAGCTCCAAAGTTTGGAAATGGCCATTGGGTGTTTTAACAGGCGACGGGTTTAAACTTTGGGGAAGATGGATTTGTGGAAGTAGGTGGGTTTGTGCTGATGGGCCGGTCAAGGGGTAAAAGCCCAATTTAAATTGGATTTAAAGTTTTATTTAAAATGAAATAGTGTAGTAACTTCGAAATGTCGTAACCAATTCGTACGAGGTCGGATTGACGAACCGTAAGTTGCGTTGGGATCGTACGGACGGACACTACACCATGGAGCTGACTGGGAGTGAATCCGAGCTTGTTACAATTTATGGCGAAATAAATTGTCTGATCAGAATCAAATAACGCAAACTGTTATTTAACGGTTAACGCGCCAATGTGAGTAAATCTCACCAACTCTGAACATTTTCTAATTTCATGTTGTATTTTTAGAACTGTTAGATATTGGCTGATTGACTGTATGTTGACCGTTTGATTGAACTGCTAGTCAGTTAGTTAAATTTTCTATATTGATTCTGTTTAACAGAATATATCATATAGAACTGAAAAGTGATGTTATCTATATTGTTTAACATCTGTGATGCAGGGAAACAGGTTGGAGGAATCCAACTGGATTCCTCAACATTTATTTTACTATTTTCATATATTGTGATATATGATGTGTTATATAATCTGTTATGGATTATGTGTGTTGGAATGATGTTGATCATTGTTATTCGCTATTGTAAATATCATAAAAGACCCTGGGATGTAAAAAGAAGTATTTCAATGTATATTGAAATAAAGGAATTTTATAAAATCACAGGATTTTATAAAAGGAATTATTTATAAAACGAACACGGTTTTATAAAAGGGATATTTATTTAGAAAATAAATAGAAATAGAAAAGGAATATTTATTTAGAAAATAAATAGAAGTTACAAATAGGAAATATTTGTAACGGTAAATAGAAGTTATAAATAGGAAATATTTGTAATGGTAAATAGAAGTTATAAATAGGAAATATTTGTAACGGTAAATAGAAGTTATAAATAGGATATATTTGTAACGGTAAGTAAACGTTATAAAAAGGAAATAGTTGTAACGGAAAACGTATTTTATTAAAAGGAGTTAATCGATGTTAGTTAATCGATTAGAAAATAAAGTTAAAAAGAAGTTAATCGATGTTAGTTAATCGATTAGTATTAAAGTAAAAGAAGTTAATCGATGTTAGTTAATCGATTAGAGAATAAAGTTAAAAAGAAGTTAATCGATGTTAGTTAATCGATTAGTGTTAAAGAAAAAGAAGTTAATCGATATTAGTTAATCGATTAGAGAATAAAGTTAAAAAGAAGTTAATCGATGTTAGTTAATCGATTAGTGTTAAAGTAAAAGGAGATAATCGATGTTAGTTAATCGATTAGAGAATAAAGTTGAAAGGAGATAATCGATGTTAGTTTAATCGATTAGAATAGAAGCAAATGAGTTAAATCGAATATAGTTATTTGAATAGAAAGTAAAAGGAATTATAGAATATAGTTTATTCGAAAAGAGTAAGTGAAATGAGTAAATAAATAGCGTTAGTCAAATAGTGTTAGTCCAATAGAGTTAATTGATAGGGGTTAGTCCAATAGAGTTAATTGATAAGAGTCAATCGAATATATTTATTCGAAGGAGGATTAAGTAAGGAAGATAGTAAAAGGAATATAAAGTGAACTTTGCCAATTTCAAAGTTAGAAATGTCGTTCAGTTAAGGTCTGAGAGGTAGTTCTACCCCAACTTGATTGGCTTCGTTTTTAACTAAGGAATAGTTAAGGTTCAGCAGTAAAGGAAATGGTTTGAGTTGGCATCGCGATGGTTTGTTTAAAACATCTGTCTAAGTCCAATGAAGAAACTTTGGAAATGTTTTCCAAGTAAGAAACCAGAAATGTTTTCTAATAAAGAAGACAAGAAATGGAAATGTTTTCCATTATTAATAACGTATATTTTCCCAATTTATAAAATAAGGAATATTGAACGTAGGGAAACAGGAGATAAGTAAATTTATGAAATAAAGAGATAAATGTTGAATGATGTTTGATTGATATAAATTTCCTCTGGGAAATAATATCGTTGTTTGCACACCTGTTTTTCTTCGATAGTTAAATCACAGACTATCGAAGTTTTTGACCATTTTAACGTTGTTAATATGGAGAGACCGGTTGGATTATTATCCAAAGAACCACTCTGTATTGGCATAAGCATTGCGAATCATATATGCCAAAGGAAATTGAAGACGGAGTTATGCAAGGGCTATCCTGTTTACAGAATAGTGCCTTCAGTTCATCCTGTTCCTGGATGACTTGTATGGACGGATGTCTGACAGAATATTTCCAGACAATCACATATATTGATTTCTCCAACTGTACCAAGAGTGGAAGCGAAGAAGGAAACTTCTTTAGCTAACACATAATGTATAGTTGAGGGCGTCAATCGGTGATTTAATGGATTTGACAATGTGGCATTCAAAGTGAATCTAATGTAATGTTAAAGCGTAGCTTCTAGCCTCATCATCCGGTAAATGACAGAAATCGGGCAGGCAGCATGGCTAAGTCGGTCGCACCGAAGTAGGGTGTATAATCACCTGATCTAGAGTTTCATTTACTTCTAAAAATCTATTGTTGATGCTGTCCCATTCGGGAAACGGTTGCTGATCCCAACTGTTGGTGATATACATTCGATACACTCAAGCGAAATGAGTGGTCGGTCATGTGTGGTCGGGTTGCAAGATGTTCTTGTTGAACCCAGTGTATTCCTCTCTAGAGGTACACTAGCGAAATGTGGATCCATACCTTGTCATAGTTGGAAACCCATTACCCAATACGTGCTTGCGGTTTTTGATTGTATACTATATATGTAGAACGTGAGATGAAAGCGTTTCTACTAGATGATTATATATATTGTGGTTGATAGACATTATTATAATATCAAAAGGTTTTTGATATAAAGATATTTTGGATTCTCATAAGGGAAAAACCCGTTCCGTTATGCGGCGTGGTCTTATGAGATATCGTTTACCTGTATTACTATTTTTAAACTGTTTTACTCATACCAGTCCCATGACTGACCCGGAGTTTACTTTGTTGTTTTCCCTAAACTCTTGGGTGCCTAAATTTGTACGGGCAGTCAAGTAGTTGGGATTTACAGATATACTGGAAGAGCTTGGAGCAGGAGGCTTCAGGATCATATAGCTATAGTTATTTCCGCTGTGTTGTAAGTGCTGTACTTTGATAATGATATGTATATTCAAGTACAGATTTGTATTTCAAAGTTATGTTATGAAATATATTTATTCGTTCCGCTGTGAGATTCGTGTTACTCTGATATTGTGTTCTTCTTCTTCTTCTATTCTAAGTTTCTATCTTATCTTTCCTCACCCTCTAATTTCTTTCACTAATTACCAGGATTTTTCGACGTTTTGGTTATCGACATCGTGCTTATGCCGGTAACCAAAGTCGCAGAAAATCCGGGTCGTTACAGTGTCCCTTTGATGAAAGTTACAACATTCTCATTTATTTGTCGTGGCGCTTGTTTATTGTTTGAATCTTTGCGACTTTTCCCCTTCGCTTTTCATGGCGGTGCTTTCCTATTTTCGCATTTGCATGTGTTGATATTTGGCGGTGCTCAGTGCATCATTTGCAGATTATTACAGACTGTTTACAAGAAGTTTTGAATATAACAGAAAGTAAAACACAAAACAAAGCATGATAAAAAGTTGGAAATAAAGCATGAAGTAAAGAGATGGCAATGTTGATCGCTTATTCTGAGCCATTGAAATTGAAGCATAATCAACAGTCGTTAGTTGGTATAAGCCTTGGCATGCTCTGAACAAAAGCTTCGTTGCTTGTTGCCATCTGGCCCTGGGGAACCAGAACATCGTTTGAGGATTGTGGATTTTTCACATATTGTTGCGGATGATTCTTCCTAATCAGCTCTTCGATCAGTGACCTTAGATGCCTACACTCATTGGTATTTTGGCCTGGATGATTATGGAAGCGGCAAAACTTTCCAGAGTTTGCTTGATGGTCACTTATTTTCTGAGGTTTAGGTATTGGATAATCTTTGGTGCCTTTTGTCGCAGCAAAGATGTTTTCTGGAGTGTCATTTAAAGGTGTTATCTCTAATGGATTGGAAAAGCAGGGCTTCTTTCCATCTAGATTTTCTTTCCTGTCGCTTCCTCTTTTCTGACCTCCGGGATATTTCTGATTGTACTGGTTAGCAACATTTTTGGGAGCTTCAAGAGGTTGGTTTGCATCTATGATTCGAAGAGGTGCAGGATTGTTACCCAATTTCATGTATTCCTCGGCCTTTTTATAGAATTTCTCAAGCATGCTTGGCTCCTTCATTTTAATCCATTTACCAAATTTACTATTCTCGTCTATGGCACCGATTAGAGACATCAAGATCATGCGGGGCTCAAGATTCCCTACTTCGAATACAGCATCATTAAATCTTTTGAGGAAAGCTCTGACAGATTTTCCTGGATTATGCTTCATGGATGTAAGAGAAATAACGTCTTTAGCCTTCGTAGCTTGCAACCTGAACTGCTCTTTGAATTTCTGAGTCAAATCACCAAATCGGTCAATGGATTTGGGAGGAAGTCTTGTGAACCATAATGATGCAACACTTTCTAGATAGAGAGGGAAGCACAAGCATTTTATCTTGTCTGTTGCCTTGGTTGCATTCATATGCCATTCGTATTTGTGTAGGAAGTGATTTGGATCAGAAGTCCCGTTGTACAGAGGCAGAGTAGGATGAGTGAACTTTTTGGGGAATTCTGCCTTGCGGATCCTCTATGTGAATGGATTTTTGCCAATGGAGAAATCCCATTCCCTTTCACTATCCTTGTGAGGCATGTTATCTTTCATGATTTGCTTTACCATACCCATGATATATTCCTTCGAGTTGCGCTATTCCGGAGAGTGGACTTCGATCTCTTTTCCGGATGCTCGTCGTGGCGAGCGATCGCGTTTAGAGGATCTAGGTCTTTTACTTTCACTATGGGAAGGTGCCCCTGGATCGGGACTTGCAATTTGTCGGGTATTTCGAGCAGAATGGTTTTTAGCTTTCAGTTTTGAGTCTTCGATATTAGCATTGCTTTTGTCAACAAATCCTTCCATATTGTCATTATGTTGATGATCGGAGGCCGACGAGTTTGTAATCTCTTCATGGTTGACACAGATCTTCAGGGGAGGAGCGGTATTCAGTTGAGCATTTAGGAGAGCACTCATTTTATCCATTAAACCTTGATTAGAATCCAACAAAGCTTTACTTGCTTCCACTAAAGCTTTGTTGGAAGCGTCCATGCGTTGACTCAAGTTAGCAGTGACGACATCTAATTCGGCTTTAGTCACTCTGACTCCGGATATTGAATTTTCTCTAACTTCGAAGCGGTCAGTGAGTGGAGTAGTTTCATTGTTAGCAACATTGTCTTTTTCTTCACCAGCTTTACTCGCGGTCTTTTTTGGTTTGGCCATGATCTTTGACTTGTAGAATTTATGATAGGAGTGGATTTAGAATTCCAAGGCAAGGCACTTGAGCTTGAATGAAGTGAGAAAGGAGATGCGAACGCGGCCCCACGGTGGGCGCCAAATGTTAAAACCAAAAATCGACTTCAACACCAAAGGTGCAAAGGTTGCACTTCACCAATTCGGTAAGATTAGAATATGGAACTGCGTAATCACAAAATAAAGAGCGTAAAAGTAAGAACACAAAGGAATTTTTATAGTGGTTCGATCCAAAATGAATCTACATCCACTTTTCAATCATTTCTCATTATGATTCTTTGCTTTACAATATACATGAATTCTCTCTTTACATTCGTCTCTCTTTTTCCTCTTTTTTCACTCTCTTTATGGTCTAATTTCAATTGAATTTAGCAAAGGAGTTGGAGTCATCTCTCGCTTTGTGATGGTGGATGTATGAATCTTCAATCACTTATGCGCTTCGATGCTCTTCCATTATTTGATAGGAATTATGTGTTAGATCTTAATTTAGAGAGGATTGGAGAATATTAGAGATCCCTTGAATTATGTTGGAGAGATTTCTAATGGAGATTGAATGAGATTTGATCCATATGAACTTGGAGAAAAGTTGTTAGATCCATGGAGGCCATTAATGAAGTTGGAGGAGAGCTTCAAATTTGGCGGCACCTCGTGGTAGGAATGGAAATTGGATCCTCCCTTTCAAGTGAATTATGGGGTGTATTTATAGTTGGAGCTAAGGAGGAGTGGAAATGTTGTAATTTTCTCAGAGTTTTAGGTTGTGAACGATCTAAGAATTATTTGCAGGAAAAAAGATCCTGAGGCGACCTAAAAGCAGTTTCACGGTCTAAATGCAAACAACGACCTAAATAATCTTCATGGTCTAAAAGCAATGACGGCCCTTATGCTTATAATGACTTAGTCCATGATGTGATAACAATCATCATGTTACAGTTGGCATCAATCTCTTAACATCCATCTATGAGCTTTTGTAAACGATCTAAGTTATAAATGGTCTTATGACCCGATATTTACACCAACACTAGAACCGATGAACCACCGATTGGAATATAATTTGTTGGACCAATGAACTTAGAATGTGGGCACACGTGGGCGCTATAGATTTTGCGACTGAATCTTGATCGAGCCACGTGGAGCTTAATGTCTTGTTAGTGCAAGACTATCACTGTGTTTCCTTCCAATGGGGGCATCCTAAAGCATATGGCAGATCCACGTCCCAACATTGTTTAGAGGCCTTTAATCCATATGGAAACTTTCATACTGACATAGCAGCTAGTGATCTTCGGACTTAACTTGAGGCCATGTGAACAACCTACGAACTAACAAATGGCTTACGACCTAAATGATGATCGACCTGGTCTTAATGACTGTCTTAACGACCTACAGAAGATGATGTGGCGAACGACCTAACATATTGGAAATAGTCTATTACCCCACTGTGTATATACGCCTTGAGCATATATAACACTGACGAGCTTACATGTAGCCCTTTTATGGAATGTTCATTTTCACGTGATTATGCATGCTACAAGCCATGTGGCTCTTTCTTAATTGAAGGGTTGATGCTCAAAAATATGTACATATAATGATTTAATCACCTTGGCTTTTTTATATGCATGTCACGTTTGTGTATGCGTCTGTTGTAGTATATCAATGATGTGCACCATAATATACTTGATTTAAATGACCTGCACGTTCTTGTATGGTCTTAATGACCTAATCATGTAGTATGATTTAAGATGGTGCCAAACGACGCAAGATGCACTAGTTGTTAGCGACCGAAGAACGTTGAACAGTCCGCGAGCTAAGGATGCCACGACTTATCTCAAGTCGCTAGTTCGACCCTATTTGGATCGTTAGCACAACCCTGACATGATAAACGAGCTAAAGATGGAGGAACGGTCTGAAAGTACTTGCAGACTAAGCTGTTTTGCGAGCTAAACGAAGCCACGACCTAAACTAATTCACGAGCTAGACGGAGCTGCGAACTAAACAAAGTCGCATGCTATCTTTCGTGAATAATTCCTAATTCTGAACTACATTTTCATAATGGTTTTAACACATCTAATACCAATATTTTACGCATATCCCACACCCCTTAATACCTAATCCAAAGGCGGACTATTCAAAAATACTATCTAACTGGAAACACTTGGAATCTCATTGAGGTACTTAATACTTATTTTATAGAAAAAACCGTGGGCCCTATACTTTACAGCCGCTTAAGACCCAATCCTAAAGCAAACCCCTCAAGAGACATCAAATATCACTCTAAATTACTTGTTTGGAATCTCATCATGTTACTTAATACTTATTTTAGCAGGTAGGTGGATCTATAACAACTCCTTAATACCTTAACCCTAAAGCGAAACCTTGTAGAGATATCCATCACCGCTCTTAATTTCTAATTTAGCCCAATTAATACTTTTTAATCAAGTAAGAGGTGGACCCTACTATCAACCACTCAAGACTCTAACCCCTAATAAGGTCCTATCTCTTGGGTATGGTTCTGTGATTGGTGTTATCTCACATCATTAGTAAATGTACTCGATTATTGCTAATGTTAGAGTGAAGGGAAGTTATGTCGACTTCACATCCTAATCAACTAAGTCCAATCAACTATCATGTGCCTCTCTATATAAATTTAAGTCACAATATCTAGGTTTAATTAATTCTTTATTGAATATTAGATTAGCTTCCTAATCCCCTATTGTATTAGGGACATAAGTTTTAACTTAAATATTTGTTTTTCTATAAATATCCACTCTAACGTACTTCCACAAATGTCAATTCATCTGTAATAATCCAAATAGATATTTCTTTAGAAGTTTGCATGTTTACTAGTTTTCAATAAGCAATCTTATATATTTATTAGTTCTAGAATCAATTTGCTCATACTAATTGTAACTCCTAAGTTCATTCCTTATTTTTTGCCTATTAATTTCGAATTGTACCCTTTTATAGCATACTAATTATTAGCAACTCCTAATTTTATTACCCATTCGTAGGACTTACTATCTTTCCAAGATTTCGTCCTATTTACCCTTATGCTTATGCAATATAATATTGTATTTAACTTATATTCTAAGCGAATATTAAGCGTAATTTAGCATTATTAATTAGGTATCATTTATGTTCATTAACCTAATAAATATACGTATAAACTTGATATACTTTAGTTGTCAATAGCTGACTAGAATATTATTTCCATACCTAATTTGTTCAAATTATTTTTCTAGGAAAATTTTCTGCCATATGTCCCTTAATCAGCTTAGAACCAAAAGAATGGAATCAAAATAAAAGGAAAGATTTACTCTATTCGAAATTACAAGGAATGATTACTACTACTATTTATTTGGAATAAACTATGTAATCTACAGAGAATAAACTAGTAGATTACATGTCTCTTTCCCTTTATATGCATATATTTCTTGTCACATCGTAGGTTGTCATTCTTCGTTCAATTAGGAAACATAAACAATTTTATAAAAATCAATAAATGTTCTTTATAAATTAAACTATAAATAACTCATAATTCAGTGTAATTGGGGCACTAACCAAAATCATGTTAATAATTTATCACCAGAGTAAATAACTGGTATAAAACTTCACATCATTAAAATTCAATAATACTTAAGACTAATTTAGAGACCACGGTGTAAAAAATATTCTAGATCAGATCCAACATAATAATGTGTCAGTAATTGTTTTTTATGTTAGTTTATGCCTATAGTTCACATAAATAATTCTTTTGCATAAAAATAAAATGTATGCCAATGAAATGGATTTGATATTATAACTAATCATAAATTTCCTACTCACCTTTTAAAAGCATTCAAAATTTCAAGATGTAAAGTAAACCATTTGACTAAAATCCAAATTATTTTAAATCCAAAAATATGTATATTAGAGATTATATACATATATAAGATTAGTTATTAGAGAAGAAATTTGGGATTGAAAGGGAATATGAATAAAGATTTAATCATAAATTACCTTATTAATGCACAATATTGATTCTTTTCTCTTCTTCTCTTTATTTGATTTTTGTTGACATTCAGTTTTGGTCAATCATATGCCAACACTTAACTCGTACATGAATCAGATATTAATTGCAATGTATCAGTCATTGAGTAATCATAAAGTAGTCACAGAGTGTGTAGTAGTTAATGAAGGCATAAGTTTTATAATGATTCTGAAAGTCGTGCCTACGTCCACTTTTAGCAATCGACTGATTATACTTTTGACTACAAGTATAATGCAATTTATTTTTAAAAATTATAGAAAGATAGTTGTAATTAGACCTCAATGGTGTTCCTGTATAATGGAGTTCCAAAGCCGAGAAGAGGTTCCCTTAAAATGACCTAGAGATGGCTTATTTATAGGTGCAAAAGTTATGTGCTCTTCCAGAATATAGGAGCTGAAATAGGATCAACGTTGAACTCATCGCAAAAAAATTCATATCCGATCCTCTAGCATGAGGGACAACTCAGGATCAGTATTGATTCCTAGACTTAGCTAATTCTCATATTCTGACTTCACTTTCCTTTGAGTCCCATAATTTGAACTTCGATCATGCAAAAATAGTTGGAAAACCTGCGCTAATCATCTATTTTTAATGGATCCACACATTGTCCAGTTTACTTCGATCAGCTCTTCAAATCTGATATTTATTTGTATCCAAAGCTCAGGATTTTTTGGATTCAAGGATTTTGGCTCAATCGTTTAGTTTTGCAGAAATCTCATGCTTCGATCATTTGTATTTTGGATTGTCAGTATGTCATTGGCTTTACCCAATCATCAAAAAAATTCGGATCTAAGCATTCGTTTCCCAGGGTTAGGCAAATTTCATATCCCCGGCTCCTAGATCGATCACCTGTTTTTGGTTGATCACATCATACTTATTACCAATTTCTAGGTGATTAGAGGGTTTTTAAGTGATTGATCACCCCAGGCTCAATTAGATTCCAAACTTAGGAGTAATACCGATCCAAGTACTTTCTCCAAAATACTGATCCATGAAGTGATCGGGAAAATCCCTCAGCGATTCGATCATGAATTTCTAAGTGGTAATGTTATGTTGGTCACCTTTTTTAGGTGATTCGGCTATACTTCTGTGTTATAATAGACCATGTTTTCAGCGTGATCTGTTAAGTTCTCTGAGAGGATTTTTCATGTAATGATCCATCAGTTTTGAGTGATCGACCTCCATGGATAATAATATTTTGAGGGTATCGATAATGACTTACCAAATGATAGGACAAGTGTTGGATTTCAAGTGATTGGTACGTGCCAATCATGCTTTTTGAGGTGATCGATCTGATCCCGTGCATGACTGATCAAGTGATTGTGAAGTGATCCAACGAGCTAATCATGTTATTTCTAAGTGATCAAACGATCCTTGGAGGTGATAAATTCGAGTCAAGTCATTTTATGATTTCCAAGCATACGTCAATTTTGATGCTTATTCCGAGTTTATGTATGCGCGCTCGAGTCATGAGTGATCAGGATGTCCAATTCCAAAACGTAATGGTCTTTTCAAAAAGTAATGATCTTTCTGTGGAAGACTTTGTTTTGGGTTTGTTCAGTTCACTGTAATTTCTCTGGATTTTTTTGGAAGTTTGTGACAACACTAGTTGATTCCATGCCAAGTATAATCCGTACTTGAATATCCAAGTCATGTCCCCACTAACCGTAATCCATAGGTTGTTTTTCGAGCCACTCTGAGCTTAAGATAGAGCATAATCCATAATCACTACATTCGAGCCTTTCAAGTTTTCGGTCAAGTATAATCCATTCATGATGATTTGGAGCGTCTTCGAGTTGTCGTTAAACATAATCCATACTTAACGCTTTGACTTCGGGTTGATCTGTACTAGTCATAGTTCATGCTTAACAATTCAAATTCGTATGATTCCCACTAAGCATAATCCTTAATTAGTGGTCCTCGGTTTAGTTGGACTACCAAACATAATCCCTACTTAACAGCCCATTTCTCGGATTCTCGTCCAGCATAATCCATACTTGATTTTCCATTGATTCTCGTTCTACCATGTATAATCCATACTTAATAGTCTATAGCAGAGCATAATCCATACTCGATGCATGTCTAGCCTCTTCGGGTACTTACCATGCATAATCCATACATGACATCTGGACTAAAGAGTTTCATAATTTATGAGCATAATTCATACTCACCAAGTTGTTAAAGTCAAAATTGAGTTTGACATCCGGTAAGCTTAAACCATACCCACTTAGGGATGTCAATGGATACTTATGGATGTGGATAGTGTCATATTCACATATGCATCCAAATCCTTTTTAGATATCGGATATCTGTGTCTGTGGATGCAGATGGACGATTGATAAATTAAGGAATATAAATGGAAAATTTTAATTCAATATAAATTTCTCTCAATATAATTGATTATTAAATTGATAAATAAAAATATGATGATAATAAATAACTTTGATCATATAATATGAGTTTAGTGTGTATAATATAGACTTTCAACTTAACAACTTAATAAATTTTAATATTTCACTATGCTAAAATACACATAATTTAAACTATAACCGTGAAGAAAAGCGGATGGATAATTTTTGGATGCGGGAATACCTATATCCTCATCTACATCTATTCTTCTGTATATCGAATATTTATTCGCTTTTCATATGTGGATATAGATGGATTTCAGATTTTTGGGATATCCATTGACAACCCTATACCCACCAAATGGTTTGTTTAACATTCGAAAAGCATAATCCATACACACCGAATGATTTATTCTATGCCCGATGAGCATAATCATACTCAACAAACAGTTTATTAATGTTTCTCAATTACATATTTCACACATGACGAGCATAATCATGCACACCAAGTGATCTTTTTATAGTAGCAAAACACGAAATCCATGTCTGACAAACATAATTCATACGCACCAAATAGTTTTAATAGAATGAAAAAAGAAATTTTTTATAGCAAAACTGACAAATTTTTTACCATTCGAATCTTAGCTAGGGATCTCTCAATTTCCCCATACAAAAGTAAATGGCTTAGCCTTTTTATTACAACTTGATTAATGACATAAAAGAATTAAAAAAAATTAAAGTAAAATATGGTGGTTCGATCATCCAGGAGCATTCCCAGGAAACTCTCTGATTCCAATACATGGGTAAGAGACTTAACCACCATTATCGTCCCATTCCCACTTGTTAATTGATGACAAGGCCATGACAAGTGCTTGACTCGCCTATATTCCTTGTAACCGGCGGTTGTTTTTACAAATTCGGAGATGTTGTTCTATTCTAGACATACTGCTGTAGTTGTCTGTTTCTCACTTGGTCATCAACGACATCTTGTAAATGCCAGCATTTATTTGTTTCATTCCCGACCCTTTCATGGAACATGTATGTTTTGTTGGAAGCCAAGTCTCATTCGGTGGGCTCCTTTCCATTTTGTCTTCTTACCGAAAGACAGTCTTTGATATCTTTGAATATTTGCTTTGGACTGCATTCAGCTGTGTATATGAGTCATATTTCTGTCCAATTCTAAATTGGTTTTGAGAACCTAGATCTCCCTCGGCCTTTCATTTCCTTCTTTGTCCTTCACGTGATTAACTTGAATAGATTCTAGATCAAATTTGGCATCTTCCTGCCTTAGAAATCAATCTACTTCAGTGTATAATCCTTCAGATCCCATGGGGGTCCCTCTCCAAAGAAATCTTGAACTCTGAATTGTTAAAAACGCTACATAAAGCGGCAATCAATACCATCGGTGGATCTGGCAGATCTACTAGACCCACTGCAACATTGAAACACGTTAGGAATTTGAAAAAAGATCCCCACTTCCTCTGTCTGATTGCAGTGAGCATCATCACATTCTTGGATCTGGCAATATAGACCCCAAATTTTTTCAACAAATCTTTCTACCAGGTTATTCCACCTCTTGATATAATTTGATTCTAACTACCTTAATTGCATGGAATTCCAACTCTAAGAGGTAGGGAGAAGCACTTTGCCAAGACATCGTCATATACCCCCGAGTACTTCTATGTGTCGAGGTGGTAGGATCCTTCCTACCGTCATAAGCTTCTAACATCGTTAGCTTGAAATCCAGTGGATTCCATTAGTCTCGGATATTTTGTTCCACGACCCGCTTTTCGGCCGATTCAAACTGATCAATAAACCGACTTAAACTGATCAACAAGACGTATCACTTGGGATTACGACTGATAAGAACCGAAAAAACAACTTTTTAATTCTCATTGCAATAACTTTTACACCGGAGTATAGAATATAATGGAGTACAGAATATATACATGCACAGCGGAAATAACAATAACAGAATGCAATGCACACATTTTTAACAAGGCAAAGAGGCACTTCACCGGTATTTGTAGCTTTATCCAGTATTTATTTGATCTATGGACAGGTTCTTCCTGCCCGGCTCGCTTCAGACAGAATCTTCCAGCACCACCCTCACTTGGAACACAGGAAAGCGGTTCAGCCGCTTTGCATGGATAAACCCAGTAGCTTCAAACCTTTTGTTTCCTCACAATCTATGTAACTGTATCACATGTTGTTTATATTATCATATTATGTACTATTATATGCTATTATGATTTTGGATGACTTAAAGGACTGCCTCATATCCTAGACCACCTCCTTTTGCTACTGGTTAGGCCTATCAACCAGAATGTTTATTATATATATATAAAAGCTAATCGACTGTGTAGCAACACTTTGCCCTCCTGTCCTACACTAAAAAAACAAAATCAGAATGTATCATGTACATAGTGGAAAACATAAACTTTCAAGACAGAAATAATATGCTCTGGACACAACTCTAGCTTCAATCCAGCATGTGCTTTATAAATTATCTGCAGACCAAAAGTACTAGTTGCCAGTGTGGAAATTATGGACACCTAGAGTTTAGGTGAGAAACAATAAACTCTGTATCAGTCATGGGACTGGTGTAAGAACTAAAACAATTATTTGCTTTATTTTAAAGTTGGGTAAATCACAGGACCACGCCGTAAAACACAGAACGGGTTTTCTCCAAATGAACACCAGTCATAAACTGCTCGTAATGCATCTTCAAAATGAAGCTATTATAAGATTCAAGCCCCATTATACAATGTAACACATACTAAAGGAAATATTTTACCTTATAATAACCAAACATGCTTAATACGCCAAAAATCTCTTTTATGCATAGTGTCAAAATCATTTTTGAAAGTAAATGTATAAATCTTAGCTCGTATAATGCCCCATCCCATTATGTTGGCTATTAGGTTACATCTGAAAACACAAAGCTCATATTGGAAATTGGATCCCATCAATGACTACTACAAAGGATATTCCTTAACTGTTCAGAATACCTCTTGTGGGATGTCCAAGGACTCAAAAAATGATCCTTTGGGGCGGAAGAGCCGGTCAGCACTAACAGGCTAATTGGAATTTCCTGAACATAACGTCCCCGGGTTGTATTTGACCTTTCGGAGGTGCCTCGATCTATCCACATAAGTAAACTTGCCAGGGCTCCATACCATGGTATCAGTATTTTGCTAGAAGGAAACGTATGTCCTTATCTTACTATCCATCATCCTATTTTTTGGCCATTCACGGGTTGTGAGGCTTTAAAGTCACATTTCAACACAAAGCTATGTTATATCATACATGCTTTGATCATCATCCACAAAGCTATGCTTTTCTACAAAAAAAGCATTGATCGGCTCAGCACTTAGAATGTCAGATTGTCAATTCACAACATATAATCAATGTCTACTAAAATATAAATCTCTGAGTACAATAGTCTCGGAGGAGGGTGTTAAGATAAGAGAATAATTACTTTGCCAACAACTGATATAACATCAATAGAAACCAATAGGTTACATTGTAAAATATAACGTCAGACACACATCCATTACAAGTTCATTCTGGGTCTGAACAAAACCAAAGGCATCTTATTCCTCATCCAATAAAGGAATAGGCCCTTGAAAATTAGGACAATCTCCAAGTACGTCTGGAAGACTATCACTTATAACCACGTTTTGGGTGTACCTCCCAATTGAGACATCAACAATAATCCAAACGATGAGAAGAACCTCGGTTTCGACCACCGTCTTCACTATCTTCAATACTCATCATATAGTTATTCAGAACAGATCAAAGCCATGTCCTTTTGAATAGCTAGCTCATCTTTAAAAGCCATAATTTATATATAAAATATCATAAGTCTTATTCCATTTCGGAATGTTCATTTACTCTAATCATTCTTTACATTGGGAATTGTTCCCTTAAATCTTATTAAAGATTTAATATCTTTTAAACTTCTTGTTTAAATCTTTCCTTGGAAATCATTTTAAAAGATTATAAAATCTCGTTTCACAAACTTAACTCAAATCGAGTTTTCTACAATTTATTGAGATTACTAAATCTCACAGAAAAGGTAATTTCTCAAATCATAATCTCATTTCCATTTTATTCATCCCATGGTGCAAAACTGGTGGTACTCCATAACTAATACCCCTCGTATTTTGGTAAGTTTAATTACCTTCTTTCATTTCAAATCTAATTAATGATTTCAATTATCTTTACAGGAAAACATATTTATCCCAAACCCGAAATCATACTTACGATTTCTTAATCTTATCACTTATGCGAAAAACATGCTTACCTTCTTTTAAGCGATCTTTAAACTTGTTCCCGTTATCGTTTATCAGGGAAAACTCTTTCATTCAAATCTTTATAATAAAATTAAATAAAGATTTCTTTTCGACTAATCTTGAGAAATCATCTTCTCCTTTTACTAGGTTAAAGAATGATGCTATTAAAGACACAATTCACGACAAATCCCAAACCAATATTAAATATAAGATTTAGACAGAATTTATATCCACCTATATTCAACACCAATTCTCGTAATCAACGAATAATACGAGTGGAATAACGATGTAAACATCTTCCAATTTCCTCAAATATTAAATGTCTACACAACAATAATCAATACCAAATATCCAAAGATCATTTCTATCCAAATCCAATTCATTCAAATCTGATTTTAACTCATTTCAAGATCTAACTATTGGGTCTTAAAACATTCCTTTTCATTTGAAAAATATTTTCATTTTAAACCAAATGTTTTTCGTTTTAGGAAGATCCGATGGTCGGATCTCCCGGTACGTCAATTTGAATTCAATGGTCGACTTTCACGAACTATCGCTGTGCTACTAGTCATATTCAGACCAAACTCGACTTATATTTTAAAATCAATTCGAATTAATGCCAAATAATTTATTAATTTTATATAACATATATAGTAGCTATTGCAAACCATATACTCATTATTTAACTTTAAACGTAGAAAGTGTCGTTTATGGTATTTAGCAATTTAGGATGAAAGCACAAATATTAAGATATAGTTCATCATATTTCCTTTCCGAATCTCTTTAAAATCATTAGTTATGATTTATCATAATTTTTCCATATTTTTAATAATTTGAATAAAGCCATTTTGATTGATTTTCAATTACGGTCATCAAACTTTGTTTGCAACGACCTTTTCAAAAAATAGATTTAATCAAAACTTGAAATATATAAACTAAAATCTGAAACTTCTTCTTTCATTTGAAAGCTCTTATCAATAGAAAATAAACATTTCCAATTCCGGGGAAATCTGATTTAAATTACATTAGTTATGCTCGTTATAAGTTTATAGTTGAAATTTGCAAATTGTCGCTGTGCGACACGTCCTATTCAAACCACATTATAATTTAATATTAAACTCGCCCGATTTAGTCTGGACATATTTTATAAAATGTAACACCCCACGTCCGTTAATGTCACTCACTAAGGGAATGCATTAACTTTAATGGAGCATTATAAGAGTACAGAACATCACAAGACAGATATATAAAATGGTACTTAAAAATTCAAAATTTATTTATTGCAACGGAAAGCAAAACATGTTTGGTTACAATATCAAAACCACATACTAAAGCCAAGTACACAAATATCCATTTTGAACAAGATTATTATCAGTGTACATAAAAGAAAAACCATAATCCCATTCCAAATAGCCATAATGAAAAAGAGATAAAGCTGAGCATTGCTTTCGACGCTTCCAAGCACTTCAAGAAGAAAGAGATCCAAGTCAAGCTTCAGTAATCCCTCCCTGAGGACCTAGGGGGAAGAAAGAAAAGTGGAGAAACAAAAAGGTTCAGACATAAGTATGGCGAGTCTAGTGACTTTAACAATATAATCAGTAAAGTAACAGGATAAGGACATAAACTGGATATATGAGATGACTGTAACATAAGCAAATATGATAAGATAAACAAGGTAAGCAAGATAGAACATCGACTACGCTTCTAACCACTATAAGATATGTTCTGCACCGTACCAACATACTAGTTAAATATTAAGAGATGATCCCTCCCTATTAATCATAATAATGGTAGCTTCGTGTACTCCTAGCTGCTCTCGTAGGTGCCCCACTTGCTCCTACCACCAATAGTTGTACCCACTACACTTCCCATTCGATCGGCTCCCTAACCTCATAGATACGTGTGCTGGTCCCCCAATAGGGTGTATCATTCCCTAAGGTGGCAACCCCGATACTACTGGAATGCACAGTTTATACCTACACGATGCAACAAAGTCTTACCTACCAGCCCGGACCCACGCCCGCACATGACACCGTTGGACTTTCACTGCCATTGCTAACTCTTTATTGACCTCTTACAATCAACCCTAGTAAGTGTGTCCACACTTGACACAAGCTTCTCTGCTAAGCTTGGTCCCCACCAGGAATTCCACTTAATCCCTCTTTATTCCCATGTCTAATCACATGTCTCATCTTGGTTAAGTGCTTTAATTATGTTTCACATGCTACCCATGTTACCCACTTAACCTTTTTATCATTCCCATGTCTAATCACATGTCTTATCTTGGTTAAGTGTTTATTAATTCATTATAACCGTAATCTTGCAAGACCTCCCACATTAGATTGTCGTTCTGCAGTTGCTGGATATGCCGGGTGGTTCCGGGCAAGCTAATACCGCAACCGGAATCTAACCTTGTGTCTTTGCATTATTATGCATCTAATTTCTACCTTTGACCTCTCACATTAGATTACCGTTTTGCAGTTGCTGGATATGCCAGGAGGTTCCTGGCAGGCTTATACGACAATCTAAATCTAACCTCGTGTCTTAGGCGTTTATTATCACTTTCTTGATTCAAGTCCCAATTTCACATCTTGGATTATAATATATTCCTGTTACCCATAATTTCCAATCTAAATTATGTTTATAATTTTAAATCCAAATTATGCCTATAATCTCATGTGTACAAGTTATCCTCAATTATGCCCAAACCAATTTATGCCAAATCTCATGTATACAAGTTATACACAATTATGCCCAAACCAATTTCCATGGTTACCAACAATTTATGCCAATAATCTCATTTTATTCCATATTTCCCAAACTTTTCCCAATTGTTCCAACGTTATTCATACGTAATTATCAACGCAATATGCTTAGGCTCGAAGTAGCCTAATATCAAAAGGAAAAAGGGAAAGCAGAAGGGGAGAGAATCAAAACATCAAAACTGGCATAAACATACAAATAGGCATGTGAAATAAATAACGACAAAATAGATCAGATAGGCATTTGATAATAGCAATTATGTATAACTCTGAAGGATAACAAATTACAAAAATTGATGTGATTCATCTTATTTACAGGCATATACATCAGATCCAATTTACAATCCTATCACAATTAGTTTTTAATTTAGTTATATGTGAAAGTAACATAGACTCACAACGATAGTATTCTTGGAAAAGAGATTTAGGTGTTGTTTTAGCAATCCTGGTCTTGAATAATCTCTACTTTGATTGTTTGTAGATCTGATCTTCTAGTTGGAATACTCCTATTCTTATTTGTTTTGGTGGAGAAGAAAGGCTAGTTTAGATTAGAGCAACATGGAGGCACTATGGATGATAACAATGAGATTAAGGTCAGGTTTGGGTGTTTATTTATAGGTGTATTAGGTAAATTAGGACCTTTAGATTAGATTAGGAACCATCTGAACCATTCAGACCGGAAAATCACGTGATCCAGCCAATCCCAGAAAGACATGTCATCATGGAACTCTCCAGAATTCTACTGATCTGGCTCGGCCTGGGCGCACTTCCCAGGTGCGCCAGTGCAATTTTGTTCTGGCGCACTTCACAAGTGCGCCAGTTATCCTAGCATGTTTCCTGATTGTTCTGCCAAACTTCCATCGTCCATAACTCCTTCATGCAGTATACATTTTACGCAAACTTGTACTCTATCTCAAGCAGAATTCCGAGACGAACGCAACGGCATAACCCGTTTCTCTTAATTCTTCTTTTAAAAATTAATAATCTTTAATTATCCCTTATGTCATGTTTTTAAAATTACGGGTTGTTACATTCCCCCCTACTTAAAGGATTTCGTCCCCGAAATCTCGAAGCTGAAAGGAATGTATGTCCTACCATCCATCATCCATCTACTCATCCATCAATCACGGGCGTCCATTTTCCTTAAAAGACTTCTAATGATTTCATGAACATATGCAAAGTGTGTGTATATGTCCTTATCCTAATGCAAATCAGGCGGTCTACTGATTCAGTTGACCTCCTTAATGCAAAACATGATAGTGCCATGCGTCCATTATGTATACAAAAGAATCCTAGTGATATATATCATTTCTATATGAGTGCACAACCATTCATCCAAATTCAACATCCATATGATAACGCATTCAAATATATCCATTAATTTAAATATGCACACTCACCCATATGCAATATGACAGTGATTGAGTCGATCTAGTGCCTAATATGTGTGTAAATGCATCCACGAGCAACCATTAGCAAACACTTACATCCACTTGCATCCACTAAACATAACATGTATACAACCATAGGATTTTCTACCTAAAGATCGAAGATATAATCGATAGGATACACTAAACGATAGAACAAGTATAAACAAAGCGGTAAAAAAAGGAGAAGTTAAGAACATACCCTCAAAAAGGAAAGGATACGACGCACGTGTCTTGTCTTCCGTTTCTTAAGTCGCATCTCCTTGATCATCTTCCCATTGGACTTTAACTAAATTGGTCTTTCGGTTGCGTAATTTCTTGACCTCCGATCCAAAGATGCATGTAGGAACTTGTCTAACCGTGGCATCTCACTCTACTTCCACTTCTCTAAGCATGCTCGGCTCTATTACTTCTGTAGTATTGTGTAAACACTTCCTCAAATGTGACACGTGAAATACGTCATGAATACCACTAAGCTTCTCAGGCAACTTCACTTTGAAGGCCATCTATCCAATTCTTTTTGTAATGGAGAATGGCCCTACGAACCTTGATGTCAATTTCCCTACAGACCCAAAGCGAACTACGTTCCTCAATGGTGACACTTTAATAAAAACCGTGTCTCTAACATCGAACTTAAGATCGATTCGTCTCTTATCACCATATGACTTTTGCCGATCTTGTTCCGTCATCATGCGTCTTCGAATCAAGTATATCTTCTCCGAGGTTTCTCTAACCATCTAGGGCCCAAGCAAAATCTTATCTGTAGATTCCCACCAACAAGTATGTTATCGGCAAGGTCATCCATATAGAGCTTCAAAAGGTGCCATGCCAATACTAGTCTGATAGCTGTTGTTGTAGGCAAACTCTACTAATGGAAGGTGTTCCTCCCATGTCCCTCCAAAGTCCAAGATGCATAACCTCAAAAGATCTTCTAGTATCTGATTCACTCTTTCTGTTTGGCCGTCCATCTGAGGGTGATAAGCGGTGCTTAAATAAAATTGCATTCTTACCACCTCTTGCAAGATCTTCCAAAAATCACTAGTAAAAATGGGATCTCAATCGCTTACGATACTAGAAGGTATGTCGAGTAGATGAACTATCTCTCAGAGATAAACAGATGCTAACCATGCTGATGTTCTTTTACTCTTAAAGGGAATGAATGGGCACTCTTGGTAAGTCTATCTACTACTACCCAAGTCCCCCTATTACCCTTCCTTGACCTTGGCAACCCATCAACGAAATCCATGGAAACACTTTCCCATTTCCACTGTGGAACCCCTAAAGGGTGAAGCAATCCACCAGGCTTCTTTTGCTCAGCCTTGACTTGTTGGCACACTAAGCATCTAGAAATGAACTCAGCCACATCCTTCTTCATTTTGGCCCAAAAGAAAACTCACTTCATGTCCCTATACATCTTGTCACCATCGGGATGTATGGTCTTCTTAGAACGATTTGCTTCTTCAAGGATTGCCCTTTTGAAACTCTCGTCTCGTGATACGCAATGTCTCCCATCCCTACGCAACCAACCATTTTCATCTATAGTATACCTACTAAGATGGCTCGAAGACTCCCCTTTTATGAGCTTATCTACTATCTCTATCAGCTGTGGGTCATCTCATTGTGTCGCACTTATCTGTCCCAAAAGCGTAGGTTGCACCTCTAATTATGCCAACAAACCGGGTACATAATCGATAGAGGGTCTAAAGTCAAAGGTAGAGATATACTCTAAACTCTGCCGCTCGATAAATAAAGGACTCAAAGTCAAATTCTTTCTACTTAAGGCGTCAGCTACAATGTTACCCTTGCCACATGTATATGCAATCTCAAAATCATAGGATGCTAAGAACTCCACCCACCTCTATTGCCTTAAGTTTAGATCTTTTTGAGAGAACAAGTATTTTAGTGACTTATGGTCTGTACACAACTCAAACCTCTCACCAAGCAAGTAATGGCACCAAGACTTAAGCGCAAAAACTATGGCAGCTAACTCTAAGTCGTGGGTAGGGAAATTTCTCTCATGGACCTTCAACTGCTTCCACCATAACATATCACCCTTCCCTCTTGCATCAAAACTACGCCAAGCCATGTCCCGCAAGCATCAGTATACACTGTGAATGGTTTACTCCCATCTGGCAAAACTAAAACTGGAGCTGTCGTCAATGCCCTCTTCAAATGTTGAAAAGCATTATCACAGTCAACATCCCAATAAAAGGTCAAATTCTTTTTTGTTAACCGAATAAGTGGAGCTAATATCTTCGCAAAGTCCTTGATGAACTTTCTATAATAGCCCGCCAAACCAAGAAAACTTCTTACTTCCATTGCATTCTTAGGAATCTTCCAATCTTAGATTGCCACTACCTTCGCGGGATCCACTGATATCCCTTCTTTAGAGACCACGTGCCCTAAGAACCTCACTTCCTTCCTCCAAAAATGGCATTTGGAGAACTTAGCCTTGAGTTGATGTGCTCGAAGGGTCTCTAAGACTTCTCTAAGATGTAAGGCATGCTCTTCCTCACTTCTAAAGAAGATCAGGATATCATCCACAAAGACTACCACAAACTTGTTTAGAAACTCCTTAAACACCCTACTCATCCATTCCACTAAATATGTGGGTGCATTCGTCAAACAAAAAGGCATGACGATCCATTCAAAGAAACCATTTGGAGTTCTAAATGCAGTCTTATCTATGTTGTCCTCAGCCACCCTTAGCTGATGAAATTCTGTAGCTAAATCCAACTGTGAGAAAATTGAAGCACCAACCAACTGATCGAACAAGTCATCTATTCTCGGTAATGGGTGTCTGTTCTTCTTCGTGAGCTTATTCATCTCTCTATTGTACATGCACAATTTGAGCGAACCATCAGCTTTCGTGGAAAAAGCAATTGGAGCACCCCATTTCGAGATACTTCTTCTTATGAACCCTTTCTCAAGCAACTCTTTCACTTGTTTACTAAGCTCTCTCTATTCTCTTAGAGCCATGTGGCGCACAGGCAATGCAACTGGCTTTGCATTGTCCGCCAAGTATATACAGAAATCTATCTCGCGTTTTGGAGGTAAGCCTCTAACCTCCTCAAAGACAGCTGCATACTCATTGACTA
Source organism: Allium sativum (assembly GCA_030737875.1). Lineage (NCBI taxonomy): Eukaryota > Viridiplantae > Streptophyta > Magnoliopsida > Asparagales > Amaryllidaceae > Allium > Allium sativum. The sequence goes on from CM060926.1 coordinate 320,087,902, forward strand.
CTCGAATAGATTGTAAATCATCAATAGATGTGTCAAGAGATTCTAGGTAGCTAAGTATAACAGAACCCTTAGGGTCACATGAGATATCGAGAGTATTCCCCAAACTAGTCAACAGTCCAACTACCCTCTTTTCACAGTCGAGAATGGCACCATATCTGGCTAGCCAATCCATTCCTAGAATCAACCCATAGCCCGTGAAACCAAGCACGTAAGTGTTGCATTCGAACTCAAAGCCATACACAGATATTGTCAAATCCCAACATAACATAGAAAGATGAGATGTACCCCCAATAAGATTTGAGACAACAACGGGATCCACTACTATACTAGTATCTAGGTGTAGAGACTCAACAACAGAAGCAAATATAAACGAATTTGAAGCGCCGGAATCAAACAAAGTACGTACAGGATGATCGAAAAGGAAAATCAAACTTTCAGCAGAAATGTTTCTACCTCTCTCTTGCATAGCTTCCATGAGAGCATGAACCTACCCTCCAGAAGTAGATCATGTCCTCTGTCCTTTCCCTTGTCCTTGTCTCCTTGGGTAGTCTTTAATCATATGTCCTGCCTCACCACATAGAAAGCAACCAGTCCTCTTCTTCTTCCTACAGTCCTTCTTCAAATGGCCAGATATTCCACAATTGTGACACTTTCTTTTCTCTGAACCCTTGTTATCCTTACCCCCTTATTTTGTTATTGCTATGCCTTCTTTGGATCCCCTTTCTTATCCTGTGCATTACCACCTTTCTTCTCGTCATGTATCAACGCCGTATCAACAAGATTCTCGAAAGTAGCCCCCATAGGAATACTTGTGTAATGGTTCGTTCAGACCCTTGGCAAATCTCAAAGCCTTCTTATGTGGTGTATTAACTAATTCCATAACAAATCTTGCTAAATGGTCAAACTTGTTAACGTACTCCTTCACAGACAAACTCCCTTATTTCAAAGCCAAGAACCTCTCCATGTATAAACTCTCCTCTGCTTGTGAAAGAAATTTCAACTCGAACCTTTGTCTAAAATCCATCCATGTCTCCACTGAATGTCCTCCATTAGTTACTTCCCACCAAAAGGAAGCTTCATCCTTCATCAACCAAGCAGCTAGCTAAACCTTCCTTCCATCGTCTATCTCAAAGATACCAAACAAGTCATCCACTTCCTTGAGCCAATTCCGAGCCTCAACAAATGTCTCAATTCCATAAAACGGTTTTCTTCCCATTGCACGGAAGTCTTTGCATATCTTAGAAAAAGCGTCTACACAAGGAGGAGGAGGAGTGGCTGTAGCTGGGGGAGGAGGAACGTTTGCTGGGCCTGCGGTAGTAGCCCTAGCCTCCAGATACCTTCTGAACCAGCCTGGTGTCTATACGCCCTTGGGTATATCGGATTCCCCAGACATGCTGAAAGGAAAAAGGAAGAGATTCAAAAAAGAGACTCGAAAGAAAGATATATGGCTTTTGGGGATTATGTTTTTCATAATAAACCTTTCTCTTGAAAATACCTTCTTTAAAACATGTTTTAGAAAACGGTTTCCAAAATCTTTTATCTGTTCTGGTAACCTTCAACTCTGATACAAGGTGTAACACCCCGCGTCCGTTAATGTCACTCACTAAGGGAATGCATTAACTTTCATGGAGCATTATAAGAGTATAGAACAGAACATCACAAGATAGATATATAAAGTGGTACTTAAAAATTCAAAATTTATTTATTGCAGCGGAAAGCAAAACATGTTTGGTTACAATATCAAAACCACATACTAAAGTCAAGTACACAAATATCCATCTTGAAAAGGATTATTATCAGAGTACATAAAAGCAAAACCATAATCCCATTGCAAATAGCCATAATGAAAAAGAGATAAAGTTGAGCATTACTTTCGACGCTTCCAAGCACTTAAAGAAGAAAGAGATCCAAGTCAAGCTTCACTAATCCAACCCTGAGGACCTAGGGGGGAGGGGGAAGAAAGAAAAGAGGAAAAAAAGGGTCAGACATAAATCTGGTGAGTCTTGTGACATTAACAATATAATCGGTAAAGTAATAGGATAAGAACATAAACTGGATATAGGAGATGACTGCAACATATGCAGATGTGATAAGGTAAACAAGGTAAGCAAGATAGAACATCGACTGCGCTCCTAACCACTATAAGATATGCTTTTGTAACGACCCAGAAATCTGAACCAATTTAAAATTTTTAAATTGGCTAAAATAATGGATTTTAAATATTTAAAATAAATATTTTAAATAATGGCGATGAAAACTGAGTTTGAATCGACATTTGAAAACGAATATAATTAATTATAATTATATATAGAATTGAAAATGGCGCGGTAGTTCGATAATTCGATTTCAAACTTCAATTGAATGTACCGGATGCAAAACAATCCGGATTTTAGTGAAACCAAAAATAATGGAATCAAATTGATAATATCTTTCTAACGAATCCGACCAATCGAAATTTGATAGCGGGAATCAAAAGATATGTCCAGTTGAAAATTCTGAATAGTCGCTATGGAATTCAGGCCCTTAAAAATGGACATTTTGCAGATGACCTCGGATTTCGACAAAACCACTTTTGTTGGATCCGCAGTGTCAAGTTATTGCTAGGTTTCAAATGTCATAATTTTTCGAATCAATATGTAAGCGTGGCAAAGGAAAACGCGTTTGACCGATTTCAGTTGATTTTAATCGACTGGAAATTGGCCATTTTTCAAACGGTCTCAGAATTCGACGAAACTAGTTTTGTTAGGACCGTATCGTCAATACAAAGCTAGAAAATATTTTTCGAGAATTTTTCTAGTTAGTATGTGGCCCCGGTAATTCGAAATGTGCGTTTAAAATTCAATATAGTGATTTAAATGAAAATTCAAAAGGAAACTGATTGTAACGAGCAAATCAGCTTACGATACATATCCCATTGTGTTCGGAATGGGGGTAAAACGCTATGGACAACAGGCGGTAGACCTCGTTTCGAGGTGGTATGTAAAAGTCAACCTTTTTACAATAATTAAATAATAAAAGGAGAAAAAAATATATTATTTTAATTTCTTTCCCCCCCTTTTTCTTCTTCATTGCCCCCCCCCGATTCATTTACCAGAAGAGAAAAAAAAAAACCTAAGGACTATCGACAGACCGCCCCCCCCCTGAAGCGCCGCCGCCGCCCATCTTCACCCCCCCCTCCATCGATCGAAGACCCGAAGCCCCTCCAGATCGCGCGAGCCTCCAGAAGCATCGCGACCCCCAATTCTCGAACCCCCAGCCGAGACCTAGCCGCCGCCTGCTCCTCCTTCTGCCGCCGACGAAGACGAGCCCCCCCCCTCTTCGCAGGTACGTTGTTTTATTTTATTTCATTTTTATTTTTTTTAATCTAAAAATAAAAACTGATTTGTTTTAAAAATAAAAACTGATTTGTTTTAAAAATAAAAACTGATTTGTTTTAAAAAATAAAAACTGATTTGTTTTAAAAATAAAAACTGATTTGTTTTAAAATAAAAACTGATTTGTTTTAAAATAAAAACTGATTTGTTTTAAAAATAAAAACTGATTTGTTTTAAAAATAAAAACTGATTTGTTTTAAAAATAAAAACTGATTTGTTTTAAAAATAAAAACTGATTTGTTTTAAAGGTAAAAACTTTAAATAGGAAAAAGGTTTAATCTTTAAAGAGAAAAAGGATTTGAACTTTAAGAAGTAAAAATCAGATTTTTAGATATTGAAAGTCGAAGTAAAAATTATATTTTTATATATTGAAAGTCGAAGTAAAAATTCGATTTTTATATATTGAATAGCATCGTAAAAATTCGATTTTTACATATGTAGAGAATACGGGCGAAAGCGACAAGAGGGCGAAATAGGCGAAGATTTCTATAAAAGAAGAGTCTTGGTATTGGATAGCTATTGGTGAGATTTCTGATTTAAAAATTATATATATGTGTGAAAATAAAAGTGAATTGCTATATATAAATAAATATATATATATATATATATATATATATATACGCCCCTCGTCCACAAACCATGGACGATATTTATTGGTTGAAATTGTTGTGAAATTGATTGATAGCGAATGATTGTTTGGGATTGTTTGTGATTGATATTGGTTGATTGTGGTTGAAAAATACCCGTTTGTGGTTGAGAAATATTTGGTTGAAACCACATAGGATTAGTTTGTGGAAATGAAATAAATATATACATGTCGCCTGCGTGCGAACTAGATGCATGATCACCATTGTCAAAAACCGCGAGGTTTTAAGGTAGAGCGAGGAGCCGTACTAGGGACGGTGCCGGTTTTAACTACCCTGCCGTTATGCTGCCGAAATTTTGAATAATATTCGTATGTTTGAATTATTTTCATCTGCTTAAACTATATTTATTCATTGTATAGAAAACATTCATGTGTTGAATTGATATTCATTCGTTGTTTAGAAATTCATGTGTTGAATGGTATTCATATTTTGAAATAAATTGTTTGATAATAAAAATCACATTTTTATCTATATATAGAAACTATAGAAAACATTCATGTGTTGAATTGATATTCATTCGTTGTTTAGAAATTCATGTGTTGAATGGTATTCATATTTTGAAATAAATTGTTTGATAATAAAAATCACCTTTTATCGACTATATGAACTGTGTAAAATAGTCTCGTTTTAAAAGAAATTGTTTTATGATAAAAATCCCATTTTTATCACCAACTTGAACTATGTAGAAAAATAGTGTTTTGAAATGAATTGTTTTACAATAAAAATCACATTTTTATTTTATGCATAAATCGTTGAAATGTGAAGTGTTAAAAATAGCCACTTGTTCAAAATAAACATATATGAGATGAAATATTCATTAATTAGCTAATGAAATGATTTGCACCTATTTATGTAACATTAGAATGAATGGAGTTTTTAAACCAAATAGAAATCAAATATGAAGTCGAATAGAAATTGATAAATGATAAGAACTGTATATATATATGTGCATGCAATATTCATTGAACAGGTTATAGCAAAGGGGCTAGAGAAGAGGAATAAAATTTTGTGCCCGACAAATAGGTACACATTTACTGATTTGTTTGGGTGATGATTTTGAGCCTGTTGGCTAGCCGTTTGGCTTTTTCTTTTTGAGATTAGAAGGATCGGGAAAGCTATTTGCGATTTCCCGATGCTCCCGGTGCAGGGGAGGTTATGGCGAAATTTTCCAAAATTTTAAGGTGTTATAAAAATATTGGAAGTGAAAACGATATGGAAATCATTGAATGAACTATATTTATATAAATATATAAATATAAATAAAATTAAAACGAAACGAAGCCGTGCAGTTCGTATTTTGAAACCGTGATTTCAAACAACTAGTACGGGAAATCCGACCATTGGATTTTCCCGAAACCTCAACCGTCGGGTTCGCCTTGGAATAATCTTTCCAACGGCACCAACCTTGTAAAAATCCAACGGTTGGATTGTCTGGAATGTTTAATTCAAATCTGAAGAAAAACAGCGCTAGAAACGATTATATTTATTTATATATATAAATATAATTATATTAAATCGAATAACGACGCTGCAGTTCGTAATTTGAAATCGAAAATTCAAACGATTGTACCGGGAGATCCGACCGTCGGATTTTCCCGAAACTGGAATCGTTGGATTCGTTTTGAAAAGACCTTTCTAATGATGTAAATTTTGTGAAGATCCAACGGTTAGATTTTCAGATATGTGTAAATCAAATCTGAAGAAAAACAGCGCCACGGCCGCCTTATGGCCCGAAGCGTCGTTTTGAATAAAATGGCTATTTTAAAATAAATAAAAATAGCGATAAATAGTTATAAAATATCATAAGCGATATGGAATGGAAATAAACTGAATTTGCTTGATTTATGTGATGTTTGATGGTTGAATGTGTTTGGTGTGAAAATTACATTAAAGGACAAAATTGGTGTTGTAGAATAATTTAACCATTGAAATAAATTGAATTGAAATTCTAAATATACGTGAATTATTTGAGAAGGCCGAGTTAATTCTCATTTCAAATAATTGACCGACGATTGAAAGTCGAAGATAAAGACGGTGGTCGAAGACCGGAGATCTTCACCTCGTTTGGATGGTAACCGAGGTCCTGATTGGGAGGCATCCCGAAATATGGATAATGAGTGGTGATCGTCCAGACGTACGTGGTGATCGATGGGTTTGCGAGGTATCTAGTGCCTCCGGTTTCGTTCAGACCCAGAACGGACTTGTAAATGGACTGTGTGTCTGACATAGGATTTATTCTGTGTGGCATGCTAAGATGCAGTGATCAGGGCTTCTGTTGAAAAGCAAAGTCTTGTGGTGATGATCAAAGCACCGCCTGTGTGGCGTAGCTTTGTGTATAACGTGAATTCGCGAGCCTCACACCCCGGTATGAACCTAAAACAGGAGAACGGACCTCAGGGAGGGCCTACGTTTCCTCCTAGCTAAAAGTGGCGTCAGTGGTTTTACACGCCCTGATGAGTTTGACTTATGTGGTTGTTGCTGTTGCGAGGCGCCTCGGTTAGATCGGACGATCCGGGTCCGATGGAGTCACTTGTTGGCTCGCTTACGCCCCAAAGGGCGGCGAAACGTAGTGCTCAGGCATTTTTAATCCACTCCGTGTGGACCGGCCCTGACGATCCAAGGATCGATGCGTTCTGATCCTGAGACTCGGGCTAGGCAGTCTCGAATTCGGTAAGGACTATCTTTTGCCTTGGTTCATGACGGAAATCCAATTTTCAAATACGACATCATGTGGTTTTGATTGTATATATATATGGCGACATGATATATGGTACCCATGCCGTCTATGATTAATAGTTATGATTTGAAATTGTTTTCAAAGCATATAAACACTAGCAATAATATCAAATGCCTTTGTTTTATTCGTATCAATCATATTTTGGCCATTATAAGGTAAAACTCTATCCTCCGGTTTGCGTTGCATTGTGTGATGGGAACTGAGTCTTATAATGGCTTCATTTTTATAAAAAGCATAGCGATGTTTAAAAGAAAGATTTGTTTTAAAGCACTGGCAATCCAATGGAGTAAACCCGTTCCACGAAAGTGGCGTGGTCCTGTGATTAGCCAATTATATATGTGTTGAGTAGATTTCTCATACCAGTCCCATGACTGACTCGTAGTTTGTTTCACTCTCAAACTCGGGTGCCACCGTACCAACATACTAGTTACATATTAAGAGATGACCCCTCCCTACTAATCATAATAATGGTAGCTTCGTTTACTCCTAGCTGCTCTCGTAGGTGCCCCACTTGCTCCTACCACCACTAGATGTACCCACAACCCTTCACATTCGATCGGCTCCCTAACCTCGTAGATACCTCTGCTGGTCCCCCAATAGGGTGTATCACTCCCTAAGGTGGCAACCCCAATACTACTGAAATGCACAACTTATACCTACACGATGCAACAACGTCTTACCTACCAGCCTGGACCAACGCACGCACATGACTCCGTTGGACTTGCACTGCCATCGCTAACTCTTTATTGACATCTTACAATCAAGCCCAGTAAGCATATCCCTGTCCTCGACCTAGTTCGAGCTCATATAGATACTAAAATGGGTTACTGGTTGAAAAAGGTCCACATACTTGACACAAACTTCTCTCCTAAGCTTGGTCCCCACTAGGAATTCCACTTAACCCCTCTTTATTCCCATGTCTCATATTGGTTTAGTGCTTTAATTATGTTTCACATGCTACTCACGTTACCCACTTAACCCTTTTATCATTCCCATGTCTAATCACATGTCTTATCTTGGATAAGTGTTCATTAATTCATTATAACCGTAATCTTACAAGACCTCCCACATTTGTTTGTCGTTTTGCGGTTGCTGGATATGCCGGGCAGTTCCGAGCAGGCTTATACCGCAATCCGAATCTAACCTCGTGTCTTTGAATTATTATGCATCTAATTTCTGCCTTTGACCTCTCACATTAGATTACCGTGTTGCGGTTGCTGGATATGCCGGGCGGTCCCAGGCAGGCTTATACTGCAATCCGAATCTAACCTCGTGTCTTAGGCGTTTATTATCACTTTCTTGATTCAAGTCCCAATTTCAAATCTTGGATTATAATATATTCCAATTACCCATAATTTTCAATCTAAATTAGGTATAATTTTAAACCAAATTATGCCTATAATCTCATGTGTACAAGTTATACTCAATTATGCCCAAACCAATTTATGCCAAATCTCATGTATACAAGTTATACATAATTACGTCCAAACTAATTTCCGTGGTTACCAACAATTCATGCCAATAATCTCATTTTATTCCATATTTCCCAAACTTTTCCCAATCGTTCCAACGTTATTCGTACGTAAATCTCAACGTAATATGCTTAGGCTCGAAGTGGCCTAATATCAAAAGGAAAAAGGGAATGAAGAAGGGGAGAGAATCAAAACATCAAAAATGGCATAAACATATAAAAAGGAATGTGAAATAAATAACGAAAAAATAGGTCAGATAGGCATATGATAATAGCAATTGGGTATGAATCTGAAGGATAACAAATTACAAAACTTGATATGATTCATCTTATTTACAAGCATATACATCAGATCCAATTTACAATCCTATCACAATTACTTTTAAATTTAATTATATGTGAAAGTAACATAGACTTACAGCGATAGGATTTTTAGAAAAGAGAATTAGGTATTGTTGTAGCAATCCTGATCTTGAATAATATCTACTTTGATTGTTTGTAGACCTGATCTTCTAATTGGAATACTCCTATTCCGATTTGTTTTGGTGGAGAAGAAAGGCTAGTTTAGATTAGAACTGCATGGAGGCGCCATGGATTGTAACAATGAGATTAGGAACCATCTGAACCATCCAGACCAGAAAAACACGTCATCCAGCTAATCCCAGAAAGACACGTCATCATGGAACTCTCTAGAATTCTACTGATCTGGATCGGCCTGGGTGCACTTCCTAGGTGCGACAGTGCAATTTTGTTCTGGTGCACTTCATAAGTGAGCCATTTATCCTGGCATGTTTCCTTATTGTTCTGCCAAACTTCCATCGTCCACAACTCCTTTATACGATATTCGTTTTACGCAAACTTGGACTCTATCTCAAGCAGAATTCCGAGACGAATGCAATGGCATAACCCGTTTCTCTTAATTCTACTTTTAAAAATAATTATTCTTTAATTATCCGTTATGTCATGTTTTAAAAATAACCCGTGTTGTCACATAAAATGTTTATAAACTTGTTTACAAACAATGTCAATCTCAAATTCAATTTTAAATCAGAATTGAATATTCTATATTGTTATAATATTATAATAATAATATCTTTCAAAATGTAATATTTTGAAATCCAAAATTTCATGAAAACCATTATAAAAATAAATAAAATCATTCAAATAATCATCTCGAGTTAAAAACGTAGTTTATATATCTAACTTGAATTCACTTTTGGATTTACTATTCAAAATCTATTTTAAATTAGAACAAGCCATTTCTAATTCAAATCTCTTTCAAATTCATTTCAACGTTTTCGACAGTTGTTTGAAATCATCTCAATTTCACAAATCGTTTCTGATATAAAAATCCAATTTTCATTTTTTTTCACTATTTCACTTAAATAAATATAATAATCATTTAATATTCCAATGGAACATGACTCAATCAATTCCCAAAATAATTTCATATTTGTGGTGTCAACTGTGCGAACAATAATAATATCAACCACAACAGTTTATCATCCGCCAAACAACAATCATAAGATTAGAATTATAATCGTTAACGCTTAAATGTACATAAACAGTAAATAAATAAATGTAGTAAACATCCATCAATCACGAAGTAACCATTGCAATTACAAGAAATCAACGTATAATCAGATAAGATTATAATAACTTTTAAATCAGTTTAGAGAGTTCTTATATTCAGTTTTGATCATTACAATAACATCACTTTTGCATAAAATTAAACATGGGTTTAATTTAATCCAAAATTCCAAATTGCTCCAAATCCATCCAAATCAGTTTTGTTGTGAAGATCTCGACTCTATGATTCCAATATTTCTTTTTTTCGTTCAATTATGAGTTCGTATGATTGAGATACAAGTGTTTAAACATTTAATTACATAATTAAATTAATTAAAGCCCTTAATCACCATCACCATCGTTCAACAACTGCTTCATCCAATCCATTACCTTGCGTCGCCTCCACGTGCCATTGGAGCCTCATCACCAAGCACCCCCATGATCGCCGCTCTGAGGCGCGTTGACGCCAGCTGGTGCCCCACAACTCACCGCCATTCGTCCTAATTCCGACCGAGACCCAAACCAAGTCCCACCCAAATCAGTGCGCCACCGTCACACATTGTAATGACCCGCATTCTACGCATCAGAGGGTCATAAAATATTTTTATTTAATTCCCTAAGGGTTGGATCATTCTCATATTTTGATATGTTGTTTATAGGGATGTGAGACATGTCCATAATTTTTACCAATTTTATTTATGACTAATTTACCCCTGTCAGTTTTGTATATGGCATAACTTTTGAATGGGATCGAATCAGGTGCTGAGATCAATTTCATTGGAAAGAAAATGATGTTTCCAATTCTGTAGAGTGGTCACATTAAAATTTGGTTCAGCGGTTTGGAAGAAATCGTTGTTTTAGTGCTACACAGTGTGAAGACCCGTTACTTCCCCATGAAGGAAAGAGCGGACAGTTCGAGAACAAGCCACAACAGAACGCAGACGGAAGAACATTTCATTGTTATTTACAACAATTCCATCAGATTACAAGAATATACAGAGTATACATGAATATTACATTCGATAAATATCAGAGATTACAATACATTACATAGCAGCGGAAATTAATACAATACACAACTAGAAATAATACGCGGATACAAAGCTTTCCGGATATCGTTCCAGCTGTAAATCAGGATCCTGTGAATATAAATCTGCAAAACCAAAACTACTAGCTGCCCGTGTCAAAATAAGGGCACCTAGAGTTTAGGTTAAAACAATAAACTCTAGGTCAGTCATGGGACTGTTGTGAGAACTAAAACAGTTATTAATCTTTATTTTTAAAGTTAGGCAAATCAAGGGACCACGCCGTATAACACGGAACGAGTTTCCTCCCAAGAATAACAGTGCATAAAACAAACAGCGCAACGCTAAATAAAGAAAAATGAAGCTATTATAAGACCAAGGTCCCATCGCACAATGCAACACAAACCAGAGGATAGGGTTTTACCTTATAATAGCCAAAGAATGCTTGATACGTTAAAATAAATCTTTTATTATCTCTATAAGTGAAGAAATCAATTTCAAATCATAAGTATCAATCATAGGCGGCATGAATGCGCCATACCACTATGTCGCTATATATAGGTTATACGATCAAAATCGCAAAGTCACGTATTTGGAAATTGGGTTTCCATCTGTGAACCGAGGCAAAAGATAGTCCTCTACCGATTCGAGACAATCTAGCCTATGTCTCAGGGACAGAATGCATCGACCCTTAGGAGCCACAGGGCCGGTCCACCGATGTGGATTAAAATGCCTGAACGCTGCCTTTCCCCGCCCTTTGGGGCGTAAATGAGTCCAATGACTCTATCGGTCCCGGATCGACCGATATAACCGAGGCGCCTCGCAACAACAACAACCACACAGGTGAAAATAATATAAATGTCTGGGCTGGTAGGTCACTGACACCACCCTAGCTAGAAAGAAACACATGCCCTCCCTGGATCCTTTTCCCTTTTTAGTTCACAACCGGGGTGTGAGGCTCGCGAATCAACGTTACACAAAGCTATGCCACACGGGCCTTGCTTTGATCATCATCCACAAGACTTTGCTTTTCAACAGAAGCCTTGATCAATTGCCACTTAGGCATGCCACACAGGCAATTCACTCCATGCGATTGATATCCATCGATATATAACCCCTGAGCTCGTACGTCTCAGAGAAGGGCGTTAAGCAAGAGAATAAATTCTCCGCCGCCAAACAAATATATATTTAATAGAAATCAATCACACAGACTAAAATCCAATGTCAGACACACAGTCCATTTACAAGTCCGTTCTGGGTCTGAACGAAACCGGAGGCACCTAGTACCCCGCATATCCATCGATCTCCAAGTACGTCTGGACGATCACCAACTGTTTCCATCTTCTTGGGTGTACAGCCCAATCAAGATCATCAGTAATCACCCAAACGACGTGAAGACTTCCGGTCTTCAACCACCATCTTCATCTTCGACACCACGTCGAATTAGTTATTCAGAATGGGATAAACCCGGTCTTCCCGAATAACTCGCGTATATTTTAAATAAGTGTTACACAAACACAACATACGCCTCATTCCAATTCAGAATATTCTTTTATTCAAATATTCATATATTTTGGGAAAGGTTCCCATTAATTTTATCAAAGATAAATTCTTTAAATTTATTCTTTAATCTCCTTTGAATATCAATTCAAACTAGTCGGGACTAGCGAACCACACCGAAGTAATCATTTTTTTTATTTCCCAATCCCAACCTATTCACCCCATTAAGTAAAACTGGTCATACTTCATACCTAACACCATAGTGCTATCGGTAAATTCAATTACCATTTCACGTTCAAATCTAATTAAAGATTTAACTATCGCCTGGAGCAAAACTGGTGATACTCCATTCTCGATCTTTTCAATCTAATTAAAGATTCATTAACACTCCACTTAGTTTTAATCGTTAACTGGGTTAAATAATCAGTGTCATTTAAAACACGGTTCACGATAAACCCAAAATCACTTTCCATTAATTATCGGGTTAAAGAACGAGTGTTATTTAAAACACTGTTCACGATAAACCCAAAAATCAATATCAATTCAATTAAATATTATTTAATTGGTACACTTCATTAAATCTAAATAAAAAGATTTAATCTTTTCTCAACTGGGCTTAAGAACAGTGTTAGTCAAGACACCATTCACGACAAACCCAAATCACATTTGATATTAAATACAAGGCTCTGAATAGAAATTATATCGGCTTATATTTCATATCAAACTCTACGACTAACAAATAACGTATTGGAAATAACGATATAAATATATCTTTCAAATTCCCATAACCATATCTGTATCATCACAAAATCCAACATCGAAATATTCCGAAGACAATTTCAATTCAAATATATTCCAATTCAATTATTGGAAATTCTGGTTATTTTTAAAACCCTTTTCAAATTCAATTTATTTAAAAACAAATATAATTTTAATTCTAGTTCAAAACTAGTTCAATTCGATAAAAATCTATTTTTATCTTTTTAAATATGGAGTTTTTCATCCCAATTCTTCACAAATCATTTCTTATGATTTTACACAAATTATTACTATTTTTAATAATTTTATCAAGGCCCGTACAGTCGATTTCCATCAATGGCCATCGAACTGCACTTATAGCGACCTTTTCCAAATTTGATTTGGACATAATTCCAAATCCAACCGTTAGATTTCTAATATTCCTTAGAAAGCTCTTTTCGATACGAACCCAACGGTTCCGGTTTTAGGAGAATCCGACGGTCGGATCTCCCGCAATATCCGTTCGAAGTCAATGGTCGAAATTCGCGAACTGCCGCGGCGCGGTGCGTTCTATTCAGGCCGTTATATTATATATATAATATATACTTCGTTGATTTCCTTTCGAAATGAATTTTATAAATCATTTTAAATTCGTTTTCGAAACGATTTCAACTTCATTTTCAAAACAAATCAAAATTGAATTTTTCCAATATAAATTCGTTTTAAATTCATTTCAAATTGATTTCTAATTCAACTTCCATTCGTTTTCAATTCAATTCACTTTCAATTCGAATTCATTTCTGGTCAATTTCAATACGTTTTAAATTCAATTCAAAACGATTTCAATCTAATTCGAATTTCAATTCTATTCAGTTTAATTCGAATTTCATTTTAATTCAATTTAATTCGAATTTCATTACCTTTCAAAATATCAGATTTTGAAATCACTTTCGATATTCATTTCAAAATGAATAAAATCGATATAAATATCGTTCACGTCAAAATGGCGTCAATCTAATCAACACGGCTTCATATATTTCTATTTTCAAATATTTCTATTTCAAATATTTCTATTTCAAATATGTCTATTTCAAATATGTCTATTTCAAATATGGAATGAGGCCCAATCAATTACCATATAATGTTGATTATATGGATTTTCTACAACACATGTATACAATAACAACGATGAACAATCAACCATCATACAAAGTGCATTTTACACTGTATAAGCATCAAATATAAATATTCAACGCTTATAACAGTCTGTCAATCAATCGATCGTCATACAACTAAACAATCGGGATTAGTGTACGTCAAATATCATCCCAATACCCGTGTGGGGTTTCAAACAATCAAACACAGATTTTATTTGTGCAGTTGGGCGATGTGTAAAATTTATCGTCCCAATCAATATCAGTCAAATGTGTGTATATAAACAAATCGTCCGATCTGTTTATTTTTATTTCATTTCATATACACGTTAAAAATTCTATTTTTAACTATAAAATATTTTCAACTATATAAATATTTTATTTCATTTCATATCACATCACATAATCAACTACACATCAACATCAAACAAACAAGCATACAAGCCGTCCATGGTCTATGGACGACGGGTGTCGGGTGCTACTAAACACCGTCTGCATCCTAGTATATATTTATATAACTAGAAAATAAAATCAAAAGTGAGAAGTTCTCACAGAATTGCTAATCCAATGCCACGACTCTTCTTATGTAGAAATCTTCGCCGTTCTTGCCTCTTGTCACTTTCTTTGCCAGTATTCTCTACGTATGTAAAAATTGAATTTTTACTTTGCTATTCAATATATAAAAATCTAATTTTTACTTCGCTATTCAATATATAAAAATCGAATTTTTAGTATGCTATTCAATATATAAAAATCGAATTTTTACCTTGCTATTCAATATATAAAAATTGAATTTTTACTTCGCTATTCAATATATAAAAATCGAATTTTTTACCTTGCTATTCAATATATAAAAATCGAATTTTTACTTCGCTATTCAATATATAAAAATCGAATTTTAAATCACTAAAATTCGAGCCTTTAACCCTTTTAAAAATCTCGTTTTTAACACTTTAAAAATCTCTTCTTAAACACTATAAAAATTTGATCTTTATAAATAAAGATCAAAACTTTTCTTCATTTAAAATCAATGCTAACCTCATATTCAAAATCAATATAAATTTTATATTCATTTATAAAAATCACTTCTTAAACAAGGTTATATAACTAAAAAAAAATCACATTTCAAATACATAAGTAAATAAAGAAAAATGAAGTTAAAAACTCACCTTTGCCTAAAATAAATTTATTTCAGTCGGAGGAGGGGGGGTTTTCCGGCGTTCAAGGGTTAGGGGGAGGCATTGCAGGCCAGGCGGCGGAGGTGGAGGAGGGGAAGGAGCAAGCGGTCGAGGTGAGGAGGAGGGGCGCGGAGTGGCTGAGCGCGGCGGCTAGGGTTTCGTGGGCGATTAGGTCTCGGGACGGAGGAAGGGGCTGACGGCGAGGCATGGGGTCTGGGCAGAGGTGATGCGGCGAGGTGGAGGGTGGTGGCGTCGCCGTCGTTGGGCGACGAGGGAGGGAGGCTCGCGGGTGATCGACGGTTTTTATTTCTTCTGATTTGGTCAACGAGGAGGGGGAGAAAGATAAGGGGGCCCAAGTTATTTTATATAATTATTTATTAATTTATTTTGTATTTTGAATTTCATTAAGTACCCTTTCCATTCGAACTCGAAATTAAACCCACCGACTGTCGTCCATAGCTAATTACCCCCATTCCGAACACAATGGGATATTTATCGTAAGCTGATTCGACTGTTTCGATTAGTTTTCGTCAAAATCAACATATACTCCATATATTGAATTTGAACGCGCATTTTAATCTACAGGGGTCACATACTAACTCGAAAAATTCCAGAAAAATATTTACTAGCTTCGTATTGACGATACTGTCCTAACAAAACTAGTTTCGTCGAATTCTGAGACCGTTTGAAAAATGGCCATTTTCCAGTCGATTAAAATCAACTAAAACTGGTCAAACACGTTTTCTTTTGCCATGCTCACATATTGATTCGAAAAATTACGAAAATTGAAATCTAGCAATAACTTTACATCACGGATCCAACAAAAGTGGTTTCGTCGAAATCCGAGGTCGTTTGCAAAATCTCCATTTTTAAGGGCCTAAATTCCATAGCGACTATTCAGAATTTTCAACTGGATGTATCTTTTGATTCCCGCTATGAAATTTCGATTTTTCGGATTTGTTGGAAAGAATTTCACAATTAGATTCCATTATTTTTGGTTTCACTAAAATCCGGTTTATTTTGAATCCTGTACATCCATTTGAAGTTTGAAATCGAATTATCGAATTACCACGCCATTTTCAATTCCTTTTATAAATATAAATAAATATTTATATTCTATCGTCGATTCAAACGAATATATACGTTCGAATTATATTCAAAATAAGTTTCTCGTCGATATTATTTAAAATAATTCATTTTAAATAATCAAAATTCGCTAAAATTGCCAAAATAAAAATTTTAAATTGGCCCAGATTTCCGGGTTATTACACACAGTTTCTGTATAGGTTTGGCTAGTCATTAATGGGCTGAATTGGTGTGGCCCATTAGTGGGCTGGTTAGAGGCTATAAATAAGAGATTAGAGAAATGGAGAGGGGATTACTTTATTCATTTTCTAAGTTGTTTGAGCTTGTGATCCTCCTTGCTCAATCAAATACATCTTTCCTCTATTAAAATCATAGATCTAGATTAGAAGATCGAAGGTCAACATTGAAGAAAGGTAGATCGCATCAAAGTGATTGATTCGAAGGTCGTTCTTCATCGTTCTTTGTTGTCCGAATTAGACAATAGTGGTTTTCAAGCTATTTCGAAGATTTGGTGAGTGATAAGCATCTCTCGCACGAATTTAATCGAGTGTATGGGTTATTTTATCTTATATTCATCATTTCAAGTTTTTTTCATATAGATCTAATCGATGTAAGTATGATTTCAATTACAAACACCATAGGATCTAATCTAGGAACTCATAAATGGTATTTCATATGCTAATTCTATGATTATATCCATTTATTGATTTTATTAAGTTTTAAATCGTTGTTCTAATGTTTGTTGAGTATTGGTTGTGGTTTATTGATAATTGCGTAATTTAATGATATTTTATTGATTGAATCATTGTCGTAAAGTTGAGATTGGATTGGTTTTCGAGTATGAAATCAAGTCGTATTCAAGTGTGAATTTAGTCGGAGTTTTGAGCAGTTTTATTGTATAGATCGGGCGAAAACCAGACAATGGATCGAGCACAAAAATCCTTGAGTCACGCATGTAAAAATGGTTGATTTGGCAAGTATCTGGATGGATCGGGTGAAAGTTGTTTAACATCATTTGTCAAATTCGATGGTAGGGCATGGATCGGGCAATAAAAATTGTGGTGTTGCGCTAGAGAAAAAGGTGGATCCGCATGTGAAATTCATGAATCGAGCGACTTTTCACTTGGATTGGATCAGCTGGGTATAATAGCATTTTAGAAACGCTATGGTAAGGATGGATCAGGCGGAGATCTGGGCCGTGGATCGAGAAGGGTTGCGCATAAGGAAATGGATCGAGCTAGTTGCGCGTCCATGGATCGGGAGTTTTTTCCATTGATGGATCGGCCTGAAAATCTACAGCGTTTTTAAAATGCTATAGTAGGATATGGAATGGGAAAAAAGCCATTTGCCCTGGCAACGTGCTACGCATGTAGAAATGGGTGATTAGCCAATGCGCAACACGGTGGATCATCACCATTTCCTGAATCAGGCAGTCAGAGCCAGAATTGAACATGCGGATATGGTAGTGTTTCCAAAATGCTGTGAAATGTAGTTTCAATGTAGTGTTTAGTTTTTCATAGCGAAAAGGATGAAAATATAATGAAATGTAATATCGACCAAATGATGCATATTTTGGGTCGACGATGGCTGTGGCTTTGACGCAAATTCAAGGAGGAATGTTCGAAGTGTTTTAAAATGTCATTGATCAATGAAATGCGATGACTGTGAGGAAAACTCAAATTTGTTGAGTTTGTGGATAATGGATGCTCGAGAAGGCGCTTGAGCTATGGATAGTCGCCGATGACGACGACTAGAGTTATGGAGGCCAAGGAATCACCGCTGTCGTTGGTTCTAGCTGACTCAAAGCTGGGGAATAATAGGGACGCATAAAAGACTGTTTGAATGTCGAATTATTGCTAGATTCCAAATTTCATAATTTTTCGAATCAATATGTGAGCGTGGCAAAGGAAACTCGTTTGACCAGTTTCAGTTGATTTTAATCACTGGAAAATGGCCATTTTTCCAACGGTCTCAGAATTCGACGAAACTAGTTTTGTTAGGACCGTATCGTCAATATGAAGCTAGAAAATATTTTTCTGCAATTTATAGAGTTCGTATGTGACCCCGGTAAATTGAAATGCGCGTTCAAATTCAATATATAGAGTTATATGTTGATTTTAACGGAAACTGATCAAAACGATCGAATCAGCCTACGAGACATATCCCATTGTGTTCGGAATGAGGGTAATTAGCTATGGACGACAGGCGGTGGGCCTCGTTAGAGGTCGTATGTAATAGTCAATTTTTTTTGAAATTAAAATAATAAAATAAAAAATAAAAAAACCCTCTCCTCTCCTTTATCTCTCAGCCCCCCCCCCCCCCCCCCCCGTCATATTAACTCAGTTCAAAGAAAAAAAAAGAAAAGGAAAAAGGGGGCGCACGATCGCGCCACCCCCCTGGCCGCCGCGCCATCGCCAGTGCCGCCCCCGGCGCCGCAAACCCCCCTACCTCGCGCCTCTACTCCCTCCGTTGCCCCTCTCTCTCCTCCTGAAAACCGACGCGCAGCCCCCTTCCTCCCTCCACCAGTTCACCGCCGCACACACACACCCCCCCTTGCGCCGCCACCCTCCTCCGTTCTCTTCCTCCTCCCTGCAGCGAATCCGCCCCTCCTCCCTCTGAAAAATACTGTAAGTTTTATATTTATTTTGCTTTGTTTTTTTATTTTATTTTATTTATATTTAAAGCAATATTTTAAATTCGATTTCAGTTTATTTTTGAAAATAAAGATTCGATTTTTATTTTATGAACATCACGATAAAGATTTGATTTTTATTTTATAGAATAGCATTTTTAAAGACGAGATTTTTAAAATAGAAAAGACGAGATTTTTAAAATAGAAAAGACGAGATTTTTAAAATAGAAAAGACGAGATTTTTAAAATAGAAAAGATTAGATTTTTATATATTTAATAGCATAGTGAAAATTCGATTTGTATATATTGAATAGCATAGTAAAAATTCGATTTTTCTATATTGAATAGCAATATAAAAATATGAATTTCGTATATATAGTGGCTACGGGCAACGAAAGCGACAAAAGGGCGAAAACGACGAAGATCTCTACAATAGAAGTGTCGTGAAGTTGGGATAGCTTTTGGTGAGAATTTCTCACCTTTCAATTTCATTTTCTAGTTATATATATATACTAGGATGCAGACGGTGCTTAGTAGCACCCGACACAATCGTCCACAGACCATGGACTTGTTTGGTTGGCTGTGTAGTTGGTTAGATTATTTGGTTTGAATTGAATTGTTTGGTGAAATGAAATGGATTTGATTGATGTGTGAATGGCGTGGGCCTTCACTAGACCGGGGATAAGGCTAGGCCTCGTCCCGTTTCTGGTATCGTGCCGTTATGCCGTCGAAATTTTCTAAAATATGTTAGAAAAATAAAAATATCATTTTTATTGTGTAAATGAACTGAATAGGAATTCATGTGTTGAAATAAAATATTTTATCGTTAAAAATATAATTTTTAACGTGAATGTGAATAAATAAATATTTATAAACAAATCGGCCGATTTGTTTATATACACTGATTTGACTGATATTGATTGGGTCGATAAATTTTACACATCGCCCAACTGCACAAACAAAAATGTGTGTTTGTTGATTTGAAACCCCACACGGGTGTTGGGATGATATTTGGCGTACACTAATCCCAATTATTTAATTATTGTCGATCGATTGGTTGACAGACTGTGTAAGCGTCGATTATTTATATTTGATGCTTATGCAGTTGTGTGGTGCACTTTGGATGATGGTTGATTGTTTATCAATGTTATTATATACATGTGTTGTATGGAATCCATATAATTAACGTTATATGGTGATTGATTGGGCCTCATTCCAATCGGGACAACAATGAATATTATAAATGAAAATTCATGTGTTGAATATAAAAAAAGTCATGTGTTGACGATGTTCATGTGTTGAGTGAAATATTTTATACAATAAAATTTACATCTTTATCATATTTAAAATTAGAACTACCTTACGATTGAAGTCTAATTGAAAATCAAACGATAGATACCATAATTTTATAAAATATTTTACATAACAAAAATAGTGATGTGTTGACAGTACTCGTGTATGGAGATTAGTCGTGTGTTGAAAGAAATATAGATTCATGTGTTGAATGGAATAAATATTCATTTGTTGAATAAAATAAAGAAGTTTTTGACATATATAAAGCCGTGTTGATTAGAGTTGCGCTATTTTGACGTGAACGATATTTATATCGATTTTATTCGTTTTACAATGAATATTGAAAAGTGATTTCAAAATCTAATATTTTGAAATGGAATTCAAATTGAATTAGATAAAAATTCAAATTGAATTAGATAAAAATTCAAATTGAATTAGATAAAAATTCAAATTGAAATTTTATTGAATCAATTTGAAATGAATTCGAATTGAATAGAAAATGAATTCGATTCGAATTGAATAGAAAATGAATTCGACTCGAATTGAATAGAAAACGAATTAAAATTCGAATTGAATAGAAAATGAATTCGATTCGAATTGAATAGAAAATGAATTCGACTCGAATTGAATTGAAGCGAATTAGAATTTGAATTGAATTGAAATGAATTTGAATTCGAATTAAATAAAATTGAAATGAATCCGAATTGAATTGAAATCAAATCGATTTGAAATTGAAGATGAAGTTGAAATTGTTTTTGAAACGAATTTAAAACGATTTATAAAATACGTTTTAAAAGGAAATCGATGAAATATATATATATATATATATATATATATATATATATATATATATATAATGGCCTGAATAGAACGCGCCGCGCCGCGGTAGTTCGTGAATTTTGATCATTGACTTCAAATTGACGTTGCGGGAGATCCGACCGTCGGATTCTCCTAAAACCGGAACCGTTGGGTTCGTATCGGAAAGAGCTTTCCAATGAATATTAGAAATTTGAAATCTAACGGTTGGATTTGGAATTATGTCCAAATCAAATTTGAAAAAGGTCGTTGTAAGTGCAGTTCGACAGTCGTTGATGGAAATCGACTGTACGAGCCTTGATAAAATTATTATAAATATCTATAATTTGTGTAAAATCATGAGAAATGATTTGGGAAAAATTGGGCTGAAAAATTCCATATTTGAAAAGATAAAAATAGTTTTTTTTTATCGAAATGAACTAGTTTTGAACTAGAATTAAAATCAATTTATTTTTGAAATAAATAAATTGAATTTGAAAGTGATTTTAAAAATAATCAATATTCCCAATACGTGAATTGGGCTGGAGTTGAATCGAAACTATCTTCGGAATATTTCGATGTTGGATTTCGTGTTTATACAGATATTGTTATGGGAATTTGAAAGATATATTTTGTATCGTTATTTCCAGTACGATATTTGTTGGTTTCAGAATTTGATATTGAATATAAGCCGGTATATTTTCTATTCAGAGCCTTGTATTTAATATCGAATATGATTTGGGTTTATCGTGAATCGTGTTTTATATGACATTGTTTCTTTAACCCAGTTGAAGGTAGGATATTGATTTTTGAAAAGATTGAAACTAAGTGGAGTTTTAATGAATCTTTAATTAGGTTAAAAAGTGAATTGATAATTTAAATTATCACATCTGAAAGGTGATCGAGAATGGAGTACCACCAGTTTTGCTCCAAAGCGATAGTTAAATCTTTAATTAGATTTGAACGTGAAATGGTAATTAATTTTACCGATAACACCGTGGTGTTAGATGTGGAGTATTACCAGTTTTCTCCATGGGATATATAGGTTGGGATTGGGAAATAAAATAAATAATTACTTCGGTGTGATTCGCTAATCCCGACTAGTTAGAAATGATATCCAAAGGAGGACTATAGAATAAATTTAGAAGAATTTATCTTGGATAAAATTAATGGGAACCTTTCCCTAAGAATGTGATTTTGTGAATAAAAGAATATTCTGAATTGGAATGAGGCGTTCGTTGTGTTTGTGTAACATTTGTTTATCATATACATGGGTTATTCAGAAAGGCCGGGTTTATACCCATTCTAAATAACCGATTCGACGAGATGTCGAAGATGCAGACGGTGGTCGAAGAACGGAAGTCTTCACATTGTTTGGGTGATTACTGATGATCTCAATTGGGCTGTACACCCAAGATGAGGGAAACAGTTGGTGATCGTCTAGACGTACTTGGAGATGGATGGATATGCGAGGAAAGTGCCTCCGGTTTCGTTCAGACCCAGAACGAACTTGTAACTGGATTGTGTGTCTGACATTGGATTTTATTCTGTGTTGATTGATCTCTATTAAATATACATCTGTTTGGCGGCGGAGAATTTATTCTCTTGCTTAACGCCCTTCTATGAGACGTACGAGCTCAGAGGTTGTATATCGATGGACATCAGTCGCATGGAGTGAATTGCCAGTGTGGCACGCGTAAGTGGCAATTGATCAAGGCTTCTGTTGAAAAGCAAAGTCTTGTGGTTGATGATCAAAGCACGGCCTGTGTGGCGTAGCTTTGTGTATAACGTGAATTCGCGAGCTTCACACCTCGGTATGAGTCAAAAACGGGATACAGACCCAAGGAGTGCACGACGTTTCTTTCTAGCTAGGGTGGTGTCAGTGACCTACCAACCCTGACATTTATATACTTTTCACCTGTGTGGTTGTTGGATACGAGGCGCCTCGGATATAGGTCTGTAAGGACCGGGAAACGTGTGTTCAGGAATAATTAATCCTCAAAAGTAAGAGAGGACCGACCTTGGAGGTTCCAAAGGATCAGAGTGGGGTCCTGAGGCATTGCTAGAGTGTCTCGAACGCGGAGAGGAGCTTGCCCCTTGCCTCGGCTCATGACGGAATCCAATTTCCAATACGTGATATTGTGGTTTTAATTGTAGAACTAGTATGGCGACATGATATATGGTACCCATGCCGTCTATGATTGATATTTATGATTGAAATTGTTTTGACACTATACACCTATAATAGTATCAAGTGATTTGTTTTAAACGTACCAAGCATGTTTGGCTATTATAAGGGAAAACCCTATCCTCCGGCTTGCGTTGCATTGTGTGATGGGACCTGGGTCTTATAATAGCTTCATTTTTTCCAAAGAGCATTGCGCTGTTTTGTTATATGCACTAGTATTCTTGGGAGGAAACCCATTCCGTGTTATACGGCGTGGTCCCTTGAATTACTCTCTTTTAAAGTAAAGTTTTAAATAGCTGTTTTAGTTCTCACACCAATCACATGACTGACCTGGAGTTTATTGTTTTAACCTAAACTCTGGGTGCCCCTATTTTCCGCACGGGCAGCTAGTAGTTTTGGTTTTGCAGATTTATATTCACAGGATCCTGGTTTACAACTGGAATGATATCCGGAAAGCTCTGTATCCGTATATCACCTTCAGTTGTGCTTTGTATTATTTCCCGCTGCTATGTAATTTATTGTAATCTCTGATATTGGTTGAATGTAATTTATTCATTTATACTCTGTATATTCTTGTATCTGATGGAATTGTTGTAATAACAATGAAATGTTCTTCTGTTTGCGTTCTATTTTGTCTTGTACTCAATTCTATCCATGCTTTCCTTCACGGGGAAATTCGGGTCATCTCAGTGATTGAAGACCGTCAATCTTCCCATCGAATGGACAACGATCAAGACCCTGAATTGACTTGCTCCCAATTCAAGGGTCATGGTAATTGTCCAAACGAACATGTTTATTGCACGGATATGCGGGTACCTCCTTTCCGTACTGGACATACGGGACGAGAGTATCTCCAGTTTCGTTCAGACCCAGAACGGGCTTATAAATGGAATGTGTGACCGGCATTGTACTCCTTTATATTGTATTTATTGATTTTCTGCCGAATGTATGAACGATTGGTGACGGAGAATTTATTCTCTTGCTTAACACCCTTTTGTATATTTTGGCAAAAGATTAATAGTATGATATGTATTGACAGTGTGGCATACCAAGATGCAATGATCAAGGTTTCTTGTTGAAAAGCAGAACCTTGTGGTGACGATCAAAGCACAGCTTGAATAAGCATAGCTTTGTGTATTACGTAGCTTCACGAGCCTCACAACCCGGTTGAGTCTAAAACGGAGCAAGGGAACGCAGGGAGAGCAACACGTTTCTTTCTAGCTAGAAGTGGTGTTTGGGTTTTACACGAGCCGACATTTTACTTATGTGGATGATGGAAAGAGGCGCCTCGGATATTAGGTCCTATAGGACCGGGAAAGGTGTGTTCAGGAATAACTAATCTGCAAAATCGTATGTGTGGACCGGCCCTGCAGCTTTCCAAGGGTTCACTACGGAGGATCCTGAGACATTAGCTAGAGTGTCTCGAATCGGTACGGAGATCGTTCCTAGCCTTGACTCATGAAGGAAAACCAAATTTCCAATACGACCCTACGGAATTGATTGTATTACTAGTATGGAGGCATAATATATGGTAGATATGCTTCCTAGGATTAATACATTTACTTTGAAATGTTTTTAAAACATATATACACTAATAATAATATCAAATTCGGTTTTATCGTACTAAGCATGTTTAATCATCGTAAGGTTAAACTCTATCCTCTGGTTTGCGTTGCATTGTGTGATGAGACTTGAGTCTTATGATGATTCAATTTTTCCAAAAGCATTGCGTTGTTTTATGATTTACTTATTTATATGTTCAGTCATCTTAAACTATGCACGGCAATCCATTGGAATAAAACCCGTTCCGCGTTAGCGGCTTGGTCTTGGATTTGCCTTATTACTATTAGTTAAATTAGTTAAGAGTTCTCACACCAGTCCCATGTGTTGATACACAAGATTTTGATTAATGACAACATAGAAATAGAGATCATTGACGAGCTGAATTCATATTTATCAAAGTGGAAATCAATGAAGATCGTAGTGAAGATCAATGGAAATCATGACATGGAGCTAAGATTATATATGTGTAGGTATGGAGTCGTGTTAGATTTATGTTAAAATCTATCCTCAAAGTATAACACGAATGCACAAAACAATTTAGAAATTGAAATTAGCTAGGGCTGAAATCTGTATATTTGAAGAATTGAAAAGTCACAGAAAAAGCCCAAACGGTGCAGGCTTCGACCGGGAAAGAGTGCAGAGTGATATAGACTGTGGACCGAGGTCCTCTGGTCCACAGCAAGAAAACGGTCGACCGCCCAAAAAGGACCTGTCGACCGGTCCTGCTGTTTTTTTCACATAACGGCTATTTTTTTTCAAATACCTGTCGACCTGTTAATTTCGACCTGTCGACCTTTTTTCTTGCTGTAATTTTTCTGAAAGGATGCTTCTTTTTGTGAAGAGATTTCTATTGAATTTCAAGAGAAATGGACACAACTCTTTATAGAAACTCTTCATGAAGGAATGCAACTATTCTACACTATAAATAGACTTGAAATCATACTTTCAAATCACCGAATTTACTCTCTATTTTCTGATCTATCTTGCATTATCCTTTTCTCTAAAAAAGCACTCAAAAGCATTCAATTATCGTTTGAATCTCCAAGCATAATTAATACACTTGTGATTCAACTCGATAATTTACTTCCTAATCTTTCTAAACATCAAAATACATTTGAGGATAAGATTATAGGAAGGGTGTACTCAATCATTGACTATTCAGTGTTGAAGAAAGAACACATTCAAGGTCAAACTCTTGTAATCGTCTTGTGGGTAAGCTTGTAGCCCGTGAAATCAAGTGGGTAAGCTTGTAGCCCGTGAAATCAAGTGGGTAAACTTGTAGCCCGCAAATCAAGTAGTGAACCTGTTCCTCCGGGTGAAGTGAGGGTGTTGTTTAGTGAAAAGCCAAAGAGGAGCTTCGGGACTGGACGTAGGACGGGAAGTCCGAACCAGTATAAAATCTTGGTGTCTTTACTTTACTTTACTTTACTTTACTGCATTTAAAGTTATCTGTGATATATATATATATATATTGTTATCATATTCCGCATAGCCATATTATAGATCCTGCACAAGTCGTACACACTCGACTTTTCAATTGGTATCAGAGCAAGGTTGTTCTAGAGATCGTAACAACATCTTAGAACAAATGGCAATAAAGAAATCTAGTCAGGGATATAGAAAATGGAAGAGCAACAAAGCAGAATCAGGAGAGCAAGGAAACAAATGTCTCATCGCTAAAGTCAGATCACAATCGGTATGTACAGATTCATTATATAAAGATCTTATGTTAGACCATGAAAAATTATTGAAACTCCATAAAATTGTTTTAGCTATGTCAAAAAAGTATAAGGAAGAAAATTCCAAATTAAAAGAAGAAAACAATCATTTGGTAAAACAAGCCAAATGTTTTGAAGATACCTTAGAAGAGCTTGTTTCTCAAAAAGATTTCCTTCAAAAAGAAAATGAGCAACTAGAAGATAAAAACAATGTTCTTTTAAAGGAAATCGATCTTTTGCAAAATAGAAATATATCATTAGAAGATTCTTTAAATAATTCTAGTTCTTTAATTTCGTCTCTTGAAAAAGAGAATGGAGCTTTAACTGAAAAGAATTTAGAACTATCTAAAGAATGTGAGTTTTTAAAGGTGAATAATAATATTTTGCAAAATGAAATTTCTGACTCAAAAGAAAATTTTGAAAAGTTACAATCTTCTTTAGATAATTCAGAATCTCAAATTTTAGGTCTCAAAACTGAGAATGGTACTTTAAAAAGGAAAAATTCTGAATTAAATAAGGAAATTGATGATTTAAAGAATAACAAAATTTCTTTTGAAAATGTCAATAGCGACTTTGGAAATAAATTTGATAAAAGTGCAAATAAGTTCGCAAAATTTAATAAAGGTCAAAATGATTTAAATATGATTTTATCTAGATCTCGACCTTTACATGACAAAAGTGGTTTAGGATATAATAAAACTAATCTTAGAAATAGTACTAGATATGCTTTCATGTACAATAAAAATATTACTACTAGTACTAATGCTCATCCTAGATCCAATTATTATAGAAATTCGAATACTTCTATGACTAGAGATCTGTATAATAGATCTAGAAGTACGAAAAGGAATATCAATAGAGATTACTTAAGTATTTGGATTCCTGTAAGTTGGAAAAACAGAGAAAAATATATCGATGATTATTTTGATTCGGTAGTTAATAACCAAAATTTTATCTTTAAAGGTTCCGTTAAACCCTCTTGGGTATGGTTACCTTCCATCTAACCCATGGACCCAAACAAAGCAAGTGGGTACCAAAGTATATATATTCTACTTTTTTGCAGGTACACCACAATAAAAGGAAGGCGATTTTGATTTCTCCAAATGTCTCTGAAAACAAAATTCAGTTTATCAAATTGCACATGATCCAATATCTCCCGAAGGTACTTTAATTTATGTCTTATGTTCGATTACTGTTCTATCATGATGTTTATTATTTTTAATCGATGACAAAGGGGGAGAAATATGCATATATATATATATTTATATATATATATATATTCATGTATCATATAAATATTCATTTTATATGCACTAACATTTTGTTACAGGAAACAGTAAGTTTTTATTATACTAACAAAATGTGCAGAAAGCTTTTAGACAGGGGGAGATAAAAATATATAAGCATATATTCAGGGGGAGCTACTCAGTATCTCAAAAATATATGCAAGATATTGTCATCAATCAAAAAGGGGGAGAATGTTGATACACAAGATTTTGATTAATGACAACATAGAAATAGAGATCATTGACGAGCTGAATTCATATTTATCAAAGTGGAAATCAATGAAGATCGTAGTGAAGATCAATGGAAATCATGACATGGAGCTAAGATTATATATGTGTAGGTATGGAGTCGTGTTAGATTTATGTTAAAATCTATCCTCAAAGTATAACACGAATGCACAAAACAATTTAGAAATTGAAATTAGCTAGGGCTGAAATCTGTATATTTGAAGAATTGAAAAGTCACAGAAAAAGCCCAAACGGTGCAGGCTTCGACTGGGAAAGAGTGCAGAGTGATATAGACTGTGGACCGAGGTCCTCCGGTCCACAGCAAGAAAACGGTCGACCGCCCAAAAAGGACCTGTCGACCGGTCCTGCTGTTTTTTTCACATAACGGCTATTTTTTTCAAATACCTATCGACCTGTTAATTTCGACCTGTCGACCTTTTTTCTTGCTGTAATTTTTCTGAAAGGATGCTTCTTTTTGTGAAGAGATTTCTATTCAATTTCAAGAGAAATGGACACAACTCTTTATAGAAACTCTTCATGAAGGAATGCAACTATTCTACACTATAAATAGACTTGAAATCATACTTTCAAATCACCGAATTTACTCTCTATTTTCTGATCTATCTTGCATTATCCTTTTCTCTAAAAAAGCACTCAAAAGCATTCAATTATCGTTTGAATCTCCAAGCATAATTAATACACTTGTGATTCAACTCGATAATTTACTTCCTAATCTTTCTAAACATTAAAATACATTTGAGGATAAGATTATAGGAAGGGTGTACTCAATCATTGACTATTCAGTGTTAAAGAAAGAACACATTCAAGGTCAAACTCTTGTAATCGTCTTGTGGGTAAGCTTGTAGCCCGTGAAATCAAGTGGGTAAGCTTGTAGCCCGTGAAATCAAGTGGGTAAACTTGTAGCCCGCAAATCAAGTAGTGAACCTGTTCCTCCGGGTGAAGTGAGGGTGTTGTTTAGTGAAAAGCCGAAGAGGAGCTTCGGGACTGGACGTAGGACGGGAAGTCCAAACCAGTATAAAATCCTGGTGTCTTTACTTTACTTTACTTTACTGCATTTAAAGTTATCTGTGATATATATATATATATATATATATATTGTTATCATATTCTGCATAGCCATATTATAGATCCTGCACAAGTCGTACACACTCGACTTTTCACCATGACTGACTCATAGTTTGTTTTCTCCTTTGCAAACTCGGGTGCCCTCTTTTCTACATGGGCAACCAAGTAACAGGTTTCACTTTCTTTGGAGTCGCTGTGTTTGGAGCTTTCTTGGAGTTGCTTAGTTGAGGTGATGATTTGGAGCTATGAAGACTATCTATCATTTGTCTTTTGTTGCATTTTATCTTTAGACTTTGAGACATCCGAACTTATTCTATTTCCAGTTGTTCTATTTTGAAGTTTGAAACTTATCTCCTTTTGCTGAACTTGATGTAATAATTTAGGACTCTGTGACTGTGGAATTCTATGGTTGATGACATTCATATTTCCGTTGCTATGATGTAATTATTATATAGTTTTCCTATGATATGTTGTATCTGTGATCTGTATTGTTGTATTTATGTTGTATTCCAAATGATTATTCCTTACTTTCACTCGTGGAAGTTTAGGGTCATCACATGCGATTATGTTAGTTTGGGAATGAAGGGAAAACATTGAAATTGGGCATATCCTGTGAATTGGGAATTTGAGCATAATTGTTAAAAAGGTGAAAATTGGCATAATTTGAATAATGTATATGTATATGAATTTGGACATATAATTCACTATGAACATATTTGGGGAAAAGGGGCATGAAACCTATAATGAAATAAGTGAAAATTGGCTAATAATGAATTGCCTAGGTTTATAGTAATTAGAAATTGTAATTGCGCATAGACACGAGGTTAGATTACACTTGTGGTGGAAGTTTGCCCGGAACCGCCCGGCACATCCAACAACCACAAGTGGTGAATCTAATGTAATCGGTCCAGGTGCACAAATACGAGACATGCTAAGACATGAGGTTAACCCAGATTTGTGGATTAAGTCTGCCCGGACCTGCCCGCATGTCCAGCATCCACAATGGTAGGCTTAATGTGTGAGGTCAAGCATAATGTAACCATGGATGAAAATATGGTAATAAATCTTAAATACGTAACCTAGTTGAATCCATAGTGATTGTATGAACATGAACTTAAATTGTTGTTAAGTAAAGAGGGTGGGTTAAGTAAATTTGAGGGGTGGGTAATATTTACATATAGGCCCACGAACTTAACCAGATAGGGTTATGTAATTAAAGACACCTAGTGGTAAGCATAACCTATGAAAATGTTGAAGTTATGTAATTAAAGACACATTTTGGGGTAAGCATAACTGGTAGAAATGATAGGGTTATGTAATTAAAGAAACCTAGTGGTATACATAACCTATGGAAATCCTAGTGGGGATACAAGACAAAGGGGTGAGCTTGTATCATATTGTGTGCGACCCATTTCAGTCAGTAACCCTTAAGAGGTATCAAATGAGTACTCCGAACTAGGTCGGAGTTGGGGCATGCTTACAGGGCTGAATGTAAGAGATCTGAACAAGGAGGATAGTGTGGGCGGCGTAAACCGATCGGGGACATGTGCGTGCATGGGCCGGGTTGAGGGGGATAAGACGACCTTGACACCAGTAGGTATAGTTGTGCACATCAACGAAGGGTTGCCACTTTAGAAAGTGATACCTTATACTGTGGGGCTGGCACAGAGTATCTACGGAGTAGGGAGCCGATCGATTAGGGTAGTAGTTAGGGTACATCTGGACGTATACCTAAGTCTACCATTAGATAGTTGTTGGGATCATCCCATTCTGGTTATACTAGTATGAGTGCAGAGTAATCATTAGAGAAGCATATACACTATATCATGTTTACCTTGTCATAATTACCTTTTATGGTGTTATCTTTCTTATCCACTTTATATGTCTGTCATGCTACTTTTACTTATTTGCTTCCTAAAAGTACCTAGACTCGCCAGACTTTATGTCTGACCTTTTTTGTTTCCTCTTCTTTCTTCCATTCCCCCTCTCCCCCTAGGTTCGCAGGGTGGAAATTCTCAGGCTTAGTCTGGACTCAGTTATCGTCTTGCTAGGAGTTGCTTTTGAAGTATAGCTCAAATTCTTATCTCTACTATGGCTTTGTCTCTTTTTCGGGAATTATGTTTTTTTTGTGTATTTATGTACTTTGATGGTACAAGACAGAAGTTATATTATTGTAATAGCTTTTATGTAGTTTCAAACTCATGATATTTTGGACCATGATGTTACGAATTATGTTTTAAATAAATTTTGAAATTCTGCTGCTATCTTTTATTTCTATCTTGTAATATTCTATGTCTGTTTACCTATAACGCTTCATGAAACTTAATGCGTTCTCTTATTGAGTGACATTAACGGACGTAGGGTGTCATAGAAGGTATGAAGAGGGAGTTGGAAAGTTCATTTCCATGTGCATAAACTGTCAGTTAGTGAAAGCTGAACAGAAGAAGCCAAGTGGATTGCTTCAGCCATTGGAAGTTCTTACCTGGAAGTAAGAGCAGATATCGATGGATTTTGTCGATGGACTACCTAGAACCAGGGCAGGAATCGAAGGGATTTGGGTTATAATGGATCCCTTGACTAAAAGCGCCACGTTTATTCCTGTTAAGCCGACTAGGACAGCATCGAAGTTGGCTGAGTTTTATATTAAATGGATAGTACAATTCCATGGTATCCCGAAGTGCATGGTGACTGATCGAGATCCATTATTCACAAGTTGATTTTGGAAGAGTTTGCAGAAGATTTGGGAACCGAGTTGCGTTTGAGTACGTCTTATCATCCCCAAACCGATGGTCAAACCGAGAGGGTTAACCGAGTTTTGGAAGATCTCCTAAGGGCTTATGTATTGGAGTTCAGAGGGTCATAGGAAGACCATCTACATTTAGTTGAGTTCACGTACAACAACAACTACCACTCGAGCATTTTGATGGAACCATACGAAGCGTTGTATGGAAGACCGTGTAATTCTCTAGCATGTTGGTTAGAGACTGGAGAAAAATTGATATTGGGCTTGAGATGATTAGAGAGACCTTGGATTGTGTCAAGATCGTTTAGCAACGAAAGAAGGTAGCCCAAGATCATTAGAAGAGTTATGCTGGTAAGCATCAAAAAGATTTGGAATTCAACATGTATGATATGGTTTTCGTGAAGATTTCGCCGTTAAAGCATGTTGTTCGATTCGGATGTAAAGGAAAGTTAGCTCCAAGGTTTGTTGGACCGTTTTCGATAGTCGAACGGATTGGAAAGCTCGCATATAGATTGGAGATACCTGAGAAGATGTCGAGTGTGCATAATATTTTCCATATGTCGTCTATGTAGAAGTGTGTGCATGATTCAAACGTGCTAGTATCTCCAGAAAAGTAGGAAGACCTAGAAGTCAAGAATGTAGTTATGAAACCATGTAACCACTTCGCGTTGTGTGGAATGACATGAAACAAATTAAGAGGAAGACGATTAAGCTAACCAAGGTGCAATGGAGTGAGGATGATGACGATTGTACGTAGTAGACGGAAGAGAGTATGAAGACATTCCGTCCAGAACTCTTTGTCGGTATGACGCATTAATCTCGTGTCACCTTAAACATTTTAACTTGTATTACTTCATTAGAATTATGTGTGCTAGGAGAAGGCTGTGGATGCATGGCATGATGGATGCTAGTTTGTATGGTAAATTGGTTGCTTGTGGATGATAGACATGTAGAATTGTTTTGGTTGCTTGAGTTGTAAAAATCCTAAAGGGGAAAAGAATGTAACTATTAGACTAAAAAATGGTCCTAACACCCAAATTGCCATATTAGAGCATAACATATGAAGAAATAACTGGAAAATATGAGAAAAAGCAAGACAACGGGATTTTTATAGTGGTTCGGCGTTAATGAGCCTGCATCCACTTCATATTTTCTCATTTCATTCATAGATTACAATTACAAGGAGTATAGTCACTCAATCGCTCGAATTAAATAAATTATTCCCTCTGAACGCATTGATTTTATTGAGGAAGATGGTGTTTATTCGTGGAGAAGTGTAGGCCATGGCAGCTGTGGACAAGGAGATGCCAAAAGTCCCTTTAATTTACCATACAATGGGGTATTTATAGCTGTAGGAGAGCTGATGTGAAGACCGGGTCATGGTAGGACACGTGGAGCCCGATCCGGAAAAGTAGGAGCGGTTATAGGCACAAGAATAGGTCAAGATCTACATGTGCAGTAGTAGGTTCTGGTCACGGTTTGTTGTCACGGTTCATGAGCCGGGATGGTGAGCTAAGATGAGGATCTGGTGGTGATGGTCAGGTCACGTCATGGACCCGAGGGTCACGAACCACCCTCAGAAGGTGGTCATGAACCGCCCTTAGGAGGAGGTCACGAACTGCCCTCAGTAGAGGGTCACAAACCGCCCTCGAGAGGGGGTCACGAACCGCTATGGGGCGAGCCGATAGGGGGCGAGCAGGCCTTCACAAATGATAAAATCCAAGTTGTTCCATATTCAGCCACTTCATCCGAGTGATTGTTGATCAATGTATGTTCATATTCAAGTTCTTTGCTTTAGGTAGCCTGTCACAAAGCAGGCTAACACCCCCCTAAAGTACGTCTTATTGCAGATGAGATGTGCATTGAATATGTTGAGCTAAATCTCTCTGGAATGTCATTTATCCTTGAGAAGGCTTTGTCCAACTGTTGCATTGCTTCCAGGGGAGCTAGTCAGGCCAAGTTCTATGGAAGGAGTATTCGAGATGATCAAGTAATTGTTTAAACCTCGTCGAATCAAGGGGTTTAAATCATTCATCAAAAGTCATGGCTCCCGAGTGTGATTCTACACTCATAGGTCATTGCTAAACAACGTTATTTTCCTACACAGGTCAAGCACGTTGTCGAGTCAGAATTTCTTTTATGTATGAGTCAATATATGAAGTAGCCATCTAAATCATTGGGTAGTTCAAGAATCCTCGAGCTTTGAGTCGGTATCTCGATGGTTGGGACAAAGCACATCAGAATCAACATATGAATTTGTCTCTTGTACTCGGCTTTGGTCTATATTGATACCATGATATTAGTCTAGGACTCCATGATCGCATCAAATCATAATAATAAGGAACCTGAAAGCCATGATCACTTCGGATCATGTTAATAAACAAAATCAAAAATCCATGGTCGCATCGGACCATATTTAAAGGAATCCACAGTTTCTATGGATCATTTCACAATCCAATGATCGCATACAAGTCATTAAGGGACGTAGTGGAAATCATGTGAAACAATATCCGCATGATCGTCATAATCGCAAAGCAGTAGAGAATTTTGTCACACCTTCCATACGGTGTAGTATTGATTTGAGTCTTGAAGTTCACATTTGACCCGCAAGCTGACTCACTTGAATGGAAAGATGAATCAGGTCATACTGCAGAGACGTAACGTATATGCTTTGATTCTCACCACAAGCCAGGGCCGTTTTCAAAGTCAAATTGCGAGTCGACGTTCATTCTCTTAGTGCCATTGAAGTACAAGAGAAATCAGCTCATATGTCCTCAGCGCCGCTGGGGGTTGAGTTGAGCCAATGTGACATATGGTCTTTAAGCTTTTATACTTCTCGTCGCTACACTGGGTAAGAATTGTTTGTTCAATAGCCTTAGCCAACCAAAGTCATTCTGTGCTCTCACTCAAGTCAGCAAAAGTTGGTGTTGTATATGCAAATGTTCAAATTACACTCGCTTTGATATCGTATGTTCTCTTTAGTCAGATAGTGAGGATTGCCTCATCGGGAATCGGCGGATTCAGTTACTCCCATCAGATTAGTTGTGGAGTTAAGTAAGCTTGTTAAATGCGAGTGGATGAATGTCATTATGAAATTAGTTGGGCCCTTCCATTCATGCTTCAGCATAGTCCGAAATGGTCACTACAGTCTTGTCGAATCTGTTTCTCACGGTTGGTTCCGTTGAGCTTGGTATCTTGGGCTCGATCAGTGAAATAGGTTCTCTCCGGGACTGCATACTCCTATTAACCTTTTCTAGGGCTTTTCCTTTTGTACTTATCATTTCAGCAGTTTGATGGTGCTCCATTCTCTATCGTAAAAGCATCAAGATTATCCGTCTCGACATTAGCACCTTCTTGTCATAGAAATCTGTCCACCTTAGGGTTGAATTCGTCAAAGCCTTCGAAAAAAATATTATTATAGAGAGATATAGAGGTTCGCTGGAATAATAAGAGATCCCGATCCCGTGTAGAAAGGGATTGTGATCGTCGTTATCCACATATTATTGAGAAGTGCCGCCTCTCGAGGGGCGCCGAATCAAGTTGGCAAGTAAATTGCCACCAAGAAGATGCCGCATATTGCCAAGATCAGGGCTAGTGCCCCCAGCATCAAATCCAAGGTTATGAGGGGGTCTTTGCTAATTTCCCGCTATCGGGTCGAACTTGCTACCGGATTGCAGTTCGACTCATTCGACCTGACCAGATTCATTTTCTTCGAATTGTTGCGTTCCAGCTTGGAGTTGAGCGTGTTCTGATGCTTGAGTGTCCATTCGAGTTGGAGCTGAAGTTATTTGTGCAGGAATTGAGTTTTTTACAGTTCGTCCACTCCCATCTAAGATGTTGCGGGTAGTTTTTCCATCATCCATGTTTTCATCCACTACGTTTTGGATCGAAGCCACATGTTGCACGCCTGGTGATCGATTCGTGCCTAACTCGAACTGGTGGTTGCGACCTGATCGAGTCCAAGTCCGTCACTGCTTGAATTTTGATTCCATCATTTCAAGTGAGTTAATGATTGTTGCTTTGCTTTCCAATACACCGCTGGTGCCCTCAGCGTGAAATTTTGAAATAGGTGAAAGTAGGTCATGGGCTTCTTGGTTCTGCATATGCAATAGCCGTCAATCAGGCTTTTGTCATTTGATTCTGGATCGTGATGGTGATCAAAGGTATGCAGTTTAATCCTGAGAAGTCATTTTATTGGTTGTAGTTTGGGATCTTGCGAAGCTGTGAGGATAATAAATGTACATAGAGTCATCCGACAATTGAATCATGTTACTCGAAGCTTGTATCCCGTGCACCCTCATCCCCGGGGGTTTTGCTGAGTAGTAGACACTGAATCCATATCTTCTCTAGGTTCGTACTCCCTCTTCGCACCTTGTCTCGAAGTTGAGTGAAAATCGATTTGTTGGAACCCAGCCCATACCAATCTCTTATCTCATACCCAGACTCTGAGGAATCGGCATCAAGGGAAATGTTGGAGGCGAAATGGCTGCATCTTGTCCAATTATTGCATGGGATATATCCAGCCTTATCTGAGCTTCCCATTCTGGAAGTAGGTTGGGATCAGCTAATGGATGTTCTCTTTGCATTTGTTTCCTAGTCCTCAAGGGGCCTGTCACGATCACAACATAAGTTAAACACAGGCACATAAGGTATGCTGTTTATAAATATTTTCAATAGTTATGCCCCCAGTCCAGGGTAACGGCATAAGACAGGTGGTCGGATCACTTCCCTTATAAATTCAGACATGTATGCATGGTTGTTGCTTTCAGAACATAAGTGATACTATTTTTCAAGTATGAAGGAAAAATAATTTCGGATAATTCAAGAAATCCATAGTCTATAGGAATCCAGAATGTCACGATTGCATCGGATCGTATTATGGTCAGGTAGAAATATAAGAATTCTAAGACTTCGCTGTGTCCTTCCAGCTACGAGTATTAAGCCGCATGACATGTCATTGAATAATCCACTCCTAAGGTCTCCTCGCTGTTGCCGCCTTGAGTCGCATATGAAGTTTAGCATTAGGCACCCGCGCCAGGCTTTTGGACGCGCCCCTTTGTTTCTTTTCCACTGGCCAATTGTCATTGCTGCGAGTTCTATCCTCGCGTTCCTGACCAGTTTCCCTTTGTAAATATGCATTCAATAAACAAAGTAGTATTCCATATTGTTGTTATCGTAGGGTGTAATGTGTGTGTATTCCCCCCAATCAATCATGAATGAAGTGCTTGGCCAGGGCTTGTTTAGGATTGACTAGGATCGACAATGTATTACCCCCCATATCCGGGGTGTCCGAGCTCAGCTTTCATTCTAGCCGCTGATCCAGCAACGGGGTAGGAGCCCTTTCGTGGCATGTAATGCCTTTTACTCTCATGTCGTTTTCCCAGTATATAATTCGAACTTAGCTTTCAGTCTACTCCCCGATCCTTCAGCGGGTTAGGAGTTCATTTGCAGCGCCAGTCCCTGGTGCCTTTATACTCTCCCGTCGAATGCCAAGAGTAGAATGGAAGTAAGGCATTCTTTTAATCATGGAGCACCTTCACGCCTTATGGACATCTAATTTCTTCATCCTTCATACTCTCTCTCGAATCTTGAGAGTTAGAGTGGTGGACGTCATCTTCTCTTCCTTTATTCTCTCCCTCGAATCTTGAGAGTTAGAGTGATTCAGGCGAAGAGTCATATCATTCACCTCGGTGTTCCTTCTACACTCTAATTCAAAGAGCAGGATTCTGCCGTTTCGAGTGTCGTTCTCAAATTCGGTTCTATTCCATACTCCACGCTTCACTCTGGTGGATGGAGCTTTTTGGGCAAGCGGCCGGATCAAACTTGCCGAGGCGCTACCTTATAATTTTCGATTCATGGGTAGACGGTGTTGTTTGCCATAATCAAGTCTCTCTCGTCCCATCAACTCATGGGATGGAATTTGGTCGGACGTCACGATATCGTCGTTAATACCATCCGTCAAGTCATGAGAGTTAGATTCACGGATCGAGGAGTCTTTAATTATGGTGTACCCATCACACTCATCCAAGGTTTATATTCTTATCCAAGATCTGAGGGTTAGAATTAGTTAGAAAAATAGCTGGAAAACGTTTGCTAAGGGTTGGCTTTCCTCTGAACAATCTATGGGAGGAGTGGTCGACACAAAACTTCAGGTACCATGTAGACGGTCGAGCTGCGTCCATCTGGAATCAAACTCCATCTTTGAAATGCTAAAGTCAATGTACAATTAACTTGAGGTCTTCCATGTGTGAGCCAAGGATTAGGTGTTCATCTCAAATTCACCTTGAGCTATACACCTTTCCTATAACGGAGGATTTGGCTTTGTAGACGAGCAGTTTATTTGAGCTCGTTATGGTTTTGTTCCATAACTCCATATGCTGTTATTAAAATTCTGATCGGTATCAAATCCGGGGAACCTTCACCATACACATATTAATTCATCTGAGTTAATTATATCAATAACTCATAAAGCATGCAAATATAAGAGTCATGGTTAAAGAATAATCCTGTCAATGGAAAGAATATCATTAGAAACGGAAATGGCATTGCTAGTTCTTTGTAGGTCCATTTTGCCTCGTCTCGTCTCTGTCAGGGGATGGCTGCCAAAACCTTAAGCCGATGACGAATGTCTTTTCAAATTATTGAGGGGCGGAAGTCCCAAGAATAAATGGACCCTGATCGAGGTCTTGGAGTGACAAGGCCGCATGTCCTTTGAATCTCCTTCTTGCCCCATGTCGAGGGCAGGGATTGAGTGTCAGGGAATCATGTTACCGCTAATAGTAGCACATCATCACATTGGTGCTAGGACTGTAATTGGTAGGAAAACAGTGGATTCATGCTTATAGAAATTTTTACACTTTCCATGCTGAGAAATAGGATATAGCGGTTGGAGAGATAGTGATATCTTGTAAATTTATCGATATGCCTTCGATCCCATGTTAAGGACAAGGGTTGATACGCAGATCATCACTCAATATCCAGACTTGAGTGTTTTAGACCTTTAACTCGTCAACCTTCGGGAAAAGCTGATGTGATCGGTCATGAAAAATTATGATGTATCGGCTTTGAATTAGATGATGTAATCTCGAGTAATACAAGATCAAATCTCCAGTTACCCCCCAGCATTTGGGGCATGAGTTTGCTTGGCATATAATCGATGAAGGGAGTGGAAGTGTTAATCTTCACTTTCTAACATCAAAATGTCATTCATCAGAAGTTTCATTCTTGTAAATCTCCCATCTAGCGGGAAGCCAATTTGTGATTTCGATGAATCATTCAGGCGATGAATTCTTGATGCATAAGGAACGATGGAACGCCTTTCACTTCTTCTTGCTGGATGCATTCCGTGGTGTAGGAAGTTCTTCGTGGGGTTGTCCATGATTCTTTTTCGGGTTCGGTCTCCAACACCGGATCAACTTCCATCTGATCAATGGTCGAACTTTGTAGTATCTTGATGGGGATCATCTCCATCTCTTGTGGATTGTCAGAACTTTCTAACTTGGCCAGATCATCCGCCTTCTGATTCTCTGTATGCAGAATATG
The DNA here is from genome assembly GCA_030737875.1 of Allium sativum. Classification (NCBI taxonomy): domain Eukaryota; kingdom Viridiplantae; phylum Streptophyta; class Magnoliopsida; order Asparagales; family Amaryllidaceae; genus Allium; species Allium sativum. The sequence continues at coordinate 320,127,455 of CM060926.1, forward strand.
GGACGTGTTGTAATGTTCTCGTCCATCCAACAGCTCCTCTACCCATTCTAGGTAATTAGTGAGTCGTTGTTCCTTCATTTGGATTCCCTTCGGATCTAGCGAAAAACAATCTGAGAGTCATAAAAGGTGTTCAGTGCCACTATTTCCAACTCCTTAGCGAGTTCCAACCCAGTGAACAGGGCCTCGTATTCGGAATCGTCGTTAGTAGTGCAAAATTTCAATAATAAGACATAGTGAATTGACCGCCCTTCTAGATTCTGCTAGAGCGGGTCGATCAAAATCTCGATCGGATAAGCTTAAATGCGATAGCATTACTTGCAAGGCTTCAAGTAATGTTCATACATTATATCACAACTGAAGTATGATGTAGAGAGCTAATGGTTGATTCATATTTGCTTTGATTTCGAGCTCTCATCTCTTAACCAAGGTCATACCGCGGCTGATGCATAGTCAAGTTGTTATCATCTGGGCAAGGATCCATAGGTCCAATCGTGGCATGTGGTGGATCAACTAGTACCTAACTCTGGGCACCAAAGTGTGTTGATGTAACATTTATCCGATAGAAATCAATCGTTATCAATGCAGTTGATAGCAGATAGGCATTACAAAAGTTAGCTAAGCTATTCAGGGAGCGAACCACAGGACATATTTCTTTCACCATGTCATTCAAGTGAGGTATAGCTTCGTAGTGCTAGGATCCTCAGTTGCTTTTTGATATCCCATCATTGGGAATCATGATCGCTAGGATCATATGAACTACCTTCGGAGTAGCGCCCGGACTACTTCGTATAACCATCATTTGGGACTCCGCCGATTGGACAGGTTTGAGTCACATAGACCAGGCGATCACTACTCGTTCGGGAACAACATTGGTTGCATTGGTGAAATCTATACATCATCGGAGTCCTGGAAGAGGAGGTTGGCAAGAGATAATCATTGTCTTGTATGCTGTCATAGCCGGCATGCCAAATCTTTTCAATAGCTCCTCACATGGAATAACATCCGTAAATGGGTGCTATGACTCTAGGAAAGATCCTAGTCGTTGCCAAGTTACTATCGATATCCTCGGACTATCTACCGAATTTCGGTTGATAAGTGTTGGTGATAATTGTAGAACAAAACATATTCCGAGTTGAAGGCGAGCCATGCTCTGAGCCGAAAGCAAGCCATCAGCGGGTCCGAGCGCAGCATAGATGGGGGTCCGGGGCCCCACAGTCCCGACGGTGATCGAGCCTTTTCTGAAATGATCAGAAAAATGCATTTTTTCTAAAAACTGTCACTTTTTCGGGTTGGGTCGTGACCCTTGTCCGTCATTCATTTTTAGGGTCATGGGTTGCATACATCACCATGAGCTGAGCAGATTGAGTGAATCATTTCAAATTGTGGTTTAGGCATTTCTTTGGCCCGTGGGTCACGGTTCGTGATGCCTACATGCTCAAGTTCTGGTTGGATCATGACCTCTGTTCATCATCACTTTTCTGGGTCACGCTTAAATCAGGGTCCTCGAATTGGGTCACAACACTTGCAAACCATGTCACAATCCAATTGCAATACCTTCCTTTAACCAGGATCGGTTCGTGACACTTGCAAACTATATCATGAGCCAGCATATTGATACGTGACTGGCTCCTATGCCATACGTAGTAAATTGTTTTTTGCAGATTATTAAAGTTGTGGCTCACATGCAAACATACATTGTTTAACGCACAGTAACGAAATGCCATGTGACCTGGTTGTTTCCAAACGAGGTCTATGTCCCTCATCTGGTCCCACTCGTGATTCACTTCACGATCCGCATACATGGAAGCGAGCAGGTCAGGGATTGATCCACGAGTCGAGCGTGTAAGCGTGTTGCTTCATGAACCGAGTAGATCAGGGGTTAGTTGCTCCCACTCCACGATCCGACAAGAGGCTATGCTAGCACCTGCAATGTTGAGCATGACCTGATAGCTGGAGCTTCAACGATCCAAGACTGAGTTAGTGTGGCCAACGTCCTACTTCCGAAATGCACGACCCAAAGATTATCTACACTTACGAACGATCCATGATTCCATATCACTCTGCATGGAGAAGAACTGACCCATCTGGATTTACTGCCAATGCAGTTCACAATTGCTTTACGTTCGTTGAAATATGCCCAGTTGGAAATGTCATGCGGTAATAAAATATATATACTTTATTTTATATTGTTAATCCATCATTTATAAACTATCACAATTATTGAATGTGAACTGATCCACGGATGTACCCTATACGATCTAAACATATGTAGCATGCCCCACGCGCATAACACGTTATAACATGGTCCAAGATAAAAGTGCATTAAGTCATTTATACAATGGACCATTCACTTTCCAAGACAGACCGATGTTCTGCTGCCACCCTTTATCCGAACCGAATACTTCCACATGCTAGAGCTGCTATTTCTATTCTTTGTAAGTCATTGGAAAGCAGCGAATTTGTAGGATTTCCTGATTGGAGTAGGCAATCCAATAGTAGAATAGAGAATCCTTATATGCTGAGAATCTTCATTTCTCAGTGAAAGCACGAAAATGTTAGAACAAAAAATGGTCGTAGAACCCAAATTTTCAGATTTAGAGCATAGGATATGAAGAAATAATTGAAAAATACGAGAAAAAGCAAGACAATGGGATTTTTATAGTGGTTCGGTGTCAATGAGCCTATATCCACTTCATATTTTCTCATTTCATTCATAGATTACAATTACAAGTAGTATAGTCACTCAATCGCTCGAATTCAATAAATTATTCTCTCTGAACTCATTGATTTTATTGAGAAAGATGGTGGTTATTCGTGGAGAAGTGTTGGCCATGGCAGCCGTGGGCAAGGAGATGCCAAAATTCACTTTAATTTTCCATACAGTGGGGTATTTATAGATCTAGGAGAGCTGATGTGGAGATCGAGTCGTAGTAGGACACGTGGATCCCGATCCAGAAAAGTAGGAGCGGTCATAGCCTCAAGAATAGATCAAGATCTACATGTGCAGTAGTAGGTCCTGGTCGCGGTTTGTGGTCACGTTTCATGAGTCAGGATGGTGTGCTGAGGTGAGGGTCTGGTGGTGATGGTTAGGTAAGGTCATGGTCCCGGGGGTCACGAACCGCCTCAGGAAGGGGTCATGAACCGCCCTCAGGAGTGGATTGCGAACATCCCTCAAGAGGGGGTCGCGAACCGCCCTCAGGAGGGGGTCATGAACCGCTAGGGGGTGAGCAGGTCTTCAGAGATGACAAAGTCTAAGTTGTTCCATATTCCACCACTTCATCCGAGCGATAGCTGATCAAGTATGTTCATATTCAAGTCCTTTGGCCTGGTCACAAAGCAGGCATTTTACATATTTGAGGATCGTAAAATATTTTTATTTAATTCTCTTAGGCTTGGATCATTCTCATATTTTGATATGTTGTTTATGGGGATGTGAGACATGTCCATAATTTTTACCAATTTTTTTGTGACCATTTTTCCCATGTCAGTTTTGTACAGGGCATAACTTTGGAATGAATTAGGTGCTGAGATTGATTTCATTGGAAGGTAAATGATATTTCCAATTCCGTGGAGTGGTCACATTAAAGATTTGGTTCAGTGGTTTGAGAGAAATCACTATTTTAGTGCAGCACAATTTCTGTACATGTTTGGATTGTCATTAATGGGCTGAATTGGTGTGGCCCATTAGTGGGTTGGTTAGAGGCTATAAATAGGGGGTTAGAGATATGGAAAGGGGTTTCCTTTATTCATTCTCTGATTTGTTTAAGCTTGTGATCCTCCTTGCTCAATCAAATACATCTTTCCTCCATTAGAATCATAGATCTGGTTTAGACGATCGAAATTCAACATCGAAGAATGGTAGATCGAATCGAAATGATTGATTTGAAGGTCGTTCTTCATCGTTCTTCACTGTCTGGTTTATAGATTAGTGGTTTTTATGCGATTTCGAAGATTTGGTGAGTGATAAGTGTCTCTCGCATGGATTAAATTGAGTATATGGGCTGTTTGATTTTATGTTCATCATTTCAAGTTGTTTTCATATAGATCTAATCGATGTAAGTATGATTTCAATTCCAAATACCATAGGATCTAATCTAAAAACTTATAAATGGTATTTCATATGCAAATTCTATGATTAGATCCATTTACTGATTTGATTAATTGTTAAATCATTATTTTAATGTTTGTTGAGTCTTGGTTGCTGACTTGTTGATAATTGCGTGTGTTAGATCAAAATTTGGACCTAACACCCAAATTGTTCTGAAGCTTATGGAGTTTCGACTGAAGAATGAGAAAAAAGGAAATAACACACAGAATTTATAGTGGTTCGGTGTTAACGAGCCTACGTCCACTTTATATATTATTGATTATACTTTGAAAGCTAATACAATCAAGGATTTCTCTCAATATTTTTGTATTTTGACAACAATGGTGGATTCAGTACTCAATATTGCCAAAAAGATCCCAAAAAATGCCAAGCTCCGGGCTATTTATAGCTGATTTTGTCAGGTGAGTCGTGGCTACACGTGGCACGAATCCCGAGAACATCGGATCGCATCGCCACCGTTGAGGAAATAGTCAAATTAGCCGTTGTGGACAGGTGTCGCGATCTGCTTGAAAATCGGATCGTGCAAATGGGGAGAATTGGTCCAAATGACGGTTGGGGACACGTGTCGCTAGATCCATGCGTCTCGGATCGCTGAAGACTAGCTCACGCTTGAACGGGTCAGAGGGTTCGCCACGCATCAGGGGATCAGATCAATCAATACTGGGCAACAACATATGCATGGATCGGATCGCATAGAGGTGTCGTTTCGCTGATGAAATAGGGGCGATCCGTCGAGACGCGATCTGATGGTGGGCGAGTCGATAGCGTGCGATCCGTCATCGGGCGAGTCGATAGCGATCCATTCCTTCATATTCTTAGAGAACGTGGTTTCATGCTTTCTTCTTATGAATGATCCTAGGTGGCTTGATCAAAAAGCGAGCCAACATTTTGCCCCCTCGAAGTATGTTTTATCGATGATGGAACATGCTTCGAAGCTATAGAATCGTCTTTTCTCAACGAGTCGCGGATCAGAGAACGATTCTCTTTCTGGGAGTTTTCAGAATCCTCATTCCTGAATTTATCGATTCGGATCGCGGGCTCGACTCGCGGTCTGTTAGCGAGACATTCGTTCCGTTCTTGGGTGTGCACTTGGGCCTCGGAATGAAACGGGCTCCTCCTCGAGTCATGGTGGGCTTTTGGTTCGCGGCCCGCCTATTTTCGTGGACCGAGTAGGACAAAAAAGGGGAGACAAACGGTCGCCCTTTTGCCTATATAAGTCGATCCTCCCCTCTTCGCTTTCCTTCTTCTTCTTTTTTCTGCCGTATCGTTTCGCCTGCACTGTCGACGAACGAACCCAAGTTTATTAAACCTTCGAAAATCCGAGCATTTCCGCAATTTTTAGAAAGGTAACTCCACAAAAAGCATTCTTATTCATGAACGCTGCTCTTTCATGAAATTTTTCGACTAATTTGAGTGAGAAACGATGGAAACTTGGGATTTTCCGAAGGAATCATCAAGACGCCCTGGCTGACGGGCGTAGAACTCGGAGTTCGAGGATGGAAAGGAGAGGAGGAAAACGAAGGAGGAAGGAGAAGAGGGAAGACCAGTTCGGATCGTGGGAAAGGAGAGGAAAGGAAGAAGATGAAGGCGAGTGGCGAGACGGAAGATCGTGGTGACAGCAAAGGCGCGTATCGTTGGGGGCTGCAACGATTCGTGAAGGAGCATCCCTTTGCCCTACGATTCGATGGGGGGCGATCCCTCTGCCTTGCGATCCGAAAAGGGGGCGATCCCTCTGCCTTGCGATCCGACTCATAGCTGACGATGCGAAGAAATTTCAAACTTTAATCAACGCCTTATCACCATAAAATTCTGAACAGTTAGGCTAGGGCCTTGACGTTGGACTTTCTGGACTAAACGACCACATAATTTGACTGCATATGACGACTAATATTTTGATGATCTTGATTGCTTTCACGCTTTATTTTTAATGCACACACACCGGCACTTGCACACACGGGGGACGGGTAGTATTAATCTCATTGTTCATGTTTTCTCGTCCTAGCAGTAATGTCGAATGATCACTCTTCTTCAAGATCCGCAACAGAAGCGGAATCCGAGGTTCCTGAGCAATACAACCCTGAACTTCCTCCAATTAATCTGGGAGGTGAAGATTCTGGATCTGAGTACGAGGCCACAGAATCAGATCCGTTCGAAAGTACTTCATCTAGCGATGATTCTGAGATAGATGGGCGAGCTCCCGACGAGATTCCTGGCGCTCTCGGGATAGATAAATTTTCCGATTCTTTAGCATCTAAGCTCGACGATATAAAGCTTAAAAGAATCTGCTTGAGACACGGGATTCCTTGGGATGATGTCTTGACGCCCGGAAGCGAAGATAGACCCCACCTAGCTCCGGAAGGATATATGGCGATCAGCCGAACCATGTGCTTGGTAGGAGCTATTCCTCCGTTCCCTCCGATCGCCATCGAAACTTTAAGACGACTGGGAATTGCTCCGATGCAACTCCATCCGAACGCCTACGCATCACTATATACCCTATATGTTGCATACGCGGAGATCTTACATGCCGAACTTAAATTCAGAGATTTGACATTCTTCTTTCTTTTCAAGCACCGTTCTTCGGCAACTCCAAATTTCTCTTTCTTTGAATCGGTGGCGAATAGGAAGGTTCTATACGATGGATATAGCAATATAGGGGATCCTAAGTCTGATTGGTTTTATATAAGGAAACAGGCCGGATGCTCACGAAGATGGCTCAAATCAAGTAAACTTTTAAGCTTCTAATCGAATATCTTGTTCAAGAAGTTTAGGCGTTAACATTCTCCCCCCTTTCTCTTTGTCTCAAACAGATCATGTCTTCCCGAAAACGGAGGGTCCACTATACAACAATCCAATTATCCATTCTTTTACAAAGCAGATCCGACTTTCTAAGGATCAAAAAATGCATTACTGATGACAATCTTCATAAGCATCGTCTTCTGGATAGAAGATTTGGACTTGGCACTGGCGGCAAACCTTATAAGTACGTGCCCCCAACAGAGGGAGAGGGAACTTCACAAGCGATAGAAACAATTAAATTTCACAAGAGTCCTTCTCCGATAGTCATCCAAGACGATGAAGACCTGAACATATACAGAGGGGATGAGGTTCGCGATGACGTGTCCAAGGAAATTCCTATTTCTGCTCCAATCGAAACCGTTGCTCCCGATGATTTGACAGAAGAGCAGTTATTTGACGAGCTGAATAAAATTCCTCTACCCGATGATGTATATACGGAGAAGGACTTTGAAGAGGGGCCTTTCTTCCCTGCTTCTGAAGAGACCATCGCTCCAACTAGAGGACAAGAAACTGGTCAGATGAGCCTGTCTTCAGGCCCGGGTCTGTTAGGGGGAATTATATGGGATGCACAAATCACACACACTATCTGACTCTGCACTCTTATATCGCGGGTATTCAAAGTTTTAATATGCTCTTTTCTTTTTTGCAGGAACGATGTCCCGCAGGAAATCTTACTCGTATCGTTCTCTTCGTGAGGGCACACTCAGCCTTCGTCCGGATACTGAGCGCTCTCGTGGTCCTTCTCACAGGCCGACTTCCTCGCAACCTCGGTCTCCACCAAAATCGACCTCTACCATGCCCTCCAGCTACCCGGCAGTTCCTACAGGGGGAAAGAAACTTCCTAAAGAGTTAACTCCTCCAAAGAGTGCACCTTCCCACAGCCGGTCGCCAAAAAGGCATCAAGAGTCTAAAGATAAGGGCAAGGATGTATCCAAAGAATCTGAAAAGGAGAGGAGTGACATCGTCCCCTCCAGCCAGCCAGAGTTGGCTGCTCCAGGGTCACGGGATTACATGCATGGTCCCGAGATTCAAGGCAGGCTGGAAAAGCTGCGGGAACAATTCCCAGACATATTCTTTGACCGGATGACATTTGTTCCAGCCTTGGAACTGGTCCCCAAGAACTAGGATAGCGAAGTTGTCGGGCATATCCGCTATGTTGCCAGGCAATATGAGATGATGAAAAAACATGCAGTTAACCTTTCAGAAGTCATCCGATCGCTTGAAATAGAGGCACACAGATCTAAGGCGAAACTTGAAAACAACGAAAGGGCCAGGACCAAGATGGAGAAGGACCTGGAAGATGCTCAATCCCAGCTTGCTTTATCACGGAGGTACGTTGAAAATTATAAGATTGAATTAGAGAATGCTAAGCAGCGCTTCCATTCGGAACTTGACTCCAATAGCCAAGAGAAAATGGCCTTAAAGAAGGAGGTTGAAGATCTCAAAATGGCCAACATCGAGTTGAAAACAGCACAAGGCCATTTTGAAGCTGAGAGGGCTGCTTGGGAGGCAGAAAAGGCAAATTTAAAAGAAAGTTTGGCTTTGGCTAAAGCAGAAAAGGTGATTTTAAACGACCAGGTCTCGGACGCGGAGAGACGGGCAGCTCTCGCCGAAAAGAACGTTGAAAGTGCCATCGAATTGGCTACCGCTTCTAACAACAAGCTCCTCGAAAGAGAGAAGGAGATCGAGGGGTTTGAAGAGATGATTTTCGATTTCCTTGGCCAGGTTCTCAAAACTCGCAACATCTCGTGGATCCCGGATTACCATGTTACTTTGGCAAATTTATGGGATGCCATTGTGGAGGGTGAAAAACACAGATTGGGGGTCGAAGAAGTCGATGAGGATGAGTTGATGAAGAGCATCTTAAGGGACAATGAGCCTGAGGACCTGGCAGAGGGTCGTCGCCTGATTCTGGTGGAGATGGAAAAGGAAAGGGCCCTGGCCAAGGGCAAAGGCAAAGCTGACGAAGGTTCGAGTTCAGCTGTGGAGCCCAAGACCCCCGAGGTTGAAGAATACCATCCTGATGATCCATTAATCCCTCTGGGTCTAACTCCCGTGGTCATTGTAGCCTCTGCAACTACTCAAGAGGGAGCATCTGCGGAAGGTATCTCTCTTTTTTCCCCACAATTCGTCAAAGCAATTGTGAATTGTCGTCGTCTGGTAGAACAAGCAATTGAATTAGTAACGTGTGTTCCTCCTGATACAGGTGGCGAGCCCGTCGACAAGGGTGCTTAAAAAGAAAAAGAAGTGGAGAAGGAGGCTGTCTCGCCAGGTGCTGGTATTGATGTATCAAAGCAGGCCGAGGTCACAACAGCAGAAAGAAGCATCCCGGCACCTAGCGCTGATGTTCCCAAAGATGCTGAGACCATCGAAGCTTTGAAAGACATGGATGGGCGCCATGTAGATGATGAAGAAGACATTATCGGCGCCAAAAAGGGCGATGATGATGACGACGAAACCTTGGCCAGCCGAAAAGCCAGGCAGGAGAAAGAGTTGGCTTCGAAGAAGGTGGGAGATGAGGCTTTGGACGTAGTCCCTCTTGCAGAATTCGATCCCAAAACTGGGATGATTGTGAAGATCCTGCCCAAATCCATCAGCCGACAGCTTCACTTTGCAAACCCCGATGACTTCCCGGCTTCCCTTTCTGATAGAAGGAAGAGAAAAGAGGTGGAAGAGGAATCTTCAGAGGAGTCGGATGTTCCCCTCATAGACAAAAGGAAGAGGAAGAAAGGGGATCCATCTGATGCCGACAAGGCGAAGCTGGAGAGGCAGAAGCAAGAGAAGAGGCCGAAGCGCAAATAGGATGTTTGTTGTTTGTTGATATTTTGTCTTTAGGTTTTCCACTGGCCAGGAAGTGTAATTGTGAGACTGGCCCTCACTTTCCTTTCTAGGTTGTTTTTCACTTTGTTGGTCCGCAGTATATAAATGAAAGTTTATCTCTTTTTGCATCATTACGTACCTGTATTCAAATAAACTTTCCATGTTTAGTCATAGGCCATCTAATAATAATTACAAATCAGTCAAACAACAGATAGCCAAGAGAAAATTTTCACGCTGCGTTGCTGTATTAAAGTTCAGTATATGTATATGAGTATATGTGCCCCCAATCAGTTGTTATCATAGCGCCTAACGGGGGTTTACTAAGAATTGGTTAGCCTTGTCGGCAGGTTGCCCCCTATTTCTGAATATGGGGGACTTAGAAGATTTCATAGGATAATTGTTCTTGTGGCACCGAATTTCTGACACCTTTCTTAGTGCTCAATCGGAGATGCTTTTATACTCTCTCTCTCTCTGGAGAGTTAGAGTTCGAGCTCAGCAATTCATTCGCTCCCCGATCCTTTAGCGGGGAAAGAGCTCTTTCTCAGCGCTCAATCGGAGACGCTTTTATACTCCCTCTCTCCCTGGAGAGTTAGAGTTCGAGCTCAGCTATTCATTCGCTCCCCAATCCTTCAGCGGGGATAGAGCTCTTTCTCAGCGCTCAATCGGAGACGCTTTTATACTCTCTCTCTCTGAAGAGTTAGAGTTCGAGCTCAGCGATTCATTCGCTCCCCGATCCTTCAGCGGGGAAGGAGCTCTTTCTCAGCACTCAATCGGAGACGCTTTTATACTCTCCTGGCGGTCGCCAATGTTAGACTTTCGCTCAGGCGGCTCCGATCATGGTACACCGCCATGCTTTATGGGTGTCGTCTTCGCATCCTTTATACTCTTTCTCAGCTCTGGAGAATTAGAGTCTCGGATCAAACGGTCTGCAATCATGCACGCTCATCAAACTCGTTCTAGGTCTTCGTTTTAATCCAAGCTTCGAGGATTGAAATCAGTCGGTCAAGCAGTTGGGGCTTTTGCAAGGCTTTGAGTTCCTACGAACAGTCTACGGGAGGAATGGTTGGCACCAGACTTCGGGTACCTGCATTATTCACGCCGATTTCCAAAAATAAACAGGTAGATAAATAAGGATGCAATAAAGGTAAATGACACACAATATTTTTATAGTGGTTCAGTCGAATCATGACCTACGTCCACTTTTTAATTTTTTGCTTCAAGGAATCAAACTATTCTAGGCAACTCGTGCCTTATACATGGTTTTCAACAAAGCAAAAGAATAGAATTTAAACTTCTATGCTAAGTATGGCCGCAAATGTTGGGCATTCCACACTCTGGGGATTTCCCTTCCATCTACGGTTGCCAGCTTGAAAGTTCCATTATCAAGCTTGCTCAGAATGGAGTACGGTCCTTCCCACTTCGCTCCCATATGAGTTGGGGGTGGAAAGACACGTTTCAGAACCAAGTCTCCGGGTTCCCAGGTTCGGGCTCGAACCTTTTTGTTGTAATATCGAGCGATCTGTTGCTTGCATCTTAAGGCGCGCAGGTCCGCCTCATCGCTCTTTTCTTCGATCATATCTAGGGACTCAAGGAGCAATTCATTATTGGTCATTGGATCATAATAAGTCACCCGGTGAGAAGGTACCTTTATCTCAACCGGGATGACTGCTTCCGTTCCAAAGGCAAGGGAGAACGGGGTATGTCCTGTTACCGATCTATATGTTGTCCTGTAGGCCCACAGTGCCAAGGGCAATTCATCAGCCCACATGGCTCTAGCTCGCTTCAGTCTCTTTTTCAGAATAGACTTAATCACTTTATTCGCCGCTTCGACTTGTCCGTTCGATTGCGGGTGCGCCACAGAGGTGTATCGATTCTCGATGTGGTATTTTTGGCAGAAGTTTCTGAATTCAGCACTATCGAACTGAGTTCCATTATCTGTTATTACAATCTTTGGAATCCCAAATCGACAGATGATGTTTCTCACGATAAAGTTGATCACTCGTTTGGTTGTGATTGTAGTTAGTGGTTCAGCCTCGACCCACTTAGTGAAGTAATCCATGGCCACAATAGCGAACTTTGCTCCGCCCCTTGCTATGGGGAGACTTCCAATGATATCAATTCCCCACATAGCGAAAGGCCATGGACTCATCATCGTTTTTAACTGATTGGGAGGTGCTCTAGGTATCTTTGAAAATCTCTGGCACGCATCACACCGTCATGCGTATCTTGCTGCATTCTTGTTTATGGTAGGCCAGAAATAACCATGCCGCAACACCTTTTTTGCCAAAGTTTGCCCTCCAGTGTGGTCGCCACATTCGCCTTCGTGGACTTCTTGCAGCACACGTTTGATGTCATCGTGGGCTACACACCGAAGGAGGGGCATTGAAAACCCTTGTCTGTAAAGAACTCCGCCTTGCAGAACGTATCGGGCGGCTTTACGAATTACTTTACGCCTCTCGCTTTTCTTGGTCGGAAGCGTTCCATTCATCAGGAAATTCTTTAGAGGGGTCATCCAGGACTCCCTTTCTGGTTCCGCCTCTAGCACTGGGTCAATTTCCATCTGATCTATGCTAGGGGACCGAAGTACTTCAACGGGGGCTAGCCCGGTCACTTCAGGATCGTCGGAACTAGCCATCTTTGCCAACTTATCTGCCTGCTGATTCTCTGACCGCGGAATATGAGATATGCTGTAGTGATCAAAATCGTTCAGCAACTCTCTCACTTTCTTTAAGTATAAAATCAATCTTGCACTCTTAGCATGGAATTTTCCAGTAACTTGGTTCACAACTAACTTAGAGTCGCAGAAGATGTTCAGCTTTGTGACTTCTAATTCCTTTGCTATCCTCAATCCGGCTATCAGAGCTTCATATTCGGAATCGTTGTTAGTGGCATGAAACTCCATCCGGATTGCATAGGTTATCAATCGTTTCTCGGGGGTTTCAAGCACTATCCCAGCACCGGATCTTTCGTCATTCCTAGCGCCATCGGTATACAATCCCCAGGCATTGGGATCGAAAAGTAATTTTGAGGGATTGTCCTCTTCATTGGCTATATCTTCCTCTGATACGGTAAATTCCGCTATGAAGTCGACTATCACTTGCCCTCGAATTGACCGTCTGGGCTGAAAGTTGAAATCAAATTGACTCAACTCAATATTCCATTTAAGTAATCTTCCAGATGCCTCTGGCTTTGTAGGACTTGCTTGAGTGGATGATCGGTGTATATGGTAATAGGATGCTCCTGAAAATAATGTCGAAGCTTTCTAGAGGCGATCAGCAAACTATACGCCAACTTTTCTATCCGTGGATAATTACGCTCTGCTGCCGTCAATTTTTTGCTCACGTAATACACAGGTCTTTGGACCTTATCCTCTTCCCTTACCAACGCTGAGCTGATCGCATGGGAGGACACTGCCAAATACACGAATAAGTCCTCGTGATCTATTGGCTTAGATAATATCGGAGGTTTCTCCAGGTGCCTGAGTAAATTCTGAAATGCTTCTACGCAGTCGGGTGTCCATTTGAAGTGGCGTTTTCCTCGCTTTATTAATTCGAAGAATGGGATACACTTATCCGTAGCCCTGGAGATAAATCTGCTTAATGCGGCCACTTTTCCGGCAAGGCTTTGCACATCCCTTGCCTAGGTTCCTGAATGTCTCTGATTGCCGCGATCTGGTCTGGATTAATCTCAATACCACGGGAACTGACGATGAATCCCAAGAATTTTCCAGAAGCAACACCGAACGAACATTTGGTTGGGTTGAGTTTCATTCCGTACTTTCGAAGAATGCTGAACATCTCTGCCAAGTCAGTAGTGTGTTGAGAAGATTGCTTGGACTTAACTAACATATCGTCGACGTATACTTCCATTGTTTTCCCGATCTGGTTATAAAACATTCTGTTGACTAAACGTTGATATGTAGCGCCCGCATTCTTCAAGCCAAAGTGCATCACCACATAACAATATAATCCCAGATCCGTGATAAAACTAGTGTGCTCTTGATCTGGAACAAGCATCGGAATCTGGTTGTATCCTGAATAAGCATCCATAAATGAGAGAAGCTCATGACCTACCGTCGAGTCTACCAACTGGTCAATCTGGGGCAACGGGAAACTATCTTTTGGATAAGCTTTGTTCAAATCCGAGAAGTCGATACACGTTCGCCACTTCCCGTTGGCCTTCTTTACCAGGACTGGATTCGAAATCCAGTCTGGGTAGGTCGAGTCTCTGATAAATCCATTACTCTTTAGCTTTCCAACTTCTTCTTTCAATGCAGCGGACCTCTCTGGGCCCAACATTCGCCTTTTTTGCTTTACTGGAGGATCCATCAATTCTTTAGCGAGATTCGGATTTAACTGGGATCCAATCTTAAGGACCTTATCCGGGTCACTGTCATCGATCGGTACATCCACAGTTGTCTCGTTGGGAGTCGCCATTCTGCCCCCGGGTTCTTGATCCTCTCTGGGATCTATATCCTCGGGCATCTCTCTGACCGACTCTCCAACGTCTATCCTCTTTGGTTGCTATAAGTTCTCCGCCCCCGTAGGGGGAGAAGTGCCTTTAGCTTCAATATCCCCTCCATTGCGAAGTAACTTTAGTTCGGCAACATAACATGCTCGCGCAGCAACTTGATCCCCTCTGACGATACCAATGCCAGCTTCTGTGGGTAATTTCAATAACAAGCACCAGGGGGCTATACAGGCTCTAAACTTTGCGAGGGCCGATCGGCCCAAGAAGGCATTGTAGGGCGATTCAACATCCAAAACCACGAAGGGAAGGATTCTCACTCTCTGGCGTTCTCCTTCCCCAAGTGTAATTGGTAACTCTACATAACCCATTGGAGCGGTGGATGCTCCGTTGAATCCACGGATCCATCCTTGGCAGGGCTTCAAGTCTTTTATTTCGAGATTCATCTGATCAAATGTCCTTTTGAAAAGAATGTTGACAGAACTCCCGTTGTCCACTAAAACCTTATGAACAGTGGCTGGTCCAATAGGTACTATAATTACAAACGGATCTTCAGTCGGAGCATGAACTCCGATGCTTTCTCGTTCTCAGAAGACGACATCGTCGGTCATCATCTTTTGTTGCTTCACCGGGATACTGTCCTCGGGGTTGCTACACTCCCCTACTTCGAGGTGTAGTTTGGCTGCATTGACGTATTGATCCAATGCCTTGGAACTATGCCCGGCGAGATAAAGTCCTCCGATTATGGTATTGATAACAATGTTCTTTCCCTTTTGCTGGGCAGTCGGCCTAGCAGCAAGTTGATTCTGGTTCTGATTTGGGGCCTGCATTGCTTGCCCCCTGTCTCTGGGCGTCACTCTGTATTCATCTAACATTCCTTCTCGAAGCAGCCTTTCGACTACATCTCTTAGGTGACGACATTCATTTGTCGAATGGCCGTGAATCTGATGAAAGAGACAAAACTTCCCTGTTTCACGCTCTTTCTCTGTCGACTCTCTGGGAGGTGGCCTCTTATTCTGGAGGACTTCATACGCATCCATGAAGATATTTTCCAGAGTATCACTTATTGGTGTATAACTTTCAAAGGCCCTGGGACGAGTCCTTCTCCGGGAGTCGTTCTCTCGGTTCCTCTTCCGGTTGTTGCCGTTACCATTATTATTGTTGTTACCTGGCTGACGACCACCCTGATTCTGATTTCCGACATTAACTTCAACTTTCCCCGAGCTGTCTCCCGTCTGTTTGATGGCGACATTGCTCTGGATTTCCTCCTTATCAGTTGTTTTAGCCTTTCGGTTAGCATATACCTCTTCCCGGCGTAAATGTACGTTGGCTTTCTCGTAGAATAACTCTCTAGTGTGGGGCGGTTTGCCTGCCAGGTACCTCCAGAATTCAGTGTCTTTATCTACTCCGTCAATCAGTGCTGCAACAACGGTCGGTTCATGGGGATCTTTAACCTCAGTAGCGGCCAAATTGAAACGATCCAGGTACACCCTTAAACTCTCGCCTGGTCGCTGCTTGACAAGGAACAAATCGATCACACTTTTTGTCTTTTGTGCGTAGATACAGAATTGTTCTACGAACTTCTCACTCAACTCCCTGAAGCTAGAAATCGATCTCGCCGACAAGCGAGTAAACCATAACAAAGCCACATCCTCCAGGAATATGGGAAACGCTTTGCACTTAACAGCGTCAGAGGCTACGGCAGCGGTCATTGACCAAGAGTATCTCATCAGATGCTGGACAGGATCAGACCTACCCGCATATCGGTTCATTTGTGGCATGTTGAAACGCCTTGGAAAAGTCGCATCCAAAATATCATCAGTGAAAGGGGTGTGACTGCGGTCGATCCCCCAATCTTCATTCCGTTGTCCACGGCTATCTGCCAGGATCTGGTGAATCATGGCTGCAACATTTGCGCTGGTCAAAGGAGGTTCAGGGTCAGTGCCTCTGGCTCGGTGGGGTTCTCTAATCTCTCTTCCGGGAGCAGTCACGAAATCCGGGGCTCGGATAGGGCTTCGTTTCCCCCTGTTATCATGAGTATGTGTGCGGCGACGGGGCTGAGGTAGTCTGTTACGTACGGGACTGCCCACATCTCGAGCCCTGGGAGCTGCGGCTTGATCGTTCATGTTACGGTTTGAGGGCCCCGCCCCCAGCGCTTCTTCTTCCTGTGATGGCAGGGTTCCAAACCGAAGCTGCTCTATGTTTTCGGCTCTCTCATACGGTCGTCGCGGAGGTCTTGGCGATTCCTCAGACGAAGAAGAATATCCTGGAGTGAGTGGACGAACCGGCGATGTTCTTTGCCTTGCAAGCTCATCAAGTCTTCTATCCATAGCAGTCAAATTTTGTCGCAGGACGGAGCTTTCCTGCCTTTGGGCAGCCAATTCATCAAACAACCTCTCCCACATTTCAGAAAAGCGAGAGAGATCCCCCTCAGTAACGGGAGCAGCAGGATCATATTGATCGTCATCACCTTCTCTTATGCGCAAAGAGCTTGAGCCGGGTCGAGCAGAGGGGCCTGGACGATAGGAGCGAGCCATAGGCTCCTTTCCAGGTCGAGTTGTAGTCTGATCATCAATTCGGATCGCTGCGGTTCGTGGGTGGCGGCTCGCAGCGCCCCCTTGAGGTCGATTCGCGGTCGCAGTGTGCGGAGGGTGCGAGGCGTTCCCTCGGGATCGAGTAACAACCCCTTCAGCAGTCCGGATCGCTTCGTTTTCGTCGACTTGGAGCGTAGTGTCTTCGTCGGATCGATTAGCCCCCTGCGCCCCGCGATCCAGAGTTTCTTCATTGCCCATCTCGTGCACACTCTCTTCAATTGTTTCGTTGGTCTGTGAAGCTCGTGCTTCCTTAGATCTTTTTCCAGCCACGATATCCGAATCGCTGGAATCTTCAAAGAACCGAATAGTGAAAATTTAGGATTGTCTTCTCAGTGAAAGCACCAAAATGTTAGATCAAAATTTGGACCTAACACCCAAATTGTTCTGAAGCTTATGGAGTTTCGACTGAAGAATGAGAAAAAAGGAAATAACACACAGAATTTATAGTGGTTCGGCGTTAACGAGCCTACGTCCACTTTATATATTATTGATTATACTTTGAAAGCTAATACAATCAAGGATTTCTCTCAATATTTTAGTATTTTGACAATAATGGCGGATTCAGTACTCAATATTGCCAATAAGATCCCAAAAAATGCCAAGCTTCGGGCTATTTATAGCTGATTTTGTCAGGCGGGTCGTGGCTACACGTGGCACGAATCCCGAGAACATCGGATCGCATCGCCACCGTTGAGGAAATAGTCAAATTAGCCGTTGTGGACAGGTGTCGCGATCTGCTTGAAAATCGGATCGTGCAGATGGGGAGAATTGGTCCAAATGACGGTTGGGGACACGTGTCGCTAGATCCATGCGTCTCGGATCGCTGAAGACTAGCTCACGCTTGAATGGGTCAGAGGGTTCGCCATGCATCAGGGGATCGGATCGATCAATACTGGGCAACAACATATGCATGGATCGGATCGCATAGAGGTGTCGTTTCGCTGATGAAATAGGGGCGATCCGTCGAGACGCGATCTGATGGTGGGCGAGTCGATAGCGTGCGATCCGTCATCGGGCGAGTCGATAGCGATCCATTCCTTCATATTCTTGTAGAACGCGGTTTCATGCTTTCTTCTTATGAATGATCCTATGTGGCTTGGTCAAAAAGCGAGCCAACAGCGTGATTTGTTGATATTTTGTTGATTGAATCATTGTTGAAAAGTTAGGGTTGGATTGGTTTTCAAATATGCAATAAAGTCGTATTAAAATGTGAATTTGGTCGGAGTTTTGAGCAATTTTGGGTGGAAACCAGACAATGGATCGGGCCTAAAATCCTTGAGTTGCGCGTGTGAAAATGATTGATTTGGCAAGTATCTAGATGGATTGGGCAAAAGTTGTTTAACAATGTTTGGCAATGTTGTATCTAACAATTCTATGATTTTTGTTTGATAATAACAAATATATATTTATTATTGTAAATGTGTTTGTAATTGTAGTTATACTACATCACTAACAAATACAATATTTATACTACTACACAAGAATCTAAATATTCAAATAGTATTTTATTTAAATATAATATACTATTTCAACATTCCAAACAATACAAATTTATAACTTCACTATTTGTACAACTCACTATAATACAATACATTCATATTCAATATTACTTTTTATTCACTGCTCCGCACTATAGTTCACTCTGTTTATACATATACCGGCATTATCACTCTTGTCTTCTGTCTTCTGCTAGCTTCACAGTCAGTCCAGTCTTTTGTTTACTTGTCACAGTAGAAGCACACGGTAAACTGGAACAAAAATATTTTAAATTCTAGCAAATATATTTTTTATTTTAAAAATTTATTTACCGTTGAATTTTGGTGTGTTTCTCACCATTTTTCATGACTTGATCTGATTTATATGTACATCCATATGTTTTTATACACCTGTGATATTCACAATGATGCACCGTAAATACCAAAAGGTAGACAATATTTCTAGTGCTCACATATATAAACTGCATGTGCACTATACATGTGTACACATACATTGTATGTATATACACATATTTTGTGCAGGGAAATATGGTCAGAAAGGGACAAATATATCAAATATTATGTGTCGGGTGAAGCTTGACATCATTTTCATGCCCCAAGTATCCATGAACACTTGAGCAAAAAATTCAAACACATGTATATGTATGCACATGTATACACACACACACATGTATGTATATGGTGAGACATACCCAAGCATAACAATGTATAGTACCCAAGACAGCAAGCAAAACCAAACTGTTCATGGTCGAGCAACTCGAATGCATGTACAAGTTAAAATGGTAGCAGCAGCTACAGATTAGCACAAGGATCATATTCATACAGTTGCAAGAACATGGACAGATTTTCAAACACCAAGACATGAAGCACAAGTGTACATGGACGAATACTTCAGCATGTAAAGGCATAACCCCACAAAATCACATGGAAGAAAAGTTTCTAAATTGATATAGTATATATATTTATAAATAAAACCTGGGTGCAAGCTTTCAAAGTGATTTTTTCAAACAATGCCAACCCAACGGACAACAAGATGATACATATACACATATGTAGCATGGTATGCATGTATATGCATGAAAATGCACAAAAAGTATGGTGAATGACGCAGACAAATGAGTCAGCAAGTACAAAGGGTTAAACACGGTTTCAATGACATGCAATGTTTATTTTTTTTCCAGAAATACAATCGAGCAGCTGAAACAAAACAGCATGGAATATATAGAAAATTAGAGTACTGATTTGTGGCATGCTCTCATTTGTTTTTAGAAATACTCAAGGACCAAAGGAAACAAATTGTTTTTGTTTCTAACAAAACAATATTGATTTATGGCATGTAATCATTATCATTTTTTATGGCAAGAAAACAATTTGTTTTTCTTTCCAGAAAATCATACAAGGAAACTTTTAGAATTGGCAAGCTATTTCATTTGCTTCCAAAATTTACAGAGATCACGCAAGGACAAACTCAATAAGATTGCATCTCAATTGGGAATAAGTAAAGAAATTCACAAGAACAATTCTAGGAAAGAAAAATGTGTGCAAGTGTAAATACACATTCATGCAAGGCTGTAAAAGAGCATAAAGTTAAGGGCTGTGTACACTCATCAGTTAGAACCAAAATTGGCAACCAAGAAATTAGCAAATAAATTCTTGTTCAAATTCACAGAGAATCAAATACATGGAAAGTTTTTATTTGGCAAGAAATAACAAATATATGTTCCAAATTTGAACAAATTCATGGGACAGAAATTGGTTTGGCAACTCAAGGATCTCGCAATCACTTTTGGAAAAAAAATATGGCAAGGAAATCACTGCATAAATTTATGGTAAGAAATTCCTTTTGCAAACCAGAGTTTATAGACAACAATTGTTTAAATATTTCAATCCAACAATTTTGGCAAGTTTAAATTTCCTGAAATCAAGTTATATCCAGCAAGGAATCCCCAAATTGAATTCACAAGTCAAGAACATTTCGCCAAAATGTTCCAGAATTCATTCAAAGTACCATGACAAAAATTCAAGCAATATTCATGGCAACAAATCAATCTCGCATTTTCAATTCCAGGCAAAACTCTAGAATCATTCAAGGGGTATTATCAGTTCATCAATACATAGCCAAAGGAAATCAATTTTTTATTAAGAAAATCACACAAGCATTGAGTCCACAATCAGGGAAAATCATTTAGGAAATTAGAGTTGAATTACGGATTTCTACAACCCTATATAACACACATATCATCATCGACAATTAAGATTGAAACAACAAGAAAAAAATTCAAGCAAAGAATAAAAAATCAGAGAGCTCACATTTTTGGGTTTTGATCGAGACCAATCCCGAAATGATTGAAAAAGACGAGCAATTGCCAAGCAAGTCACACTAATTCGAAACCATAGAGAATCAATTCCAAGGGGAATCAACTTCGTTTTGGAGAACAAGAAAAACCCTAGCTTCACTTTGATTTCAGCCAGCATTTTTGGGAGGAAGCCAAAGTGATAATAAAAAATGGTAATGGGTCGTATTGCTTTATATTTGTAAAGGGGGTTTTATTTTAATTGATTTTCTTTTAGTTGTATTGTTTTATTTTCCACTTGAAATCACCATCAGTTTTCCAGTGTCTGTAATAACTATGGTTTACTAGCTATGGGTCTGTGGCTGAGGGAAAATCTGGTTTCGGGGACAGAAATCAGTGCAGGGTTTTGAGCAAAGGATTAGAACAGCAGCAGGTTGTGCGAGTGTACAAAACTGTATAGGCGGGTCGTGAGTCTATAAGTTTTTTTATGCGGGAGTTTGTTTAATACCTAGTAGAAACCTTGTGAAATGCAGCAGTAGGCCGGGGTTGTCGAAGCTGGGTAAAATCTCTGTGTTATTTGTTTTTCGCACTAATTTACTTCTCTACTATCTATGCTATAATTATTATTTTGTGTTGTGATTTGTTTTATATTCTTTATAAAATTCAATAAACTCTATTAACACCCTTCTAGGGTTAATCTAGACCCAACAAACAAATGCTATGGAAGAGCATGGATCGGGTGGAAACCAAACCGTGGATCAGGCAATAAAATTGTGGTGTTGTGTTGGAGAAAAAGGTTGATCCGCATGTGAAATTCATTGGTTGGGCAGCTTTTCATTTGGATCGGATCAGTTAGGTATAATAGCGTTTAAGAAACACTATGGTAAGGATGGATCAGGCAGAGATCTGGGCCATGGATCGGGCGGAGCTGCGCATAAGGAAAAGATGGATTGGGATGACTTCCACCAACTCCTCACCAATTTGAAGAAAAAATTAAAATGAAGAGGAGTACATATATGAAATTAATACTAGTTACCCTATGGCTTTAGGGCAGAGGATGAGTGTAGGGAATTATATAAGAGTAGGTTACCTTATCGGGTAAGACTCATATATTATTTTTTATTGCTATGTGCCAATCGCTACCTCTGTTCATCGTTTAAAATTTTGCGTGGGAACATACGAACTCCATTCATGGTGAAAATTGATATATATATATATATATATATAGTTTGTCATTACGGTCCCATTGAAACTTATTTCGTCAAAACCCGAGCCCGTTTTCTCAAATACCGCTCATTCGAGCTTAAATTATCAATTTATTGTACATATGTATTTAGATTGAGCGTTTGAAGCTCGCGGTCATATACTAACTCTAATTAGGCTAAAATTCGAAATCATACAATAATTTATCGTTGCAGATACGATAAAATTGGTTTCATAGAAATCCGAGGTCGTTTTCAAAATGGTTATATTTCCATATTCAATTAAATCGATAAAATATAATTTGATTCCAAAATAATTAAATTCTTTGAAAAACAAATTATAATTATTGTATATATCCAAATAAAACCTCATATAGCTTCAGAATAAACTATATTGGATTGAAAACTCGATATCTCCATTTCAAGCTAAATTGATATTCAATTTATAATAAAATCCCTTTATTTTGTTAAATAAATCGCTATGGTCTATAAACGATTCCATAGTGACTTTCTAAAAATTTTATTGGGACATAACTCATAATCTACAAGGTGAAAACTTTATTTTTCACTTTCATTAGAAAACAATAGTTCAATAGACTTGAACGTTTATTGTTTCAATGAGTTCTGACTTAAATTGGATTCTATGCATGCATTTAAAGTTCAAAACATAATATTACGAACTATCGCGTTGTTGCGAGCTCATTTTTAATTATATTATAAATTATACATTCATACCTCTAATTAAATAAATGATAAATCATTAATTCCTAAAATAAATCCTTTTAAATATTTAATATTCATTATATATTTCTTAATAAAATCTGGATTGTTGCAATCTCCCCTACTTAAAATGTTTTCATCCTCGAAATCGAAGATGGAACTGAAGGTCATTTACTTAACCAACTCAGCCTTCGTTCTAACAAACTCAAGTTATTCAACTTTTCAGTTTCTAAGAACTTCCCATTTCTCAAAATTTGGCTAACACCATAAATTTTCAAATAATTTTGCCATAACCTCCTTTGTACAACCCTATCAGAAAACTACAACTCACCTTTCTGTGCTCTCATCAACCAAACAGAAAATCCAAAATCCAAACGGCTTGCCAACCGGCTCATAAAATCACCAAACCCAATCAATACAGTAAATATGTACCATTGTGTTGGGCATTCAATTTTATTACTCTTCTTATCCCCCATTCAATAACCTGTTAAGTACATATATGAATAACCTGTTAATTACATATACATCCAATTTCCAACCGATTTTCCCATCCAATTCACCACTAACATTAAATTTGACTTAACACAATTCATTTTCCATTCTTACATTCAAAATTTAATTAACTTAAATTTTAATTCATTTGATTCTCTTTTATCTTTTCAATCTATTTGAAATGTAGCAGTTAAATTTAAAGCTCAAATCATTTTCATACTCTGATCTAAATGGGTTACAGTATATCTCGACGTTTCAATTAGAATCATATAGTCATCCCACTTTTGAAACTCGAAAATTAACACAGATGATGTTGCAGCAACCACCAGAATCATCCCTAAGCGGCTAGAGTGTGACTCTGTATCTATTTAGTATATTCAAGACTTTGTATATACGTTGATCAGGCGTATATTCAAAATTTTCTTATACTCAATATTTCGACCTCAACATCAAATCAATTACTCTAACTCTTATTATAAGATAATCAGCCACATTATCCATATATAATCTTTCAAAACCAAATTCATTTTCATATAACACAAATTCATTTTCTTCTATATATAATACTCCTCAAACTCATTCTAGGGCATTACTAAGTCTATCTCTAACTATCTCTAATGATTCACTCTTATTGGATTTTACTAATCTTACTTCTGATGAATTCCTTCCTTATGTTCAACCGAGTCGTACCCCAAAGCTTTGTATGAACTAAAGCTCTGATACCACATGTGATGACCCGCCTTTTTGGCTGCTTCAAACCGATCATTAATCCGACTTAAACCGATCAACAAGACCTATCGCTTGGGATTATGACCGATAAGAACTGAACAAAACAACTTTTTCATTAGCATTGCAATAATTTTTACATCAGAGTATAGAATATATATGTGCACAACAGAAATAACAATATCAGAATGTACCATGTGCACAGCGGAAAACATAAACTTTCTGCGAAAGAAATAAAATGCTCTGGACACAGCTCTAGCTTCAATCCAGCACCTGCTCTATAAAATATCACCAAACCAAAACTACTAGCTACCCATGTGTAGAATATGGGAACCCACATTTAAGGTGGGAAACAATAAACTCTGGATTTGTCATGAGACTAGTGTGAGAAATAAAACAGTTATTTACTTTGTTTTAAAGTTGGGCAAATCGTAGGACCATGCCGCATAACATAGAACGGGCTTTCTCCACATGAATACCAGTCATAAAATGCTCACAATGCATTTTAAAAATGAAGCTATTATACGACTCAAGTCTCATCATACAATGCAACACATACTGAAGGAAAGAGTTTTTACCTTATAATAACCAAAAATGCTTGATACGTGAAAAATCTCTTTTATTATTACTAGTTCATAGTGTCGAAATCATTTTCAAAAGTAAATGTATAAATCTTAGCTCGCATAATGCCCCATTCCATTATGTTGGCTATTAGGTTACATCTGTAAACGCAAATGTCGTACTGGAAATTGGATTCCACCATGACTACGGTAAAGGATTTTTCTTAACCATTCAGAACACCACTATCGGGATATCCCAGGACTCAACAAATGATCCTTCGGAGTGGCAAAGCAGACCAGCACTAACAGGCTAATTGGAATCTCTCTTAAACATAACGTCCCTTACTCATATTTGACCTTTCCTAGGCGCCTTGATCTATCGTCAACATAAGTAAACTTGCTTGGGCTCCATACCATAGTATCACCATTTAGCTAGAAGGAAACGTATGTCCTTATCCATGTTGTCCATCATCTCGTTTTTCAGCCATTCACGGGTTGTGAGGCTCTAAAGCCACATTTCAACACAATGCTATGCTATATCAGCCGTGCTTTGATCATCATCCACAAAGCTATACTTTTCAACAAAATTTTTTGATTGGCTCAGCATTTAGCATGTCACATTTTTAGTTCACAACATATAATCGATGTCCAATAATATGTAACCCTCTAACTACATAAGTCTCAGAGGTGGGTGTTAAGCTAAGAGAATAAATCATCGCCACCAACTGATATGACATCAATAGAAACCAATCAGTTACGTTGTGAAAAACAACGTCAGACACACATTCATTACTAGTTCGTACTGGGTCTGAACGAAACCGAATGCACCTTATTCCTTGTCCAATAAAGGAGATACGCCCTTGCAAATCATGACAATCTCCAAGTACGCTTGGAAGAATACCACTTATAACCATGTTCTAGGTGTACCTACCAATCGAGACATTAGCAATGATCCGAATGATGTGAAGATCCCTGGTGTTCAGCCATCGTCTTTAGTATCTTCAATACTTGTTGTATAGTTATTCAGAATGGGTCAAAACCCAGTCCTTCTGAATAGCTAGTGCATTTTACAAACCATGATTTATATATGAAATATAATGAGTCTCATTCCATTTCAGAATATTCATTTACTCAAATCATTCTTTACATTGGGGATTACTCCCTTAAATCTTATCAAAGATTTTGCTTCCTTTAAACTCCTTGTTTAAATCTTTCCATAGAAATCATTTTAAAAGATTATTAAATCTAGTTTCACAAACTTAACTCAAATCGAGTTTTCTACAATTTATCAAGAATACTGAATCTCAGGATGAAGGTAATTTCTCAAATCATAATCCCATTTCCATTCTGTTCATTCCATGGAGCAAAACTGGTGGTACTCCATATCTAATACCCCTCATATTATAGTAAGTTTAATTTCCTTCTTTCACTTCAAATCTTACTAAAGATTTCAGTTGTCTTTACAGGTAAACATATTTATCCCAAACCTAAAATCGTACTTACGATTTGTTAATCTTATCGCTTACGCAAAAAACACGCTTATCTTCTTTTATGTGATCTTTAAACTTGTTTCCGTTATTGTTTATTAGGGAAAATTCCTTCATTCAAATCTTTATAATAAAATTAAATAAATAGTTCTTTTCAACAAATCTTGAGATATCATCTTCTCCTTTTACTGGGTTAAAGAACGATGTTATTAAAGACACCATTCACGACAATCCCCAAACTAACTGATATTAAATACAATATTTAAACAGAATTAATTTCCACCTATATTCAACAACACATCTCGTAATAATTGAATACTACGAGTGGAATAACAATGTACACATCTTCCAAAAATGCTCAAATAGTAAACGTCTACACAACAGTAATCAATACCTAATATCTGAAAGTCATTTCTATCCAAATCTAATTTATTCAAACCAGATTTTAAATTATTTCAATATCTAGCCATTGAATCTTAAAACTTTCTTTTTCATTAGGAAACTCTTTTCATTTCGGACCAAACATTTTTTGTTTTAGGAAGATCCGATGGTCCGATCTCCCGGTACATCAATTTGAAGTCAACGATTGACATTCGCGAACAATCACTGTGCGTTCAGTCCTATTCAGACCAAGCTCGACTTATATTTTAAAATCAAGTTGAATTACTTTCCAAAAAAATTATTAATTTTATATAATATATATAATAGCTTTTCGAAACCATATATTCATTATTTATCTTTAAACGTCGAAAGTGTCGTTTACCGTACTCAACAAGTTAGGATGAAAACAAAAAATATCGAGACATACTTTTAAACTTCATATTTTTGTTAAAATCTCTTTAATATCCCGATTTATGATTTATCATAATTTTTCCATATTTCTAATAATTTTTATAAGGTAATTTCGATTGATTTCCGATTACAGACATCATACTGCGTTTATAGCGACCTTTTCATAAATAGATTTAATCATAACTTGAAATCTATAAATTGAAATCTATATTTTCTTCTTTCATTTGATAGTGCTTATCAATAGAAAACAAATATTTCTAGTTTCGGGGAAATTTGATTTAAACTCCCTTTGTTATGCTCGTTTGAAATTTATTGTTGAAATTCGCGAACTGTCGCTATGTGACACGTCCTATTCAAATTATATTATAATTTAATATAAAATTCGTTTGATTTAGTCCAAATATAAATTGTTTATAAACTCGTTTAAAAATTATTCCAAACTCAAAAAATATTTGTATTCAGTGGAGAAACCGTAATGGCAACAAGGTCCTCCCTTTCTTCATTTTTCTTCTCCACACGCCCTATTCTCCTCAAGGTAACTTCTTTCCTCACTTTACTGTCTCCACAATCTCTCATCTTCTTTCTCCTTGCTTTCAATCAGCGTGGTTTCTCCCCTAATTGCCTCTATACTTCTAGATCTGAAGCTTTCGCCATGCTACATATCTAAGTTCCAGTCTCCCTAATTTTCCTCAACCTCGTCTCTAGCCGTCAATCCTCCCTGGAACCCTAATTGAATTTGTACCCATCCACTATATGTGACTATTCCAGGTAACCACTCGCTTCTGGTTTTCATACATTTTCTTCAACTGATGGTCATGGCAATGGATGTATATCGTCACTAACGCAAAGTTTTCGGGTAAGCAGTAACTCCTAATTAGTCTTTTTATTTTTGCGTCTCGTCTTATGGGCTGTGTTGGTACATCTTACTGGTTTGGTATTCAGTGTTTTCATGAACTCATCTTGTTGGTTGTACTGGGAGATATTTTTGCAGTTATGGATGATCTTTGTAGTTAGAGGTGCTTGATTTTTGTCTCACTGATTTTTGGAGCTCAGATTTACGGTATGTTAGAGAGCTTGCTCTATGTATTATACTATTACCTGCGTATGTCATAAACTATTTGGGGTTAACATGTTTGGGTCATCACCATTGAGCAACGGTGGTACACGAGATGCATTTGCACTGACCTTGGTTGTATTTTTTGGTGATGTATTTTGCATGACTGTGTTAATTCTATACTTGGTCATGTTACTATGCAGAGCAGTTATGGTTTTGTTGGTGCGAATTGGTCTATCGTGAGTTTGGTGAGCTCCTCCCTCTCTATGATCGATTCCTTGGTCCAACTATTAGGACATTAAAGCACTTGCTTTAATGCCATCACGGTACTTCAGTTGTACTTTACCAAGATGTAATCCCATGTATCTGTACACAATATTCATAGGGTGCCTTGTTCAATTTTTTTGTTGTGTACGGAATGTACTCCACTTCTATTTGAAGTATGTATTATTTCATGTAATATCCTCCCCGCGTGGAGTTTAATAGTAGTCCAGTAACTTAAACTAGCTCCTGTACTATAATCTAGTTTAGATTCGGTGGATGACCCACTATAAATGTCGTAGGCGGTGGGGGTCCGCCTTCAAAACCGATTGCTGATAGTCAACTAACAATCACTTATGCTTAACTGATTTTTTTTTGTTAGTTATAATAAAAGGTGTTTGTGATCACCTTAAAAACCGGACGGCATTGCAAAAAAAACCGATTCCAATCTCAAATTTAATTTTAAATCAAAATTGAATATTCTATATTATTATAATATTAAAAAAATATTTGAAATCCAAACTTTCCTGAAATACATTATAAAAGTAAATAAGATCATTGGAACAATCATTTCGGGTTAAAAATGTAGTTCATGTATCAAATTCGAATTCACTTTTGAATTTACTATTCAAATTCTATTTTGAATTAGAACAAGCCATTTCTAATTCAAATCTCTTTCAAATTCATTTCAACCTTCTCAATAGTTTTTGAAATCATCTCAATTTCATTTCCAAATCATTTCAGATATAAAAATTCTGTTTTCTTTTTTACAACTATTTCACTTAAATGAATATAATATTCTAATGGAACTTGACTCGGTCAACTTTAAAAATAATTTCATATTGGAGATATCAACTGTATGAACAATAATAATAACAAATACAATTGTTCACCATCCATCAAACAATAGTCATAAGATAAGCGTTATAATTGTTAATGCTTAAATGCACATAAATAGTAAACAAGTAACTGTAATAAACATCCATCAATCACGTAGTAACCATTCCAACCACAAGAAATCAATATATAATTAGATAAGATTTTAATAGCTTATAAATCAGTTTAGTTAGTTCTCACATTGAGTTTTGATCGTTATAATAACAATCACTTTTGATTAAAATTAAACGTGGGTTTAATTTAACTTGAAATTCTAGCTTGCTTCAGATACATCCAAATTAGTTTTGTTTTGAAGCTCTCGACTCCACGATTCCAACGTTTCTTGTTTCGTTCAATTTTGACTTTGTATGGATGAGATACAAGGTTTAAACAATTAATTACATAATTAAATTAATTAATTAATAATTAAAACCCTTAATCACCCTCACCATCGTTCAACGATTACTCCACCCAATCCATAACCTCACGTCGCCTCCACATGCCACCAGAGCCTCACCATCGACCACCCCCATGATCACCGCTCCAACGCACGTCGACGCCGGCCAGTGCCCCCCACCAACTCGCCGCCATTCGTCCTAGTTCCGATCGAGACCCAAAACCACGTCGCACCCAAATTCGTGGGCCACCGTCTCCCACCATCGACCAAACCACCACTGATGTCACCGTAGCCTCATACCCTTCCATTGACCTTTAGACCCTTGACCCCAACTCCTTCGCCCATAAATCACAAAAATTTGATTCGAACCACCCAAAAACACAATAGTCCGATCATCTCCACTTTCCCGCCACCTCAGGCCATTTCAGGCCAAACTACCAACTACAAACTTGTATCCCACTCTCCCCTTTCAAACTTCCTAGTTGACCAGTTTGTCTAACTCTCTACCGTTTGCACGTTATCCCAAAAAATCTAAAACTCATCACATATCCTTTCGAGTCTGATTCGGACAAACTTTTCACCAATTCACTTCCAAATTTTTACAAGAGGAATCCCTCATCTTACACTACAACTTTCATGTTGGTGATTTCCACCAATTCCTCAAGAATTTGAAGGAAAAAAATTAAAATAAAGAGGACTCATTTGCAATTAATGGCGGCTGCCCTAAGGGTTTAGGGTTGGGTTGAGTTTAGGACATTATATTGGGGTAGATTAGCTTATAGGGTAAGACTTATATGTTATTTTATGTTGCTATATGTTTATTTCTATCTCCATTCGTCGTTTAAAATTTTGCATGGGCACATACGAACTCCATTAGTGGTGAAAATTGATATGTAGCTAAGGTTTGTCATTACGGTCCTAATGAAACTTGTTTCGTTGAAATCTGAGTCCGTTTTCTCAAATAGCGCTCGTTCAAGCTTAAATTATCAATTTATTATACATACATATTTATATCGAGCGTTTAAAGCTCGAACGGATACAAACTAACTCCGATTGGGATGAAACCTAAAATCTTACAATATTTTATCATTATGGATTCAATAAAATTAGTTTTATTGAAATCCGAGGTCGTTTGCAAAATGGCTATTTTTTCCATATCTAATTAAATGGGTAAAATATAATTTAATTCAAAATTAATTAAATTCTTCGGAAAACAAATTATATTGATCGTATATATCCAACTAATACTTCATATACCTTCAGAATAAACTATACTAGATTTAAAAATCGATATCTCATTTTCAAGCTAAATTGATTTTCAATTTATAATAAAATCTCTTTATTTTATTAAATAAATCGCATGGTCTATAAACGATTCCATAAAGACTTTCTGAAGATTTGATTTTGACATAACTCATAACCTACAAGATCAAAACTATATTTTTCACTTTTACTAGAAAACTATAGTTCATTAGATTTTAAAGTTTCTTATTTCAACGAATTCTGACTTATATTGGATCATGTGAATTCATTTAAATTTCAAAATGTAATATTATGAACTACTACACTGCTACGAGCTTGTTTTTAATTGTATTATAAATTATACGTTCAAACCTTAAATTAAATAAATTCTAAGTCGTTGATTCTTAAAATAAATTTTTTTAAATACTTAATATTCATTAAATATTTCTTAATAAAATCTAGGTTGTTTCATTTTGAGTAAATGACTTCAGTTCCAGTCCTAATTGAGGTTGGGTAGTCTACCTCTCGAGATTCTCTGGATCATTTCCATGATGTGATTGTCATTATTGAGAGGATGATGCCAATCTCCAGTCCCAATGCCCATCATTGGAGCGTTTCGAGTATCAGGTTCAAGGCTCAAGCCTGCATGTACCTCTGTTTTGCATCCAAGTCTTGGATTCTAATCCAAAGGATGGATACATGGCGTGCATGTAGTTGTAGCGGGCGGGTTGCCCTCTGATCTCATTGGGTCGGTACCGATCCCCATATCGATATTGATCCGTTCAAGCATAGGGGGAGTATCCCTTTGGTTCCAAGCTTCGAAGTGCAACATTGCTAGGTCCGATTCCAACATTCTGGTTCTGAGCTGGTGTCGAACTGGTTGTTCAACCTAATTGAATAGTCTTGTCATCAAATCCTCCTTCCTCTTGAGTAAAGTTTCTTGAGTTCACACTACTAAACAGATATTATATACCAATGGAAAGGAGCAACGACCGCCAACAACAAGAGAACAACGGCTATCAACGACTAGTACATTTTGGATTTTTTTTTACAAATTTAAAAAAAATCTATTGTAAGCCATTGATAACTATTGATAAATTTCCATTAGTGGTCATTGCTAAATCGCGAGCAAACAACTAAGACCTACTTCTTCTTGCTCATTCTAATTTTCCCTCCAAATTTCTCCTAAATCCCTTCCTCCTTCTGAAATTCCGCGACCTGTTTCCTTCTACCTTTCCATTAGCTTCTCCAACACATAGAAACATCCCTCTCTTGCTCTCTAACCTTCTACTCTCCTCTCGAACGGGTATTAACCCTAAACCTTATTTAATTAGGTTTGTTAATTTAGGGTTGTTGTTTATTTTACATGTCTGTATTGTCGTATTGTATGTGTAGTGTAGTTTATTGAAGCCTGATTATTGTAATTAACCTAAGTATTACAAGTTTATAGTTTGTGTGATAATAGAGTATCGCGCATATGAGTTGAATATATTAGTGCTTATAGGCTTGTTTAGGTTATTTAGTGCATTTAGGCAAATTTAGCTTGTGTATTTCTAGAAAATATCGTAACTATATTTAATTTTATATAACATACTATTAGTTAATTAAGTTTTCAATATGTATGTATATGTGATAAACTCCATATGCGCACAACTAGATTTGAATTTAAGTCGTTCAATACTTATTTAGTTTAAAATTTGTTGCTTCATGCAGGCAATTGATAATAAGAGCGACAATCGTATAAGTTGATTTTTAATATACATATCTATGTTACTAAATTACTGAAACTGTAAAAGAGGAAAATTTTCCATGATTATGATTCTAGGAAAATTTTCATGATTTCATATAACTCGAAAGCCAATTTTTTTAGTAAGTGTAAAGTATGTAATATATTATATTCATAAAATCCTTAGATGCATTTTTGGCCATGTCTAATAAGTATTGTATATGATCGTTATGTGGGTATACTTTTTTTAATAGAATGAACACAATAGCGTAATTAAATTTCGCAAATCGTTTCATTTTGAATGGTTTACAAAATTTTGAAAGCGCTTCCTTTATGTTTCCAGTGTATATGCAATTGTCTACTGTTTAGGAAACTAAAGCGAAGTGCCGCCGAAATTGTGTTGGATCGTTTAAGTTGAAAATATTTACACGATTTAATTAGATTATTGTATTTATAATGGGAGCTAGGATGACCCATTAGCAAAGTGTCAATAGTCGGTTAATATAACATTCACCTATAAAATTACTTTAATGAATTGTCAATACAATTTTAATTTATATCATACTTTTTAATCAGTTCGTAAGGGGAATGCACAATTACTTTATTGATCAGAGCTGAATGTATAAACGACGAAGGGAAATGGAAGGCTCAAAAAGTAAGCATTTTAACAATGGAGCTTGCGTATTTATTGTTTTTTCTTTACGTAATAATGGAAATGTTGAAGAAATCCATTGTCGATGTAGTAGATGCAAACTATTAAAGCATTTGATACCGAAATGGTTAAAGTTCATTTGTGTCAATATGGTTTCATGCTAAACCTTTTGGTTTGGGATCTTCATGGAGGTAGTGAGTAATGAAATTGCTATGACCAATCTCATAGAACATATGGTTGAAGATACTATACATTTAATATTTCCTGCTGCTCAATTTGCTAATGATGATGGTAATGCTGAAGAGGAACCAAATAATGGGGCAAAAAAATATAATTTATTAGATATTGCATAGAAACCCCTTTGGAAAGGTCGTACCGTTTAACTTAGTTATCAGTAATTGTTGAATCAATTGCGATGAAATCTAAATACAACCTCATAGAAGTTGGATTTACAGTTTTTGTACAAGCTACGAAGTAGCATATGCCGCACAATAATTTAATGCGCAAAAATCATTCATCAAGTGAATAACTGATGTCAGCATTTAGTTTGATGTATCAAAAAGTGGATAAAGGGAAAAGAAGTCTCGTATAAATGTATACATCATTTGCCTATTTACACTTAGGCTTCAAAAGTTATATGCATCTTCTGTGACCGTGCTTCATATGAGGATGCATTAAGTTCTGTGAAGCGCAATAATAATATAGAGACTAATTTTAACAAAACAGAATATAAAAATACAGTGGAAAAACTTTAAATTTTTGTTTCAAACCATATTCGACATTATTTTTTCAAATGAACCATCATTGTCATAAAGTCATAAACATCTATCTCATAAATCATCAGAGTACAAAACAATAAAATAATATTCCTTCACATGCGGTAACAATAAACATAAAAGAAACTGAAGTAATAGGTGGAAAGAGAAGTAATCCAAATCCAAGATGAATAGAATCATGGTCACTGCGACTGTCCGCCACCACTCTGAGAACCTAAGGAGGAAAAAAGAAGAGAGAGAAGGAAAAGCAAAAATAGGTCAAACATAAATTAAAGTATACAAGACAATAAATGGTTCTAGTGATTTTCAGTATAAACATAATGTAAGAATTATCAAGACAATAAATTTTACTGGATATATACAAGTACGAAGTAAACGTGCTAACAAGGCAAGGTAAAGATCAAGTAAGCTTCTCATTTATATCCCAATAACAAGTTTCTACACCAACTACTAGAATATCAAAATTAGGTTTTACCCTAATTGCTGCCCATGCGATCCGCTCCCTACAAACGCAAATAGCATATGCCAGCCACACCAGTAGGGGATATCAGTCCCTAACCCGTCAACTATATGACACAGCCCTATTCGCTGGTGTTACAGCGTCTTAGTTTCCCTTAATTGGACCCATGCAGGCTCATGACTCCCCCGGAATGTTCTCGTACCCACCTTCCAATCTTTGAACCTCTTACAATGTAGATCATTAAAGTGTGCCCTGTCCCCTACCTAGAGCGAGGCCCCATTATGATTCCAGCAGGGATATTGACTGATACGGGTTCCACAGACTAAGATTGGCACCAGCCACCTCAAAGGCTTATGCCCTCATGTACCTAGGATTTTAAGAGTCCCAAAACTGGATATAAACAGCAAGACGTGGGACCTCTTTGCATATTAATCAACAAGTTTAACTTAGTAGGTTTAAGTACATTAATAAGCATGGTTGTAAATGACATTTTCTATCAATGTTATTATATATACAACCCCTCCTCAAAATAGACAAGCACCTGCTCAGATGTATATATATCTAAAGTAACAAGTTTTACTAAATTTGCATCTGATCCTCATATATTCCATAACATGTTCTACTTAATATGAAATCAAGTTCAACCTATTGAGATTAACATGTTTGCATATTTTCCCTTTTGTAATTACCCCAAATTTACAGTCAAAGGTTCTCTAATTACAATATGCCCAATTCTCCTTATTGTCATTACGAGTTTATTCCAATTTATCTTAATTATACGCAATTCAAACGGAAATGACCTAGGCTCTCGATGGCCTAGGCTCAGCGTAAAATATAAAGGAAAAGGAGAAAACAGATCCAAACTCAAGATGAATAAATAGGCATAGAAAAGATTGTAAATAAATAAAAGACAGAAAAGGGGATAAGAAAGAAATGTATACATGAACATGTAATAACCGTAAACTGAATAGATAACTGACAGTAAAACAATAACATAAAAACATTGTTACTTTTCAACTACAAATCATTTACAGTCAAAATACTATTTAAGTAGCAGATCTAAAAATAACTAGAACTCACTGTGATTTGATTAAGGTCTAGAAATGTCTCTTTTAGATTTGTTATTGTAGAAAAACTAGAATTATCTCCTTTAGTCTTTGTTTTGGCAGCACCTTGGTATCTTCTTATTTTTATTTAGAAATTATCTTGGAGGAAGAAGAATGAAGAATGTCTGTGTGTAAGAAAACGGAGGCTTCTAGCCTATTTATAGATTAACTAGGATAATTCTGAACCATTAGGTATTAGGTTTATAAATCCAACCGTACACCTCAAGCCGAGTCAGCGTATGTGTTTAGAAAATAAAAGAGTCTAGATTCAACAACACGATTTTGTCCTACATGCAGGTGGGTCGACCCACCCAGTACCTGGGTCGACACATGGGTCAACCCCTATGTCGACCCAGTTATAGGCTGGGTCGCTCACTAAACGTTGCTTTTCTGCACTGTTTATATATATATATATATATATATATATATATATTATACACTGTTTTAGTTCAATCTTCTTTAGTCCATAACTTCTTCATATTTAATCCAATTTATGAAAACCAAAAGTCTATCCAAACCAGAATTTCTTAACGAACACAAAAATAAATTCCGTTTTACTCAATTTCGACTATCTAGTTAATTATTATTCCTTTTATTATCTTCATTATATAATTATGGTGTATTAAATGATGGGGTGTTACATTATCCCCTCCTTAAAGGATTTCGTCCGCGAAATCTTCAACCACCGGAATTCATTGTCCTTAAAATTTCTAATGCTTTGTACGAATATATGCAGAGGCTATTATGTGTATATGTCCCTACACTAATGCAAAAATCAGATGGTCGACCGATTCGTATGACCTCCTTAATGAAAAATATGTTTGTGCCATGTATCCAATATGAAATGCAAAAGAATCCTAATGAAATATATACGTGCACAACCATTTATCAAAATGCAATACCCATGTGATGATTCAACCATATGCAACTTGTAAGTGTTTGAGCCAATCTAGTGCCTAATATGTGTGTATACACATCCACTGGCAACCACTAACAAACACTTGCATCCACTTGCAACCATCAAACATAACATGTCTCAAACACATGTTTCTAACCGTAGTCTTCTACCTAAGGATTGAGATTCGAACGATAGGACAAACATACTTGAATGATGGAAATAACAGACTCAAATTCAAAAGCTTAGAAAGGAATTAAGAATGTACTCTAGAAAAGAAAAGGGTAAGAAGCACGAATCTTGTCTTTGGGTTCTCATATCGCATCGTCTCAATATTCTCCACTTTGCACCTTCACTAACTTGATATGTTTGTTGCTTAGTCTTTTAACCTTTGTTCCAAGAATATGGGTAGGAACTTTGCTAACTGACGCCTCCTACTCAACTTCAACATCCTCAAGCATACCTGGCTCAACTACCTTTGCTAAATCATGTAGACATTTCCTAGGTTGGGAGACATGGAACATGTCATGAACTCCCACCAGCCTCTCTGGTAGTCTAACTCTATAGGCCATCTAGTCTATCCTCTCAACTAGGGGGAATGGTCCTACAAACCTTGGTGCCAACTTCCTTACTAAGACAAAGTGAACAACGTGTCTTAGAGGTGATACCTTGATAAAGACCATATCTCCTACCTCAAATTCCAAGTTAGTCCTCCTCCTATAGGCATACGATGTCTTCATATCCTTAGTTGTTTTCATCAGTTTCCAAATAAGGTCTATCTTCTCAGAAATCTCCTTAATCATCGCAAGTCCAAGTAGATGTCTATCCATCGACTCCTACCAACATGTCGGCAATCCGCAAGGTCATTCATAAAGTTCCTCGAAGGACGTCATCCCAATGCTTGACTGATAACTATTATTGTATGCAAACTCAACCAATGGGAGATGCTCTTTTTAAGTCCCTTCGAAATCTAGGATACACAGTCTTCGTAAATCCTCAAGAACCCTATTAACCCTCTTAGTCTATCCATCGTTCTGAGGGTGGTAGGTTATGCTCAATCGTAACTGTGTACCTAGTGCCTCTTGTAAGCTCTTCCAAAACTCATTCGTTATGATGGGGTCACGGTCACTAACTATACTAGAAGGTATCCCATGAAGTTGGGCAATATCTTTAAGGTATACTGATGCTAGACAAGCCACTATCCTCTTACTCTTAACTGGAATAAAGTGAGCACTCTACGTTAATTAATCTATTATAACCCATATACTCTTATTGCCCTTCCTCGATCTGGGCAGTCCATCAATAAAGTCCATAGAGACACTTTCATATTTCCATTGTGGGATATCCAAGGGTTGAAGCAATCCGTCAAGTTTCCTTTGTTCAGCCTTAACTTGATGGCAAATCAAACATCGGGCCATAAATTCTGCAACATCCTTCTTCGTGCCAGTCCAACGAAAAACTGGCTTCATGTCTCAGTACATTTTGTCACTAACTAGATGGATAGTCATCTGAGAGTGATGAGCCTTCTCAAGAACTAATCTCAGCAAATCCCCAACTTCAAGAACATAGAATCTCCCATCTCGTCTTAACCACCCTTTCTCATCCATAGAATATCTAGCAAGGTGACTAGAGGTCTCTCCTGTACCGAGTCTATCCAAGATATCCGTTAAATTCTGATCCTCTCGTTGTGTGGATCCAATGTGCTCTGTAAGAGTTGGTCGTACCTACAATGATGCCAATAAACCAAGCGTAAAATCCGTAGATGGATTAAAATCAAATGTCAAGATAAACACCAAGCTTTGCCTCTCTACGAATAAGGGAATCAAGGTCATCCTTTGCCTAAACAACGCGTCCACAACCACATTTCCCTTGCTTAGGGTATAAGCTATCTCAAAAATCATGGGACGCAAGGAACCCCATCCATTGTTGCTACCTTAAATTGAGATCCTTCTGTGAGAACAAATATTTGAGCAACTTATGCTTCATGTAAAGCTCAAATCTCTCTCCAAGTAGATAGTGCCACCAAGACTTGAGTGCGAACACTATTGCAGCTAACTCCAAGTCATGGTGGAGTAGTTCTTCTCGTGAACCCTTAATTGCCTACTTCCGTAGTAGACTACCCTACCATTTTACATCAATATGACACCTAATCCCATGCCACAAGCATCCATGTAGACCATAAACACCTTGCTACCATTAGGTTGAGTCAGAACAAGGGCGGATGTCAAAGCCCTCTTTAACCTTTGGAATGCATCCTCGCAATCAATGCTCCAAGTGAAAACCAAATTCTTCTTCGTTAGACGAGTGAGTAAAGCTGATATATGAGAAAAGTACATAATGAACTTTTTGTAATAACCCGTCAACCCTAAGAAACTCCTAAGCTCTATCGCATTCTTAGGGGTTTCCAGTCTTGAACCGCAACAACCTTAGCGGGGTCCACCACTATTCCATCCTCGGAGACAACATGCCCTTGGAACCTTACTTCCTCTCTTCAGAAAAGTCACTTAGAAAATTTAGCCTTAAGCTAATGCGATCAGAGAGTGCTGAGAACCTTCTTTAAGTGTCTAGCATGCTCTTCTTCGTTCCTCAAGAAAACCAAAATATCATCAATAAAAATCACAACAAATTTATTTAGGTACTCCCTAAACACCCTACTCATCAAAACTATGAAGTATGCGGGTGAATTACACTACTAAAAATGTGGGCATATTCAACACTAATTTGAATGCGTTGCATGAAAAGTGTGGCGAAAACTATACTTTTTTTGAACTTCTACAACAACATTCATATGTTGTTGCATCTGACGTGAATGTAGTGTTGCAGTTGGAATTCTTGTGTTATGACATGCAACACTAGTTCAGAGCATTGCTTTACACGAATATTGCCAGGTCAGCGATCCGCGTTATCAGTTTAAACAAACAAATAACCGTAGATGTTGATTAATCCAACGGTTCAAAACGATCCCTGCTTCAGTTTAGTGAAAATTTGGCATGATTTTTTCCCCATTCACAAAATACTTCCCCCTAAAGAAAATTTCTCCAGTGCTCTTCCTTATGTACTATTCTCTCTTCATGAAATCTATCCACAAACACCTCTGATTGCTACTCTACCTCTGGTTACAAACTATGAACCTTCGATTGCTCCTATTTTACAAACTTTACACCTCCGATTTGAATCATTTAGGAGAATTACAGGTAGTTAGGGCTTCATTATTTCGGTTTTATTTAGGTGATTTCATCTATAACTTATTTTGGTCAACATTCAAAATCTTTGTGTGATTTGGGTATACCGATTGCCTTAAATTAGGGTTTTTATACTTGAAGTGTTGTATTTATATGTTTTCATGTGTTGAAATTGTGCAAGTTCTGTATTTTTATGTTTGCCGAACCATTAATGTATTGGTAAATAATGCCTATTTTGAAAAGTGGAAACAAAATTTAGAGGACAAAAGAAATCCAATTTAATGTTTAAATGTCTATTTCTGTTTGTAGTTAAATAATGCCTATTTCTCTTCCTACATCGTATGACTATGAAGATACCCTGGGAATGGGTGATTTACGACTATCAAACCCATCATCACCAAAAACTCTTATTGATTTTTATATACAGATGCAAGAAAGGCACTACGATGATTTGCTTGAGTATGAACTAGAGCAAGAAGAACTCCAAAGACAAAGGCGAGAAGAAGAACGACGTGAAGAAAGGGTAATGCGATGGCATAGTCGTGATGCCTTGCGTCGTCAGCATCAAAACAACTAAGTGGTTAACAAACAGCAAGTTGACTCACCAATCATAATATGTGAGTGTGGGTATGCCACTATAGAAGATGTTTTTTGGATTGGATTCAACATTAGTCGTTGTTATTTTAGATGTCGTGTTTATCCCACAGGGTGTACCTTTTGGCAGTTGATTGACCATCAGTTTCCTACTCGAGCCACTGAGTACGCAAATGAATTACAACATTAACTTACAACGCTACAAAATCGAGTTATTGGTTTTCGAGCAGACATTAGTAGACTTAACGACCAACTTCAAGGGATAAACATTAGAAGACAAAATTAAATTATTGCATCGTTCTTTGTATTTGATACAAGTATATCATCTTTGTATCACCCGTATAGTCTTTATGTCTGTACTATTTATTTTTGGTGCAGCCATGTAATGTTATGAATTTTCATTCAGTATCCTTAGTTGCTTGTTTTGTTTATTCTTTTGATAATTCAACTCCAAAAGTTAGTGATAATTCATATCAAAACAATCATCTTTGTATCACCAAACTGATTATGTATATTTGTAAATTATTACCTTGTTTTATTTTTATTTCTAATTTAATCAAACCTTACAGGGTAGCACTTGTTCGTGTCTTGAAACTGTTAGTGGTATCAAATTTAGTTTTACTTGGCTGTGGTTAGATTATGGCAATGGATAGTGAGTATTACATATGGATAAGACTTCCGAGATCGAGTGTAGAATATGTAAGAGGGGTAAAAGCTTTTCTAAGAAGTGCATTTCTCATTTATAAAGTAGGTGATGAGATGAAGTGTCCCTGCAAAAAATGTACAAAATGTAATTGGTATAGTGAAAATGTCATATACGATCATCTTATTATTAACGGCCCTTCTCCATTACATATCGGGTGGGTTTGTGAAGTTTTACATATGAAATTAATAGCTGTTGATGACCATTTGGATTTTGAGGATAATTTAGATGTGATGTTCAAATGTGCAGGTAAAAATTTGATCAAAATCCAGGGGACCGCAAAGTAGAACCAAATCCAAAGGCTGAGAAATTTTATCGGCATGTTAAAGAAGGAAAAAACCATCATATCCTGGATGCACTAATTTTTTTTGACTTTGTTTATTGATCAAGCTTTATCGTTTAAAGAGTGCTTATGGAATTTATGAGTCTGCATTTGGGGTATTACTAAAGCTTATAAAAGAAGGCTTTCCTGATGCCCAGCTGCCTTTGTCTTCCTATGCTGCAAAGAATGTCATTAAGGATTTAGGTTTTGATTACCATAAAATACATGCTTGCCCAAACCATCGCATGTTATATTGGGCAGAGAATAAAAATAAAGAGGCTTGTGACATTTGTGGTTTTTTGATATGGACTGTAAAAGAAAAAGAAGACTTCGTTGATAATAAGGATCCACCAAAGTCGATTCCCAAAGTGCCGACAAATGTTATGAGGTACTTTCCACTAGGACCAAGGTTACAAAGGATGTTTATATGTAAAAAAAAATTCCAAACTTATGAGATGGCACCAAGTGGAACAAAATGAAGATGGAAAACTAAGACATCCGGCTGATGGTATGGCATGGAAGATGATGGATGCTCGTTATCCTAATTTATCATCAGAAAATCGTAATGTTGGATTTGGTCTAGCATCTGATGGATTTAATCCATATCGTTCAATGAATTCAAGTTATAAAACATGGCTGATTGTGTTAGTAAACTACAATATTTTGCCTTGGTTATGTATGAAATAAGAGAATTTGATTCTTTCAACATTAATATCTGGTCCAGATTCTCCTTAAAGTAGTATTGACGTATATATGCAGCCTTTAATTGTGAAATTGAAAGCGTTATGAAATGTTGGCATTGAAACTTATGATTCCTTGACTGATGGGAATTTTAATTTACGTGTAAGCATCTTATGGACCATTAGTGATTTTCCGAGATATGCCATGTTGTCAGGCTGGAGCACAAAAGGGAAACTAGTGTGTCCAGTATGCCATTATGAAACTTCTTCAAATTATTTGAAGCATAGCAAAAAAATGTGTTATATGCACCATAGAAAGTTTCCTGATCTAACACATAAGGGGAGGCTAGATAAGAGGAGATTTAATGGCGAAACTGAAATGGGGAGCATCCCAGAAATATTATAGGAACAAATATTGATAGTTATTGTGGGAGTTCAAAGATCAGTTTGGGGATAAGACCAAGAAACCGAGTAAAAGTGATGGCCCTTTTAAAAAAGGGTCAATACTGTTTGACTTTCCATATTGATGTCGTAATCTCCTTCGACATAACCTAATGCCATGCACATAGAGAAGAACATATGCGAAAAAATATTAGGTGCTTTACTTAATATAGGTCGCATGTCAAAGGATCACCTAAACACTCGTTTGGATTTACAGGAATTGGGCATAAGGAAGGCCCTTCATCCTGTTGAATGTGGTGATGGAAATCATGTTGAAATTAGAGATGTAA
This sequence comes from Allium sativum, assembly GCA_030737875.1. Lineage (NCBI taxonomy): Eukaryota > Viridiplantae > Streptophyta > Magnoliopsida > Asparagales > Amaryllidaceae > Allium > Allium sativum. Next base: position 320,169,669 of record CM060926.1, read on the forward strand.
TATTTGATATGACAAATAAGGAAAAAGAAATCTTTTTCTCTGTATTGAAGAACGCTGAACTGCCCAACGGTTGTGCCTCGAATGTTAGTCGGTACGTGCACATAAAAGAGAGAACGATTGTGGGATATAAGAGCCATGATGCTCATTTCATAGTCCACTATTTTTTACAATTTGCCGTGAACAAAGCGTCAAAACCCGAGGTTGTGTTGTCAATGATCAGATTTAGTGCATTGCTTAGAAGACTATGGAGTAAGATTATCGAAGTGGATGATATCAAGAGGCTGCAAAAAGAAATTGTCGAGACACTTTGTCATTTTGAAATGATTTTTCCATAGGCTTTTTTCAATATAATGGTTCCCTTGCCTATTCATTTATGCAGAGAAATCAAATACGGCGGGCCTGAACACCTTATACGCATGTATCCAATTGAGCGATATCTAGGAAAGTTGAAATCTTATGTGCGAAATAGAAACAGACCGGAAGGTTCAATTGCAGAAGGTAGCTTGGCAGAAGATTGTGTGACCTTCTATTCAAGATTTTTAAGGGTTGATGGAGGAATAGAAAAATGTCGATTGATTTTGGTAGATGTCCACAAGATTTGGAATATCATATTGGAACAAAGAAGAATAAAGATGGAAACATGTTCAATTTGAGAGATGCAGATCGGAAGGCAACGCATCGCTATATTCTATTCAATTCCGGTAATAAAGAAATTGAGAGTTTGATCGAGTGAGTTCTTAAGTTCCTGTATCATTGTCCTTAACTATAAATTAATATCTGCATTTCGTAGTTTTTTGACCTTAATTATTAATTAGGGTTCATCGAGCTTTTATGGATGGTCTTGCAAATCCAAGAAGATACAAGAGGGAACGAGAACATTTCGAAGAGTTTTGGAATTGGCTAAAATAAGAGGTTCTGAAAAAGGACAATATTTGAAGAGATTTAGAGGTGTTTGCGTTAGGTACTAATCGAGTAGCTAGGAAGTTTACCGGTTATATGGTAAATGGATATAGATTCCACACAAAATTTAGAGATTCTCGATGTACCTCACAAAATAGTGCTGTATTTTTGACTGCCAAAACCACCAGCTTTGCAAGTTCAAAAGTCCAAAACCCAATAGTGGATGATGTCAATTATTGCGGATCAATCGAAGAAACTTTTGAGCTTGATTATTGGGGAGCTTTCACAGTTGTCTTTTTTAAGTGTTGCTGGTACTAAGAGGAAAAGGATTCATATGGTCTTACCCGAGTAAATTTTAGTAAGTGCCATAAAATTAATCCTTATGTCCTGTCTTCGCAAGTGCAGCAAGTATTTATGTGGAAGATGCAATTGAAAAGAACAATCATTATGTTATTAAAAAATTGTCGAGAGATTGGTGTGATACTGAAAATCAGAATGGAATGGAAGAAGACATAAGCAATCTACATTCACATGATATAGGCATAGGTTGTAACACCCCATAATTCTGTTAATATTAATATTCACAAATTAAAGAATAACTAATCTCAGACGTGAGAATTGTGGGAAACGGGTTGCGTCATTGTGTTCGTCTCAGAATTCTGGTCAAAATAGAGTCCGAGTTTGCGTGAATTGGGCTTCGTATGAAGAAGTTATGGCCATCGGAAGTTTCAGAAAATTCAAAACAGATTTTAGAAAAATCTAAATTTCAAATTCGGAGTCAAAACAGGTAGGTGGGAAAATTCCCGCCAGGCCCAGGTCGACCCTAGGGTCGACTGGGCAGTCGACCTGCCTCACCCAGGTCGACTACAGAGTCGACCTGGGGGTCGACCTGGCAGTCGACCTGCCCCCCTCCCCCCCCCCCCCCCCGAGCAGTTTTTGTTCTGAGCCTGTTTTTGACTGAGTGATGACCCATTAGGGTTTTGACCTAATCTGGTTGGCTGAGATTAGTCCTGAGTTGATCTGATGGTCTAAATAAATCCTAAACTCTATAAATACCTAGGTAGTCTCTCGCTCTAATTCATATGAAAAATTGAATAGCTACTGTCATACCGCCGCCATGGAACTCAGTCTAGTCGCCGCCAACTAAGAAGGAAGAAAAGCTAATCAAATTCTAATTCTACTCACCTCTAAAGAAAATCAAGACTCTCTTTTCTTCTCTAGTTGTGAGTATGATGATCTTAACAACATTATTGTTAAACTAATTATATTAAGTCATAAATGGATTATAAGTGAATGATGTGGATTGTCATATATATTGTTGTAAACCTTATGCTATCATGTATGTTATAAATCCTATGCTATATGATGATGATATCCTATATGTTGTAAATCATGCTATGATGATATTGTATAGGTTGTAGTTTTCTATGCTAAATTGTGATGAATCATACATGTTATAAAGTCATGATGTTATTGCCTATGCTAGTTAGTTCATGTTAATCAAATCATAATGTTTGGGCTATGTTGATCTATATGACAAATCATGTATGCAAGTTTAGATTGATTAGTAAAGATTATGAACATATGCCATGACATCTATTTAGATCTAGAATTATGACATCTAGAATTATGCTATGACATATGTGAATTCTATGTATTAGATGCTAGTTCTCACCATCATTATGTTGCATAAAACCGCATATGCAAGTTTATATATAAATTTGGGTTATGATCATATCATGTGAATTGTGACATTTAACAAGTTGACACCTTTAGATCCTCAACATGTGTAGTTTATGCAAGTTTCACCCCTATTTTGATTGGATTATTTTATTTGTCTATATGTTGTGATAATTTATCTTTGTGCAATGAGTTAGACTATTCGAGTCTAACATATGTTCTGCGTTGAATAAGCGAACGTATAACGTGGGGTAGGGATAATATTAAGGATTTAATATTAAGAAGTTGGGGTGCAATTGATATGATTTTGCATGCCATGAGTGGATGACCATAATTGATTCAATTATGTGCATCATTAAAATTGGAGTTTAATTAATAATTTGAATAGGGAATTATTAAAACTGGGTAAAAGATTATAAGTGATAATCAATGCTTAGGACACGAGGTTGGACTCGTTTGTGACGTAAACCTGCCCAGACCCGCCCGACAAATCCAGTGGTCACAAATGTTAGCCCAATGTGAGAGGTCCTAGGCCTAAACTAAAGCATAACAGTTGTAAAGACACGAGGTTAGACTCTTTTATAGTGTAAGACTGCCCGGACCCGCCCAGCAAATCCAGTTGCCATAAATGCCAGTCTAAAGTGAGAGGTCTTTATGAGGTTATGGCCTGAATGAATTAAGAAATACTTAACCAAATAAACATGTAAGGTGGGACATGGGGGTTAAGTAGGTGCCTTGGGTGCCATGAGGAATCTTGTGGGTGCCCTCAGTGGCATGTGAAATACGATTAGTAAGACTTAACCAAACACACATGTAAATGAACATGACTAAGAGGGTTAAGTGGGATGTGCTAGTGGACAAGCTTAGGTGGGTAGCTTATGGGGGCCCATTTCAACCAGTATCCCAAACGTATCTTTGTGGGCTCGACCCAAGTCGAGGACATGACACGCATACTGGGCTTGACTATAAGAGGCCAAAACGGGGAGAGGTGGCAACGCAAGTCCAACGGGTTTCATATGCGTGTGTGGACCCGGGCTGGTAGGTAAGACGTTGTTGCATCGTGTAGGTATAAGCCGTGCATTCTCAAGTTGTATCGGGTTTCCACTTTAGGGGAGTGATACACCCCACTATGGGGCCAGCACAGGTATCTACGAGTAGGGAGCCGATCGCAAGTGGGTAGTGGGGTACACCTAGTGGAGATAGGGGCAGACGGCACCTATGTAGTCAGCTAGGGGTACGTAAGGCTGTTTATATAGTTTCTGTGTGAAGCAAGTGGGATCAACCTTTAAGGTGACTGGTACGGTGCAGTGTAGCAATTGTTCGTTAGTAATTAGGTGTGCCTTTAACGTTATCTTAAACGTTATCTTTATCTTCTCTTACATACCTAATAGATCATAGACATTTACTTGTCTTCTAGCTTATGCCTTAGTCTAGTTATTTTGATAATAGTATTGTTAGAATTATCATACTCGCCAGACTTTGTGCCTGACCCCCACCATTTCTATCCTTTTTCCCCCTCCAGGTCCTCAGGTTGGGCCCAACTCTAGTGGAGTTTGATTGGATTGCTTTATCTCTTTTGGAAAGCTTGGACCGTTGAAGTAAAGTCCAGCTTGTTATCTCCTTTAACGGCTATTTATGTAATGGGGTTATGTATTCTGTTTTTGCAAGATGGATAATGTACTTGACTCGGATTTATGGTTTTATGATGTAACAAACATGTTTAATTTCCGCTGCAATAAAAAATAGTTTTAGATTTCCAAGTACTACTTATTATCTATCTTGTTGTAATTTTTCTGTTCTATATTCACTTAAAACCTCCATGGAAGTTAATGCATTCCCTTTGTGAGTGACATTAATGGACGTGGAGTGTTACACGTGGTATCAGAGCTTAAGGTTACCAAAACAGATAATTTTTTTAGCAAAACTATTTTTCTAAAGTATTTTTGGAAGAAGTGTGTTCAAAAACATGTCTTAATGAGTAATTTAAAGAGGAAAGTTTTTAAGAAAAACATAATCCCCAAATAGCCATATATCTTTATCTTTCGAATTCTCCATTTTGAATCTTTCCTTTTTCGTTTCAGCATGGCTGAAGATCTTAACCTAGCTGATGGTGTAACGATACCAGAATGGTATAGGAGGTTATTAGAGGCTAGGGCCACCGCAGGTCCAACCAATGTTCCTCCACCACCAGTTGCACCCACCCCTCCTCCTCGCGCAGATACTTTTGCAAAGACGTGCAAGGAATTTAAGGCTATGGGTGGAAAACCTTTTCAAGGGTCAGAAACGTTTGTGGAAGCTAGAGATTGGCTTAGGGAGGTGGAAGAATTGCTAGAAATCTTTGAAGTGGAAGAAGGGAGGAAAGTCAAATTAGCAGCTTGGTTAATGAAGGGAGAGGCCTCGTTTTGGTGGCAGGTCACTAATGGGGAGCGTCCTGTTGATTCTTGGGCGGATTTCAGACGTAGGTTTGAGGCGAAGTTTCTCTCAAGGGAAGAAGAGAATCTATATATGGAAAGATTCTTGACATTAAAGCAAGGAAGCTGATCAGTGAAGGAATATGTCAACAAATTTAATCAGTTAGCAAGTTTTGGCTTGGACTTAGTGAACACGCCGGAGAAGAAGGCAATGAGGTTCGTTAATGGATTGAATGAACCGTTGCAAGGGTTGGCTATGATCCACATCCCTATGTGGGCCACCTTTGAGAAGCTAGTAGACATGGCACTCATGCACGAGGAGAAAGGCGCTAAAGCTGATAAGGCACCCGAGAAGAAAGGGGATCAGAAGAAACCACAACAGCAAAACAAGAAGGGTGGTAAAGACAATAATGGCAAAGGAAAGAAGAAATGCTTTAACTGTGGGACACCAGGCCATCTCAGCAAGGATTGCCGAAAGAAAAAGAAGACTGGCTATTTTCACTGTGGCGATGCGGGACATCTAGTGAAGGACTGCCCAAAGAAGGGGCAGAGGGCAGGGACTACCTCGGGAGGACATGTGCAGGCTCTTATGGCACCAGGGCAGGCAAGGGGACAAGTTCAGGCTCTCGCGGTCCCACCGCTGCAAGAACGAGGTAGAACCATTTCTGTTGAAAGCTTAGTTTTTCTGTTTGATCATCCTGTCCGTACCTTATTCGATTCGGGCGCATCGCATTCGTTTATCTCTACATCGTTAGTTGAATCACTGCGCTTAAACACCAGTTTAGTAGAGGATCCCTTAGTTGTTTCGAATCCAATTGGGGGCTCAGCTTATTTGTCCATAATGTGTTTGGATTTGAAAATTTCTATACTTAGCGTTGAGTTTAGATGTGATACTTATGTGTTAGGCTTCACGGGCTATGGGCTAATTTTAGGAATGGATTGGTTATCCAGAAATGGGGCCGTTCTTGATTGTGAAAGGAGAGTAGTTAGGCTTATGACTCGCCTTGGCAACACTCTCGAAATCTTCTGTAATCCCATAGATTCCGTTATGCTAAGTTATTTAGAATCGCTTGACGCGTTGGTGGAAAATCTATGATCTGTTAGAGTGGTCCGAGAATACTCGGATGTGTTTGAGGAGGTGAAGGGCTTGCCTCCGAAGCGGGAGATAGATTTTCGAATATATCTTGTGGATAATGCGAAACCAGTATCTTTGCCAGTACGCCACATGGCTCCTCGTGAAAGGAGGGAACTCGATAAGCAAGTGAAGGAGTTGCTTGAAAAGGGGTTCATAAGACGAAGTATATCGGAGTGGGGTGCTCCAGTAGTATTTGCCACGAAGGCGGATGGGTCCCTTAGACTTTGTGTGGACTATAGAGAACTTAATAAGCTTACTAAGAAAAACAGACACCCACTACCGAGGATTGACGATCTCTTCGATCAGTTAGTTGGCACCTCAGTGTTTTCGCAGTTGGACTTAGCCACTGGTTTCCATCAATTGAGAGTGGCTGGGGATAGCATAGACAAGACTGCCTTTAGGACTCCGGACGGTTTCTATGAATGGCTAGTGATGCCCTTCGGTTTGACAAACGCCCCCGCATACTTTGTTGATTTGATGAGTAGGGTGTTTAGGGAGTACCTTAACAAATTCGTGGTAGTCTTTGTAGATGACATCTTGATCTTTTCTAAGGACGAAGAAGAGCATGCCCTACATCTTAGGGAAGTGTTGGAGACCCTACGAGCGCATAACCTTAAAGCTAAATTTTCTAAGTGTCACTTCTGGAGGAAGGAAGTACGATTCTTAGGGCACGTGGTTTCCAAAGAAGGGATAGCCGTGGATCCCGCGAAGGTGGTGGCCGTCCAAGATTGGAAGGTCCCTAAAAATGCTACCGAAGTAAGAAGTTTATTGGGGTTGGCTGGCTACTATAGGAAGTTTATCAAAGGCTTCGCAAAGATATCAGCTCCATTGACACGCTTGACGAAGAAGAACCTAGTTTTCACATGGGACGTAGATTGTGATGATGCATTCCAACGTTTGAAGAGAGCTTTGACCTCAGCCCCAGTCTTAGTGCTGCCAGACGGGAGTAAGCCATTTACCATTTATACTGACGCTTATGGGACAGGACTAGGCGCAGTCTTAATGCAAGAGGGAAGGGTAATAGCCTATGGTGGAAGGCAGTTGAGAGCGCATGAGAAGAATTACCCTACACATGACCTAGAGTTGGCCGCTATTGTTTTCGCGCTTAAGTCTTGGCGTCACTATCTTCTTGGCGAGAGATTCGAATTATTCACTGACCACAAATCGCTAAAATACTTGTTCTCTCAAAAGGACTTGAACTTAAGGCAGCAAAGGTGGATGGAGTTCTTAGCATCCTACGACTTCGAGATAGCATATACCCCTGGCAAGGGTAACGTGGTGGCAGACGCCTTAAGTAGAAAAAGATTATCCTTAAGTCCTTTGTTTGTTGAGCAGCGAAGCTTAGAATTCATTTCGATGTTTGAATTTAGACCTTCCGTTGACTTTGTACCTGGTTTGCTAGCATCCTTGGAGGTCAGACCTACGCTTTTGGGACGGATTGGCGAGGCACAGCGAGACGACCCACAGTTGGTTGAGTTAGTAGAAAAGCTCAAAGGAGGGGAGTCATCAAGCCATCTCCATACGTATACCCTAGATGATAAGGGTTGGTTACGTAGGGACGGTAGACTTTGTGTACCAAAAGACGATGACCTAAGGAAGACCATTCTTGATGATGCACATCTTTCGAAGATGACCATTCAACCCGGCGGGGACAAGATGTACAAAGACATGAAGCGAGTTTTCTTTTGGGCCGGTATGAAGAGGGACGTAGCCGAGTATGTCGCTAGATGCTTGGTGTGCCAACAAGTAAAAGCGGAGCAAAAGAAACCCGGTGGGTTGCTTCACCCATTGGAGGTTCCACTATGGAAGTGGGAGAGTGTCTTGATGGACTTTGTGGATGGATTACCGCGATCAAGGAAGGGTAATACAGGGATTTGGGTTATAGTAGATAGACTTACTAAGAGCGCCCATTTCATTCCCGTGAAGAGTAAGAGGACTGCTCCATGGTTAGCTTCTGTATACATCCGAGAAATAGGTTGTTTGCACGGTGTTCCTTCTAGCATAGTGAGCGACCACGATCCTATTTTCACTAGCGAATTTTGGAGAAGCTTACAAGAGGCGGTAGGGACTCAGTTATGTTTGAGCACTGCATATCATCCTCAGACGGACGGCCAAACCGAGAGGGTGAATCGTATTCTAGAGGACCTATTGAGGCTATGTATCCTAGAATTTGGGGGTACATGGGAAGAGCATCTTCCATTGGTAGAGTTCGCATATAATAACAGCTTTCAATCCAACATTGGCATGGCACCTTTCGAAGCTCTTTATGGACGACCTTGTCGTTCACCTACATGTTGGTGGGAATCTACGGATAAGATCTTACTTGGGCCCGATATTATTAGGGAGACTTCGGAGAAGATCGACTTGATCCGAAGGAGGATGAAAGCAGCGCAAGATAGGTAGAAATCTTATGCGGATAAGAGGAGGACAGATCTTGAGTTTGAAGTTGGGGACATGGTCTTTATCAAAGTGTCTCCATTACGGAACGTTTTTCGCTTTGGGTCCGTGGGGAAATTAGCACCAAGGTTCGTAGGGCCGTTTCCTATTAAGGAAAGAATTGGGCAGATGGCGTATAGAGTGAAGTTGCCTGAGAGACTTAGTGGTGTACACGACGTATTCCATGTGTCACGTTTGAGGAAGTGCTTGCATGAGACCGCGGAAGTGGTAGAGCCGAGCTTACTTAGAGATGTGGATATAGAGCGTGATGCGACGATTCGACGAGCTCCTACATGCTTTCTTGGGTCAGAGATTAAGAAGCTGAGAAATCGAGAGGTCAGACTAGTCAAAGTACAATGGGGAGATGATGAGAGCAATGCTACTTGGGAGACAGAAGAGAAGATGCGTTCACGATACCCTTTCCTTTTCGAGGGTATGTCCTTTAATTTCTCCTTTATTGCTTATCTTGTACTTATCTTACCTTTAGAGTATCCTCTCGCTAGTATTCTTGACCTTTAGTTAGGATAATCATATAGTTGAAACATGTGTTTGAGACATGTTATGTATGATGGATGCAAAGTGGATGCAAGTGTTTACTAGTGGTTGCTCGTGGACGCATATACACACACTATTAGGCACTAGATCGGCTCAGTCACTTCATACTGCATATTGCATATAAATGGCTGTATTTAGTAAAATGGATGTATGAGGATTTGTATTATCATATGGATGCTGCATTCTGATAATGATTGTGCACGCATGTAGAGAGAATATGTAGCATTAAGGAACTTTTGCATACATAGTGGACGCATGGCACTATCATGATTTGCATTAAGGAGGTCAACTAAATCAGTGGACTGCCTGATTTTGCATTAGATAAGGGACATATACACACACTGTGCATTTAAACATGAAAGCATTAGAAGTCTATAAGGACAATGGATGCCTGTGTTTGATGGTTGAGTAGATGGACGATTGGATGTTAGGATATACATTCTTCTTAACATGAAGATTTCGGGGACGAAATCCTTTAAGGAGGGGAGAATGTAACACCCCGTAATTCTGTTAATATTTATATTCACAAATTAAAGAATAACTAATCTCAGACGTGAGAATTGTGGGAAATGGGTTGCGCCATTGTGTTCGTCGGAATTCTGGTCGAAATAGAGTCCGAGTTTGCGTGAATTAAGCTTCGTATGAAGAAGTTATGGCCATCGGAAGTTTCAGAAAATTCAAAACAGATTTCAGAAAAATTTAAATTTCAAATTCGGAGTCAAAACAGGCAGGCGGGAAAATTCCCGCCAGGCCCAGGTCGACCCTATGGTCGACTCGGCAGTCGACCTTCCTCACCCAGGTCGACTATAGAGTCGACCTGGGGGTCGACCTCCCCCCCCCCCCCCCCCCCGAGCGGTTTTTGTTCTGAGCCTGTTTTTGACTGAGTGATGACCCATTAGGGTTTTGACCTAATCAGGTTGGCTGAGATTAGTCCTGAGTTGATCTGACGGTCTAAATAAATCGTAAACTCTACAAATACCTAGGTAGTCATGAGTGATGACCCATTAGGGTTTTGACCTAATCTGAGCCTCTTTCTTATTGCTTTATTTTGGTCTAACCTGTTGTCTAATTTATGATGTATTTAGCACTTTTTGTTTTAGTTTTAAATTATTATCTTTGATGAATGTATTTGACACTCTTTTCTCATAATGCAATCTACACCATTTACATGTTTTATGATTTAATGTCTTTCTTTACTGTCATCTAAATTTGTTATAGACCAAAATGTTAATTGTTGTTGTTTATTCACTTTAACATGCATGTACCTTGTTCCAATGTATTCATTTTGTACAGGATGGATGAACTTATAAATATCCGGCTGGACCATGGCGGAGAGTTTCGAAGGACATGTTACGTCGGTGGAGAATCCTTTGTAGTAACAAAATATGATGTAGACCGCTTTTTTATAGTGTGCTTATGCACTTTACTAAAGATCGTCTCTATTACACTGAAATAGGAGAAGTCTATGTCAGCAAAGGAATGAGGGGTGGCTGACAGTTGATATTGAACGACAAGGACGTAAACGAATACGTACAGGGTTGCAATAAGGAAGAAAAGGTGGTTTTTTACATTGACAACACTGTTGACAAAGACAGTGAGTCGTTGATTCAACTGCAGCCACATGTAATCATAGGGCCAAGGAAAAACATAATTCAAGGTACATATGTATATGTAATGTAGATCCATTCTTTTGTGTGTGTATGTATATATCTCTATGTGTGTGTGTGTAAAGAACTATGAAGGAGGCCATCGTTATTAGTTTTCTTGTTACAAGTTCTGCTAAGAAACCGATTGCAAAGCGCATGTATATTACTTTACATATACTTCAACAGCAAGGCAAAATGATGAAAAATTACCCAATTCAAGTGGGTAAGAAGAAACTATCACTGGAGCATGATATGAATAATGATGAAGAAGATGTTACTGTGACGGAAAAAGGAACCAGGAGGAAATTAAATGTAGAAAATGAAACAAATAATGATGATGATACCCGAGAGAATGATGTTGATGTTCATGAGGTAGTTTTCAGTTTTCATTTTAGTTTTATTAATCAGGATGAAATCTTGTGTAATGACCCAACTTTCCAGTACCTCGGGAGTTGTATCATTATATAAGAAAATAAGTAGATAGAAGAATAGAACTAAGGAAAAAGACATTAAAATCTCACAACGGAACTTAGGACAATATATTAATGGTCCAAAACATTACATATTTAAGAGTTAAGTACATAACGTACTTCATACATAGGGATACATGACTTCATACATAGGATACATGACTTCATACATAGGGATACATGTCATTGTGATTTCATAATAATCACTATTGATACTAACTTGCTGAATAATAGTACATAACATCACAACTGAACCAACATCTAGGTAATTATACATAACATAAGATAGATAAGCCAACGTCCCAGCGTCTTCCATCCTGCTACTCCAAAGTTTTGTTAATACCTGGATCACTTGTCTATTCATAACAAGTGTTATGAATACCCAAGAGTTTAAGGAAAACACAGAAAAATAAACTCTGGGTCAGTCATGGACTGGTATGAGTAAACGATTTATAAACAAGTTAAATAAATCACAATGATTCATAAGACCACGCCGTGAATACGGAACGGGTTTTTACCTTATGAGATCAAAACGGTTTATATACTTAAACAGATATTATGATAATGTCTAGGGTTTCCACAAATAATTTATAATCTAGTAAAATGTTTTCATCTCACATTTTACTATATAGTATACAAACAAAACCGTTAAACACGTATGGATATTGGGTTTCCAACTATGACAAGGTAAGGAATCACCTTCTGATAGTGTACCTCTAGATACGAATACACGGGGTTCAACAAGAACTTCTTGTAACCCGGCCACAAATGACCGACCACTCATTTCTCTTGAGTGTGTCGAATGTATATCACCAATGGTTGTGTACGGCAACCATTTCCCGAGTCGGGACAGAATCGATAGAATAAGAAACAAGGAAATATCTCTAGATAGGTGATGATACATCCTAATGGGAGCTAACCACATAGCCATGCTGCCTGCCCGATTTTTGTCATTTCTAGTTGTGAGGCTTGAGGCTAAAATTACCAGTTTTAAAACACGGTAATTTTCTTTGAATATCACATTGTCAAAACTCGCCAATCTCTAACTGATTTTCCCAAAAATATGATACGAGTGTAAAGCAAGAGGAACGGGTTCTTCTGCCACTACGTACATATGTTTGGAAAGATCAACGTACGAGATTATTTAGAATTACATTGTCAGATATTTGTCTATACAAGTTGTCCTGGGATCAGACAAACCGAAGGTATTATTCTATAAATCCATCACAGGTAATTCCCACCTAGGATTTACATAAAAATCCTCGCATTTCATCGTCTTCTATTATCTTCGATAATTATTGATTGGCGACGATAAATCTGAATCGAAGTGGAACGTAGTTCCAGACTCTTCGAAACAATTTGCGTTTAATATATATTAGGGACAAGTACTAATTAAGAGATCAGTTTTAAGTACATAATTAATTCACTTTTATTTACAAATGATTTGATTCGTTAAATCACTTCAAATACGATTTCTGACTTGAGTTGACAAAATCGTATTTCACTGTTTATTAAATACATTTGAATGTTCATGTCATCAAACCCCTTTTTCTCTTGATCCGCTCTATATTTTATTTATCGTTTGTCTTGATTAAATAAAATAAATAACTTCCTTAGTTCATATTTTTTTTATATAAACTACACATCGATTTTCATTTACAAATGTCTGACGAAGCGTTATATAAATTACCCCTAATTTATATGATTAAATTAAGTCTCATTTATTTAATTATTTATTTTATTTATAAATAAACTAATTATATAAATTCAGAAATAATTTCCTAATCTTTTTTTTTAAACTCGACCAGCGATCTGGCAAAGCCGATCGCCTCGAAAACATAGTGATCTGGCACTTGCCAGATCCAAGTGATCTGCCAAGTGCAGATTACTTGAAAACACAGTGATCTGCATGGCAGATCATTGGTTTTCTCGTGATCTGGCACTTGCCAGAACCTAGTGATCTGGCAAAGCGCCAGATCCTTCAAAAACATAGTGATCCACCCGTGGATCACTGTAAAACTGTGCGGGAAAAACCCCCAAGTGGTATTACCACATTTACTTTAACAGCCGTGAAGTGTACAGGCGAAACCCCATCCACGAAACTCCACTACCCCGACGCCTCAGCCTTCTAGAACCCCAGCGGCGGCTACCACTTCTCAACGACGACCTCCTCCGTCGTTTGGCTCAGGTGCGGCACCCTCCCTCGCCGTAGGCGAGGTGCAGTTCTCGGTTGAAACGAGATAGCAAAAACCGAACCCATCTTACCAAAAACTTGATCCCATTCCAAAACCCCATGTTAGAAAATTGTGTTTATATTTTTCCTGAGTTCCAAACGTTGTTACACAGCTATGTACTTATCCATTCGAGCTATAATGGTGTAGATCATCTACACTTACCCCATTCCTCTTTCTCGACCAAAACTGTTTTTCTCCTTAACCACAAAACTTAAAAATCACGGTGTTTGTTTTAAAAATCATATTTTCTCATGGTACTCAGGTCTTATACCCTGATATCCGTAAATATGCAGGTTCGTTTTCATGTTTGAAGGTTTAGTTTAACAGTTCATATGTGTTTTCATGTCATATGTGATCAACATACTCTGTTACTACTTAAATGTATGTGTATATAAGTGTATGAGCTCTAACGGTGTTTTACACTATCAACTTGGCAACACAGTCGTCAAATAGATCACAGTAAGGCTATACATTTGTTCATAATGGTTCAGCAGAGCAACATATATTGATATGTTTAAAAACAGTTCAACACTGCAAGTATATATATATATACTTATGGTCATGAATTCAACAGTAAGTATATACTGACGTTCATGAGTTCACTAGTAAGTATATACTTGTGTTTTTTTCTATATGGTTTAACAGCAACATACACTTGTGTATTCATAATTAGTTCAACAACAAAACATACTTTGGTGTTCAAAAATTAGTTCAACAACACAACATAACTTGTGTTCATCATAGTCTAACTAGCAAGCACATTCTCATGTGTTTTACATAGTTCCACAGCATGTACATTCATGTGTATTTCTAACAGTTCAAAGATCCCACCAACACAACCAATTTCCACTTACTTGCATACATCAAATTCATAGGTGTTCATGACAGTTAGATGATCAAACCATCACAGCAAATTTCCACATACTTGCATACATCAATTCATAGTAAAAATGAAGTTTACTCACTTGAAAATTTCTGATTTCTGTTGTTTATAAAATTCTCTGTTTCCTTGTATTTAAAGTTCTCTGTTTCCTTGTGTTTCTCTCGGTTCTCAAGTGCAAAAATGTGTGGGGGTTTGTAGCTTATTTATAGGCTAAAATAAAATGATATTCTATGTTTTAATTTATCATAAATAAGCTAAACACTCTAATATCGCTGACTCTTATTTGGTGCAGGTTTTCTACTTAGCAAATATACATGGAGAATTTTGTGAAAGCTCAGTTTGAGTTTGTTTTCTCCTACGCAAGGCTTATATGGAGTGTTCTCGCCCATACAATGCTTTCTAGTATGTTGACAAAAGCATTTAATGTTGTGTACTCCTTCTAGAAGGTCTTATAGTTTATGATAAATGTTTCCTATGGATATTCTTCACGGTTACATTGCTTGGTCATACGAATTACAGCACATTCTTTCCATATATAAATTTGTAAAGTTTCTAGATCTTTGCTATCCTTGCATTAAATGCTCCTGCGCAAAACCCCTCTTTGATCATGGCAAAAGAATATCTAATACTCAAGTGTTAAATCCTCAAATCAAGAGTCACTTCATCTATGTACTTCAGCCTTACTTATTAAGTTTCTATCCATTTACATGGGCTTTATACATCAGGGAATGAATTAGTTTCTTGCGCCTAAATGGGCTGAAGTGAGCTTTGTTAGTTTAGGTGTCAACTAAGGCTTTGGCTAGATAAATTCAAAGTGTTCATGGTGTTGTTATGGTCCATGTTTTCCTCCATACTTGTTGTTAGTCCTAGGGTGATAAAACTTGCATTAAAGTATTAAATTTGTTAAGTAGTCTTCATTTTAAATGGCTTGTTTCCCATAGTCTTTTGCTCTCATTTAGTTCATGTGTTCTTGCACATGAATGGCTTGAGCGCAAGTCTTTAAATTTGATTAATTAACTAAGTCTTGCTAGCTTACTGTACGTACTAGTTTGCGTCGAAAACATTTTGTTCATCAGCTATCAAATTAGTTTTTCTCAAAACACATTATTATTATAGTAAAGGTTTAGATACACTTTTGTTACGGTGATCTAATAACGCTTCACTACAGTGCTTTAGTAGTGCCGTCGTTGCTAAGTTTTTAGTTATACTTTCAGCGTACTAAATTAGCTATGGTTTAGATCGTCGTAAATAACTCTCACTTAAGAGTTATCAACATAAATTTGTTTACTTATTAACGTATCGTTCATTTTTTTAAGTTTATACAAAATTTGTTTTTCGTCCAGAATTTCCGGGTCATTAAATCTTGTATTTAAAACTACTTTTTATTAAAATTCTACACGTAAAAGCAAGAATTTCATTTTAGTGTTTTCTATTACTGTGTCGGTTTCCTATTCTGACTATGAAGGCTGCAGCTAATTTAAGTAATTATTGGTTCTTTGTGCATGCATTCTGTCGAAATAGCAAGAATTGTTTATACGTCAATTCTATTTGGTTAAGTAACTTAAATTTATCATCGATGGTGAGTAATAATGTTAATCTGCTTGCAGTTCTCACAACCATCAGTTTTGACAAAGTATGAACCAGAGCGAATCATGCGAATACATGAAAATGATGCAGTTAGTAGATCACTTAGGGTGCCTTCATTGGTTAGTAATATGCAAGAGGTTGCCACACGAAATAGGAAAGAAAAAGGTAAAGATATTGTTGGATGTGATGAATACAACCCATAAAATGCTGATGAAGATTTCAGTGATGATTCATCGGATTCGGAGGTATAAAAAAGTTATTTGTTTACTACTTATTGTCTTTGCTTTTATGAACGTAAAAAATCTTCAACTTCGACTTAATTGTAGAAAATCAAATGTGTTAAGTCAAAGGATCCTTTACCTGGACCGAGAACTCATTCGCGAACCAATGTAGTCATTGAAATTGAGAAGGAAGCGATGTCCCACACCCCCTCCAAAGAAAGCTGGCTCCAACAAGGATCTGATGACACACACTCCTACTCCAAAGAAACTCAGTAACCGGGAGAAATTTGCAGAAATTGATGAAACCTACACTTTCTTATTCGGGAGTTTTAAAACCTACAACGTGTCGTCCACCAGTTTTAAAACCTACATGTAGCAAAATGTTCAAACAATCAACCAATTCATGTAAAGCTGCTAGTTTAGTCGCTGCTTATTTAGCGATGTGGAAAGGTCAAAAGAAGAATGTTGAAGCGCCTCCAACAATGGAAAATCTTATTTCTCATTAGAGAAGGAATGATTGCACAGGAAGATGAAGCAGGTACATGTACAATGTTTCTTTATCTGTGCACTACACTGCGCTGTTGAGTGTGTCTATTTTAAGTTTTGGATGCATATTATGTTTCTGTAAAGCCATACATTAATTTTTTGTTCATTTTTTGAACCTGGTATATAAAGTACAAGGTCCAAAAAACCTAGAGGGAATTCAAAATTGACCAAGGTGCATGCTAGAACCCCCGAAGATAAAGTAGTCATTAAGTTGAATGAGGATGGTCAGCCAATATTTGATAATACTACGGAGTTAAGCAATTTTCTTGGGACAACAGCAAAGGATAGTGTGTCTTTTACTTACATCAATTGGCATGTTGTTCCTGATCAATTAAGGGGCAAATGTTGGAATATGCTCTGGTAAAATATATCACCCTAAACCATAGTTCAGCTGATCACTTCCTAAATGTCTGGTTTTAATTAATTAGTTTGTTCCCTGAATTTTGTGTATAATATATTGTAGGTTAGGTATGTCATCCCGGAAGAAGGACACAAGTGGGTCTTGAACGCGCTTAATGACTTTTGGAGGCAGTACAAGTCTCGCTTGAAATCATGGTATTATAAAAAAAATATTCAACTAATGAGGAAAGGCTTGCTAGTAGGCCCAATACAATTCCGTTGGAGGATTTTTAAATGCTCTTTGAATACTGGGGTCTTTTCTTTAGTAGTTCGCATTATCCTTGTTTAGTGCTAATTTTTATTTTTGGGAATTCCAGGCCCTAGCTAAAACTAATTCTTGTCATCGTAATTCATTAAGTGAGACACATGGTCCATGGGTCCTAAAAATCATGAAATAGCCAAAGAACAGATAGTATGTGTTTTTTTGAACTTAAGTTATTTTTTTGTGATTGAGTTGAATTGTCCACATGATAATTTTAATTTGTTATATCATTGAATTATATTTTATATCATTATCACAATGTTCATAGGCAGCCGCTAGATTTGTAAATTCTTAACATTGAATGTTAAAAATTTTGTTTAATTTTTGGTAATCCTAATACTTGATAGAGAAAGAAGGACCTGGAAAAAGCCACCCCATCCGCTGCCTTGGTCTATTTGGAAACAAATAAACGAGAACCGGGGAGAACTTAAAAGGCTAACACGGATGAACTAAAGGCCAAATACGCAAGTACATTAGATACTGAAATAACAATTTAATTATTAGTTTGAAAGGTGACCACACTACAGCTGAAACTTCCATATTTTAATTTGGCACATTGTACGTTTGTTGGAGCTGCTTATTAAATCAAACACAAAGTTAGTTTGAAAGAAAACCAGATTTGTTAATAAATTCATTCCTGCCAGCGGCCTGTTTATATGCTTGCCTGGTTTCCATTTTGTTGGCGAAGATTCAAGCAATGGTGGATGCAGGAAACATTGTTGAGGAAGATGCACTTGTCAATGGAGGGAAGAGCCACACACGGAACTGGTTTGTAGGAAGGCGAAGTAAAATGGATGAAAAGTCTCCAACAACTCCTGGTTCTTCAGACGGTTATGTGCAAGAGTTGACACAAAAAATAAAACAAGAGCTTGAGGCATATTTGGAAGAAAAGGTTAACAGAAAAGTGAAAGAGAACGTGTCATGGGTGTTAAAAAAGCTAGGTGAAGCCAATCCATATCGTAATTTAGAAGTCGAAGACTTTTTTGTTACCACAACAAGTGATGAAGATGACATTGGTACTCCTGCAACCCTGGTAACTGAATGAAGTATTTGGATGGTAAGTGTTAGCACTTGTGATATATTCTAATTGTACATTTAAATTATGGCACTTGTGGTATGTGTTTGTAATGGCACTTGTGGTATGTGTTCGTGATGGCACTTGTGTTACATTTAGGTGATGGCACTTGTTGTATGTGTTGGTGATGACACTTGTGACTTGCAATTGATTTTTTTGGTGTTGCAGTTGATTTTTTACTACTGCAGTTAATTTTTTCTGCTGTTGCATTATAGTGTTATGGTGTTGCATTAGATTGTGTTGTGGTATTGCATTAGATTGTGTTGTGATGTTGCATTACAATGTTATGGTGTTGCATTAGATGGTATTCTGGTGTTGTATTAAGGGAAATATTATTAATTCCGCTTTGGTACGGCACGTGGGGACCATAGCTTGTGTGGTGCCATGTGGATAGCTGACGTGGCATGTGACACATAGGTAGCTAACATGGAGAGATGATGTGGCATATGACACGTTGGCTGTTGACATGGAAAGTTCATATGGGCCCCACTATCATGACCTGGAAGCCAGGCTTTGGCTTCTGCTTAAGGCAGCGTTGTATGTCGTTGTGTTACTTGCATATACTATTGCAATAGGATTATAATGCAACACTATCTTTCTGTGGCAGTAGATGGGCAAAAGCATTGCCTTAGAGGGATAAGGCAACGGCCGTGGATGCCACGCCCCTCTGGTGTTGCCGATAAAACTAGTGTCGAATACGCCCACTTTTGTAGTAGTGATTGGTCAGCCCAAAAGGCATGACCAACCACTTAAAGAAACCATCCGGAATCCTGAAAGCCATCTTGTCAATACTATCATATTCTACCCTAAGCTGCTGAAATCCTATGGCTAGATTAAACATTGAGAACACCAAAGCGCCTACTAGCTGGTCAAACAAGTCATCAATCCTCGGAAGTGGGTGCATATTCTTCTTGGTGAGTTTATTCAACTCCCTATAGTCCACGCATAGACGGAGAGAGCCACCAGCCTTGGTCGCAAAGACGACTGGAGCTTCCAACTCAGAAATGCTCCGTCTAATAAGTCCCTTATCGAATAACTCACCTACTTGCTTGCTGAGCTCCTCTCCTCTCCTTAGGAGCCATGTGGCGCACTGGTAAAGCAACTGGCTTCGCATTCTCCACCAAGTAAATCCGGAAATCTATCTTTTGTCTAGAAGGTAATCTTATAAACTCATCAAACACGTTCGGATAATCTTTGACTACCGGTACTTATCGAAGATCGTCAACAGAAGCATCAAGAGAATCTAGGAAATGAGCATAACTGACCCCCGTGGGTCAGAAGAAATTTCGAGAGTTCTACCATGGCACGTTAGAAGTCTAACAACTCTCTTTTCACATTCTATATAGCACCAAAAATGTCTAACCAATCCATTCCTAAAAATAAGTCTGTAACCCATAAAGCCAAGAACATATGCGTCACATTCAAATTCGATGCCCATAGCAGAAATTCTCAAACCCCTACATATCATAGATAAATGATTCGTTCCTCCAATGGGGTTTGAGACTACAACAGGATCATAAACAATACTAGTGTCTAGGTGCAGATTATTTACCATAGAATAGGATATAGATGAATGAGAAACACGTGAATCAAAGAGAGTCCTAATAAGAGAGTAAAAAAGAGAATTTAAACCTTTGACTATGACTTTCCTACACGATCCTATCACTAGCCTTTAGAGCATGAACTTGTCCTCTAAACGATCCTTCCTTCTAACCTTGCTTGTTGAGGTATTTCCTAGTGAATTGTCCAATTTGACAACAACTGAAACACACAGTCTCCATTTTATTATAGTCTCTCACAAATTGTCCCAAATTCCCATAACTATGGCACTTAACCTCTTTCTTGATCTGGGCCGTGAAACACCCCACCTCCGTTAAGGTCTCTCACAAAGGGAATTCCTTAACTTTAGTGGAGCGTTGTAGGTAAAAGATGCAGATAAATTACAAGACAGACAAATAAAGCAGCGGAAAATAAAGTCATTTTATAAATAATGTGGTTTAGTCAAGCTTTTACAACAATTGTCTCAATCATACTTAAAAGTAATACATAGAACTTTTGTCTTGATTCAAAACCTTCCAAGTATAAAAGAAGCATAAAAATAACAAAGATATCATGAACCAGCCATAGTAGTGGAAGAGTGAGTCCAAAGCAATACAATGACTATCTCCGTGCTTGGAAAGAAAACTGAGCTAAGTGGTAACATTTCCTCACCGTGAACCTGGGGGGGGGGGGAACGGAAGAAAAGAGGCGAAACAAACTAGGTCAAACATAAGTTTGGTAAGTCCAGTGACTTTCAGTGTGTAAACAGGTAAAAATAACATGACATGAATAAACTGAATATAAGACAATACCATGATATCAAGATAACATAAGATTAGTATATGATATGATAAGGCAAGATAAACTGAATGCGTTTCTACTCTTTCTCTGCTTTGCTACTACCTTGTTATTCTGATTTTTATATCTCTGCACCACCTAAATAGTGTTCCAACTAGTAATCTGTGTAAAATGATAATATTACAATGCGATCCCAATCCCCGCAATTATGGTAGCCTTCAGGTGTACATCTAGCATGAGGATCATACCTCAATCAGCCTAATTGCCATAAAGATGTTAGATGTAACCTTACTAGCCTATCGATCGGCTCCTTACTCGTATTAATTTTCCTTGTGTCTGTGTCAATCGGTCCTCCCTTGCGTGTAGATACCCTGTGCTGGTCCCACCATAAGGTGTATCAGTCCCTATGATAGCAACCCGACACGATTCAAGATGCATAGTGTATAAATTCTGGTACCCAATGCCTGCTTTTTTTCCACTCCAGACTACGTGCACACCCGTAATCCGTCGGAACCTACACTGACGTACCCCCCGCCGCTATTTGGACCGCTTGTAATCAGCCCAGCAATCGTGCCCCACCCTACCTAGTTTCAGGGTACCTTGATACATCTATGTGGGTTACTGCTAAAATGGGTCCCCAATACTAGGGTTTCCTACTGGTTAAGTTTTGTGGGCCTATATACATGGATATTACCCACCAACCCATTATGTACTTAACCCTCCCACTGATTCAAGCATGTTTATTTAATAGTTAAGTTTGTGGGCCTATGTATACTAATATTAACCACCAACCCGATATGTACTTAATCCTTCTCACAGATTCAAGTATGTTTATTTAATGGTTAAGTTTTGTCCATTTATGTTAACTTAACCCACCAAATCATCATGTCATGTTGATTAAGTGTTTCTGATTAACTTAACCCTACTCGATCATCATGTTATATTGGTTAAGTGTTTCCCATTAACTTAACCCCACTCGTTCATCATGTTATATTGGTTGAGTGATTCTTATTAACTTAACCCCACTCGTTCATCTTGTTATACTGGTTAAGTGTTTCCTCTTAACTTAACCCTACTCATTCACATATTGGTTAAGTGTTTCCTCTTAACTTAACCCAACCCATTCACATATTGGTTAAGTGTTTCTTATTAACTTATCCCCACTCGTTCATCTGGTAATATTGGTTAAGTGTTTCTTATTAACTTAACCCTATCCACTTGTTCATGTAATGTTGGTTAAGTTGTCATCTTACTCAGGTTAACTTAACCCTACCCACCTAACACGTTTTAGGTATCATATTCATCTTTGATCAGCATTATTTAATTATTAATGCATAGACCTCTCACATTAGGTCAATAGCTTGTGGCCGCTGGATGTTCCGGGCGGTTCTGGGCAGACTTCTGACACAAGCCAGACCTAACCTCGTGTCTAAGCATTTCTTAGTTATGCTTACGGCCTCTCACATTAGACTGACCGTTTGCAGTTACTGGTTAGGCCGGTTGGTTCCGGGCAGGTTTCCACCGCAAATGGAGTCTAACCTCGTATCTCGGCATGTTTATCTTAGCCAATTGGTTCATTTACGGATTATTCCAGCTTTAGACTAGTTATGTCAATTTATTCATCTACATCGTAGGCTTTCCAATTTTAGTTTTCACTTTCAACCGATTTCAGCATATTAGTCAGTTTAACAAATTAAACATCACTTAAAGTTCCATTAACATATCTCGCCTAATCGTAAATTAAGCCTATAAACTTACATGCCTAAAATCATGGTCATAATTCACAATATAACACATGCCCTAAGGTTTAGTCATATTGCACCGTACAGAATATTCTCCAAAAACCCCCAATGATGATTCACAGTATAAACTATGCCAAATTATAGCCTTTAATTACAGTGCATGCCAATTATCCAAAATCTCAATTTAGGCGTGTTCACATTTAACAGTTATCCCTATCTTACTATAGGTTTTCATGCCTAAGCCATACATTACTATACACAATAATATCCTTCTTCCAAGTCATAAACTATCATATATATGCCACAATTTTAGGACTTAAACCACAACAGGTACTATGCCTTACATGTTTACAGTTCAATTTACGCCCCAAATCCCAAGTCATATGTCCAATATACTTTATGCCTCAAATCTCAAGTCATATGTTCGATACACTTTATGTCTTAAATACAACATGTGTTAAGTCATCAAATCAGTTATGCCCAATTATGCATAATTTAATACTTTTCCCAATTTTAGCACTGGCCATGTCCAAATCATATATTATGTCCAATTTTTTCCAACGTATGTTCATCTCTTATGAGATTTGGCTCAAGCTCACAGTAGCCTGGCTATAAAAAACCAAAAGGGAAGAAGGAAAGAAGAGGTAATGAATGGACATAATAAAATCAATGAGATAGATCCAGTGGATATAGAAAGACATATAGAAATAGGCATAATCTCAAATTCAGATTTATTACAATGTTAGAATCACGATTAAATTTTATTTCTGAAAGTAACATGAACTCACAAATTACAGAACAGTCTTGAATTCTGGGATCTGATTTCTGAATTTTATTAGCTATTCCTTTGATGTAGACTTTGATTATTAACTTGAAAACTCTAATTTGATTGAATAAGGTGGAGGCTAGGTCACTTCAGGTTTTAGCAGCACATAAATGCCTATAAATTCGTGTGGAGAAAACAATAGGTTTAGGGGTCTTTTTATAGGTGTATAAGGAGATTTAGAGCCTTCAGACCAGTCTAGAAGTCATCAGAAACATCCGGAGCAGAATACCACGTCACACAGCGAATCAGAAAGCGACACGTGGAGAAACACATCTTTGGCCAGATCTGGGCCAACAGGGGTCGACTCCCTTATTGGTGGGTCGACACCTCTATATGGGGGTCGACACCTATGTCGACTCCCCTTGGGAGGGGGTCGACACCTCTGAGCGGGAAATTTCCCGCTCAGCCTGCTTTGACCCAAATTCGAGATTTGAACCCTGTTTTGACTTCTGGAATTATTTTATATGTATACATATACTTCCTTGGGCATATATAAACTTCTAAGTTTTATAACTTCTTCATACGGTGTCCGATTTACGCAAACTCGGACTCTATCTCAAGAAGAATTCTAAGATGAATGCAACGACGCAATCCGTTTTACTTGATTCTTCTTCTAAGATTAAGTACTCTTTAATTTGTTAATTTAATATTCTCAGAAAATACGGGGTGTTACATTCTCCCCTCCTTAAACGATTTCGTCCCTGAAATCTCTAAGTTAAGAAGAATGCATATCCTACCATCCAACATCCATCTACTCAACCATCAATCCCAGGCATCCATTGTCCTTTAAATGTATCTAATGCTTTTCATGAACATATGCAGAGTGTGTGTATATGCCCTTATCTAATGCAAAATCAGGCGGTCTACTGATTCAGTTGACCTCCTTAATGCGAATTATGTCAGTGCCATGAGTCCATCATGTATGCACTTATTCCTAATCGTACTTTATAACTTCTACATGAGTGCACAATCATTCATACAAATGCAACATCCATACGATAACACATCAAGTTTCAATTCATATATATGAAAATTCACTCACGCATATGTAATATGGAAGTGATGGAGTCGATCTAGTGCCTAATGTGTGTATATGCATCCACGAGCAACCACTAGCAAACACTTACATCCACTTGCATCCACCAAACATAACATGTCTCAAACAAATGTTTACATCCATTAGCTTCTAACTAAGGATCGAGGATAGGATCAAGAGGATATACTAAAAAGATAAAAACTAGCAAACAAACTTTACAGAAAAAGAGAGATCAAGGATATACCCTCAAAAAGGGTATGATGCGCGTATCTCGTCTTCAGTCTTCTAAGTCGCATCTTCTTGAGCTTCATTCCATATTGCTCTGACTGTCTTAACTTCATGATTTACGTAGCTTCTTAATTTATATTTCCAGAATATGCGTTGGAACTCATTTCGCTATCGCCTCCCATTTCACCTTTTCTTCTTATAGTATACTTGGCACTACAACTTCTGCCGTGTCATGCTAACATTTCCTCAAAAGGTCTTCCAAAATCTTATTCACCCTTTCTGTCAAAGGATGATAAGCGGTGCTTAAACATAACTGTGTACTTATGGCTTCTTGCAAGCTTATTTATTTAGGTAAAATCCCTATTTAATTCAAAAGCATAGGCCTTACTCCTAGCGATGCCGACTACTAACTTAACTGAAGGGTTTAAAATCAAGTTTTGATATGCATTCTGAACTTTTCCTTCTCACATAAAGAGGACTTGAAGTAAACATTTTTCTACTTAAGGCATCCTCTATGACCTTACCCTTACATTAAAATGGCGCCTAGTCTCGTGCCGCATGCATCCTTGTATACCGTAAGCCTTTTACTACCGTAAGGTAAAAGTCAAAACTGGGGCTGTTGTAAGAGCCCTCTTGGATTGTTGGAAAGCGATATCACAACCAATATCCCGAGCAAAGGTTAGATTCTTCTTCGTCAATCTTGTAAGTGGGGCTAATACCTTCGCAAAATCCTTAATGAACTTTCTATATTAGCCCGCTAGTTCAACGAAGGTTCTTACTTCTGTTGCATTCATTGGGACCTTCCAGTCTTGCACCGCAACTACTTTTGTAGGATCTACTGCTATCCCTTCTTTTGACGCCACATTGCCTAGAAACTCTACTTTTTCTCTCCAAAAATGACTTTTTTTAAGAACTTATCCTTAAGTTAATGCGCTTAGGTGGTATCCGAGACTTCCCTTAGATGCAAAGCATGTTCTTCCTCATTCTTAGGGGAAACCAAAATATCATCTATGCACAAGCGAAGTGAATCATCCGCCTTTGTAACGAAAACGACTGGAGCACCCCATTTAGAAATACTTCGCCTTATGAACCTTTTTTCAAGTAACTCTTTTACTTATTTACTGAGCCCTTCCTTTCCCTTGGATTCATGTTTCATACAGGTAATGCGACTGGCTTTGCATTGTCAACTAGATATATGTGGAAGTCTATCTCGTGTTTTAGGGGACAAACCCATAACCTAATCAAAAACATCTGCATACTCATGGACTACTCTAACAGATTGCAAATCGTCGATAGATGCATCAAGTGATTCTAGGTAGCCACGACAAATTGATCCCTTAGGATCACACGAAATCACGAGGGTATTCCGGAGGTATGTTGAAAGTCTAACTACCCACCTTTCACAATTACTAGCTAACCAATCCATGTCTAGAATCAACCCATAGCCCATGAAACCCGAAAACATAAGCATTACACTTAAACTCAATACTTAATACAGATATTCTCAAAGCCTTACAAATCATAGATAAATGAGCCGAACCACTAATTGGATTAGAGACAATAATGGGATCTTCTACTATACAAGTACTAAGGTGCAGAGACTCAACTATGGAAGCAGATATAAACGAATGTGAAGCACTAAAATCAAAAGAGTACTAACAGGATGATCAAAAGAAAACTAAAATTTTTCAACCAAAGCTTTACTACCTCTCTCTCAGGTACGTTGGCGGTGAGAGCATGCACTTACCCTCCGGAAAATCCTGTCCTTTGTTCTTGCCCTTGTCCTTAATTACATGACCCGTTATACCATAATAACGACACTTCCTCTTGTCTTAGATTTTTCTATTCTTTCCTCCGTCGTGAACCAAGTCCATATCCATGAGTTTCTCATCCTTGGGTTGTGCTCCTTAGCCAAACCCCCTTATTCTCATCTTTTCCATCTTTGTGTTACTTGTTGACAAGTCTCTAGAAAGCTGCCTCCATCGCACGGAAAACCCAACAAAGCTTGAAAGAAAATTAGCCGCAGGTGAAACTACTGCGGCTATATATGGAACTTGGGCATTTCTTCGCCCTTTGACAGGTGTCATAGTCTCATCAAGCCTACGGAACCATGCCGTGATGAGGTTACCCTCCAGAAAGCCTAGAGGCCCGGAGACACAGTAAAGAAGGAAAACAAGGATTCAAACAGAGGATCAAAAGATATTGCATATGGCTTTAAGGAATATGCCTTTAAAACAAAACTTTTTATTCAGAAAATGCTTCTTTTAAAACTGTTTTGAAAATAATTTTTCAAATCTTTTATCTGATCCGGTAACCATCAGCTCTGATACCAAGTGAAACACTCCACCTCCGTTAAGGTCACTCATAAAGGAAATGGCTTAACTTCAGTGGAGCGTTTTAGGTAAAAAGATGTAGATAAATTACAAGACAGACAAATAAAGCAGCGGAAAATAAAGTCATTTTATAAACAATGTGGTTCATTCAAGCTTTTACAACAATTGTCCCAATCATACTTAAAAGTAATACATAGAACTTTTGTCTTGATTCAAAAACTTCCAAGTATAAAAGAAGCATAAAAATAACAATGATATTCCCCAATAAAGCATGAACCAGCCATAGCAGTGGAAAAGAGAGTCCAAAGCAATACATCGATAATCTCCGTGCTTGGAAAGAAACTGAGCTAAGTGGTAACATTTCCTCCCTGTGAACCGGGGGGGATGGAAGAAAAGAGGCGAAACAAACTAGGTCAGACATAAGTCTAGTAAGTCCAGTGACTTTCAGTATATAAACAGGTAAAAGTAACAGTACATGAATAAACTGAATATAAGACAATACCGTGACAACCGGGATATCAAGATAACATAAGATTAGTATATGATATGATAAGGCAAGATAAACTGAATGCGCTTTTACTCTTTCTCTGCTTCGCTACTTCCTTGTTACTCTGATTTCTATATCTCTGCACCGCCTAACTAGTGTCCCAACTAGTAATCTGTGTAAACTGATAATATTACAACGTGATCCCAATCCCTGCAATTATGGTAGCCTTCAGGTGTACATCTAGTATGAGGATCTTACCTCAGTCCGCCTAATTGCCATGAAGATGTTAGATGTACCCTTACTACCCTATCGATCGGCTCCTTACTCGTATTAATTTTCCATGTGTCTTTGTCAATCGACCCTCTCTTGCGTGTAGATTCCCTGTGCTGGTCCCACCATAAGGTGTATCAGCCCCTATGATAGCAACCCGACATGATTGAAGATGCACAATGTATAACCACTGGTACCCAATGCCTACTTTTTTCCACTTCGGAGTATGTGCACGCCCATAATCCGTCGGAGCCTACACTGACGTACCCCCTGCCGCTATTTTGACCGCTTATAATCAGCCCAGTAATCGTGCCCCACCCTACCTAGTTTCAGGGTACCATACATTTATGGGGTTACTGCTGAAATGGGTCCCTGATACTAGGGTTTCCTACTGGTTAAGTTTTGTGGGCCTATATACACAGATATTACCCACCAACCCTTTATGGACTTAACCCTCCCACTGATTCAAGCATGTTTATTTAATGGTTAAGTTTGTGGGCCTATATATACTAATATTACCCACCAACCCGATATGTACTTAACCCTTCTCACTAATTCAAGTATGTTTATTTAATGGTTAAGTTTTGTCCATTCATGTTAACTTAACCCGCCCACTCATCATGTCATGTAGGTTAAGTGTTTCTTATTAACTTAACCTACTCGATCATCATGTTATATTGGTTAAGTGTTTCCCATTAACTTAACCCCACACGTTCATCATGTTATATTGGTTAAGTGTTTCTTATTTACTTAACCCCACTCGTTCATCTTTTTATATTGGTTAAGTGTTTCCCTTAACTTAACACTACTCACTCACGTATTGGTTAACTGTTTCCTTATTAACTTAACCCTACTCATTCATCATATCGTATTGGTTAAGTGTTTCTTATTAACTTAACCTTATCCACTTGTTCATGTAATGTTGGTTAAGTTGTCATCTTACTTAGGTTAAATTAACCCTACCCACCTAACACGTTTTAGGTATCATATTCATCTTTGATCAGCATTAATTAAAAATTAATGCACAGACCTCTCACATTAGGTCGATAGCTTGCGGCCGTTGGATGTGCCGGGCGGTTCCGGGAAGACTTCTGACACAAGCCAGACCTAAGCCCGTGTCTAAGCATTTCTTAGTTATGCTTACGACCTCTCACATTAGACTGACCATTTGTAGTTACTGGTTAGGCCGGTTGGTTCCGGGCAGGTTTCCACCGTAAATGGAGTCTAACCTCTTGTCTCGGCATGTTTATCTTGGCCAATAAGTTCATTTACAGATTATTCCAGCTTCATGCTAGTTACTTCAATTTATTCATCTACATCGTAGGCTTTCTAATTTCAATATTCACTTTCAACAGATTTCATCATATTAGTCAGTTTAACAAATTAAACATCACTTAAAGTTCCATTAACATATCTCGCCTAATCATAAATTAAGCTTATAAACTTACATGCCCAAAATCATGGTCATAATTCACAATATAACACATACCCTAAGGTTTAGTCATACTGCACTGTATAGAATATTCTCCAAAAGCCCCAAATCATGATTCACAGTATAAACTATGACAAATTATAGCCTTTAATTATAGTGCATGCAAATTACCTAAATCCCAATTTAGGCGTGTTCACATATAACAGTTATCCCTATCTTACTATAGGTTTTCATGCCTAAGCCATACATCACTATACACAATAATCTCCTTCTTCCGAGTCACAAACTATCATATATATATATGCCCCAATTTTAGGTCTTAAACCACAACATGTACTATGCCTTACATGTTTACAGTTCAATTTACGCCCCAAATCCCAAGTCATATGTCCAGTATACTTTATGCCTCAAATCTCAAATCATATGTTCGATACACTTTATGTTTTAAATACAACATGTGTTATGTCCTCAAATCAGTTACAAATCAGTTATACCCAAATATACATTATTTAATAATTTTACCAATTTTAGCGCTGGCAATGTCCAAATCATATATTATGTCCAATTTTTTCCAATGTACGTTCATCTCTTATGAGATTTGGCTCAGGTTCGTAGTAGCCTGGCTATAATAACAAAAAGAGAAGAAGGAAAGAATAGGTAAAGAATGGACATAATAATATCAATGAGATAGATCCAATGGATATAGAAAGACAGATAGAAATAGGCATAATCTCAGATTAAGATTTATTACAATGTCAGAATCAAAATTAAATTTTATTTCTGAAAGTAACATGAACTCACAAATTACAGAACGGTCTTGAATTCTGGGATCTGATTACTGAATTTGACTAGTTATTCCTTTGATGCAGACTTTGATTGTTATCTAGAAAAATCTAATTTGATTGATTAACGTGGAGGCTAGGTCACTTCAGGTTTCAGCAGCATATAAACGCCTATGAATTCGTGTGGAGAAAACAATAGGTTTAGGGGTCTTTTTATGGGTGTATAGGGAGATTTAGAGCCTCCAGATCAGTCTAGAAGTTATCAGAATCGTCCAAAGCAGAATACTACGTCACATAGCGAATCAGAAAGCAACACGTGGCAAAAAACGTCATCGGCTAGATCTGGGCCAACAGTGGTCGACTCCTCTATAGGGGGTCGACACCTATATCGACACCCCTATAGGGGGTCGACACTATGTCGACTCTCCCTGGGGGGGTCGACACCCCTGAGCAGGAAATTTCCCGCTCAGCCTGCTTTGACCCAAATTCGAGATTTGAACCCTTTGTGACTTCTATAATTATTTTATACGTATATATATACTTCCTTTGGCATATACAAACTTCTAACGTTTACAACTTTCATACGGTGTCTGATTTATGCAAACTCGGACTCTATCTCAAGCAGAATTCCGAGATGAAGGCAAAAGCGCAATCCGTTTTACTTAATACTTCTTTTAAAATTAAGTACTCTTCAATTTGTTAATTTAATATTCTCAGAAAATACGGGGTGTTACATTCTCCCATCCTTAAACGATTTCATCCCCGGAATCTCTAAGTTAAGAAGAATGCATATCCAACCATCCAACATTCATCTACTCAACCATCAATCATAGGCATCCTTTGTCCTTAAAATGTATCTAATGATTTTCATGAACATATGCATAGTGTGTGTATATGTCCTTATCTAACGCAAAATCAGGCGGTCTACTTATCCAGTTAACCTCCTTAATGCAAATTATGTATGTGCCATGAGTCCATCATGTATGCAATTATTCCTAATCATACTTTATAATTTCTACATGAGTGCACAATAATTCATACAAATGCAACATACATATGATAACACATCAAGTTTCAATTCATATATATATATATATATAAATTCACTCATGCATATGCAATATGGAAGTGACAGAGTCGATCTAGTACCTAATGTGTGTATATGCATCCACGAGCAACCACTAGCAAACACTTACATCCACTTGCATCCACTAAACATAACATGTCTCAAACACATGTTTACATCCATTGGCTTCTACCTAAGGATCGAGGATAGGTTCGAGAGGATATACCTAAAAGATAAAGACTAGCAAATAAACTTTAAAGAAAAAGAGAGATCAAGGATATACAATCAAAAGGGTATGATGCGCGTATCTAGTCTTCAGTCTTCTATGTCGCATCTTCTTGAGCTTCATTCCATATTTCTCTAACTGTCTTCACTTCACGATTTACATAGCTTCTTAATTTCTATTTCCAGAATATGCGTTGGAACTCATTTCACTGTCGCCTCCCGTTTCACCTTTTCTTCTTATAGTATACTTGGCACTACAACTTCTGTCGTGTCATGCTAACGTTTCCTCAAAAGGTCTTCCAAAATCTTATTCACCCTTTCTGTCAGAGGATGATAAGCGGTGCTTAAACATAACTGTGTACTTATGGCTTCTTGCAAGCTTATTTATTAAGGTGAAATCATTATTTAATTCAAAAGCGTAGGTCTTACTCCTAGCGATGCCGACTACTAACTTAACCGAAGGGTTTAAAATCAAGGTTTGATGTGTATTCTGAACTTTTCCTTCTGACATAAAGAGGACTTGAAGTCAACCTTTTTCTTCATAAGGCATTCGCTACGACCTTACCCTTACATTAAAATGGCGCCTAGTCTTGTGCCGCATGCATCCGTATATACCGTAACCCTTATACTACTATAAGGTAAAAGTCAAAACTGGGGCCGTTGTAAGAGCCCTCTTGGATTGTTGGAAAGCCATATCACAACCAATATCCTGAGCAAAGGTTAGATTCTTCTTTGTTAATCTTGTAAGTGGGGCTAATACCTTCGCAAAGTCTTTAATGAACTTTCTATATTAGCTCGCTAGTCCAAGAAAGCTTCTTACTTCTGTTGTATTCCTTGGGACCTTCCAGTCTTGCACGGCAACTACTTTTGCGGGATCTACTGCTATCCCTTCTTTGGACGCCCCCAGTCCTAGAAACTCTACTTTTTCTCTCCAAAAATGATTTTTTTTTAAGAACTTTGCCTTAAGTTAATGCGCTTGGAGGGTATCTGAAACTTCCCTTATATGCAAAGCATGTTCTTCCTCATTCTTAGGGGAAACCAAAATATCATCTATGCACAAGCAAAGTGAATCATCCTCCTTCGTAACGAAAACGACTGGAGCACCCCATTCAGAAATGCTTCGACTTATGAACCCTTTTTCAAGTAACTCTTTTACTTGTTTACTGAGCCCTTCCTTTCCCTTGGATTCATGTGTCACACAGGTAATGCAACTGGCTTTGCATTGTCAACTAGATATATGCGGAAGTCTAACTCGCGTTTTAAGGGGCAAACCCCTGACCTAATCAAAACCATCTGCATACTCATGGACTACTCCAACGGATCGCAAATCGTCGATAGATGCATCAATTGATTCTAGGTAGCCAAGACAAACTGATCCCTTAGGATCGCACGAAATCTCGAGGGTATTCATGAGGTAAGTCAAATTCTAACTACCCTCCTTTCACAATTACTAGCTAACCAATCCATGCCTAGAATCAACCCATAGCCCATGAAATCCGAAAACATAAGCATTACACTTAAACTCAATACTTAATATAGCTATTCTCAAATCCTTACAAATCAAAGATAAATGAGCCAAACCACCAATTGAATTTGAGACAATAATGGGATCTTTTACTATACAAGTACTAAGGTTAAGAGACTCCACTATGGAAGCAGATATAAATGAATGTGAAGTGCTAAAATCAGAAGAGTACTAACATGATGATCAAAATAAAACTAAACTGTTTCAACCAAAGCTTTACTACCTCTCTCTCAGGTACGCTGGGGTGAGAGCATGCACTTTCCCTCTAGAAAATCCTGTCCTTTGTTCTTTCCCTTGTCCTTAATTATATGACCCGTTATACCATAATAACGACACTTCCTCTTGTCTTAGATTTTTCTTTTCTTTCCTCCTTTGTGAACCAAGTCCATATCCATGAGTTTCTCATCCTTGGGTTGTGTGCCTTAGCCAAACCCCCTTATTCTCATATTTGCCATCTTTGTGTAACTTGTTGACAAGTCTCTTGAAAGCTGCCTCCATCGCATGGAAAACCCTACAAAGCTTGAAAGAAAATTAGCCGTAGGTGAATCTACTACGGCTATATATGGAAGTTGGCCGATTCTTCCCCCTTTGACAGGTGTCGTAATCTCATCAAGCCTATGGAACCATGCCGTGATGAGGTTACCCTCCAGAAAGCCAGGAGCCTCGGAGACCTAGTAAAGAAGGAAAACAAGGATTCAAACAGAGGATCAAAAGATAATGCATATGGCTTTGGGGAATATGCCTTTAAAACAAAACTTTTTCTTTAGAAAATGCTTCTTTTAAAACCGTTTTGAAAATATTTTTTCAAATCTTTTATCTGATCCGGTAACCTTCAGCTCTGATACTAAGAGAAACACCCCACCTCCATTAAGGTCACTCACAAAGGGAATGGCTTAACATCAGTGGAGCATTTTAGGTAAAAGATGCAGATAATTTACAAGACAGAAATATAAAGCAGTGGAAAATAAAGTCATTTTATAAACAATGTGGTTTAGTCAAGCTTTTACAACAATTGTATCAATCATACTAAAAAGTAATACATAGAACTTCTATCTTGATTCAAAAACTTCCAAGTATAATAGAAGCATAAAAATAACAATAATATTCCCCAATAAAGAATGAACCAGCCATAGCAGTGGAAGAGAGAGTCCAAAGCAATATATCGACTATCTCCGTGCTTGGAAAGGAAACTGAGCTAAGTGGTAACATTTCCTCCCTGTGAACCTGGGGGAGGGATGGAAGAAAAGAGCCAAAAAAACTAGGTCAGACATAAGTCTGGTAAGTCTAGTGACTTTCAGTATGTAAACAGGTAAAAATAACATGACATGAATAAACTGAATATAAGACAATATGTAACAACCCGAAAATCTGGGCCAGTTTAAAAAATTTTATTTTGGCAATTTTGGCGAATTTAGTATATTTAAAATGAATTATTTTAAATAATATCGACGAGAAATTTATTTTGAATATAATTCGAACGTATATATTATATGCGTCGTCGTTAGAATATAAATAATTATATATAATTATAAATAGAATTGAAAATGGCGCGGTAGTTCGATAATTCGATTTCAAACTTCAATTGAATGTACCGGGTGCAAAACAATCCGGATTTTAGTGAAACCAAAAATAATGGGATCTAATTGATAATATCTTTCCAACGAATCCGAATAATCGAGATTTCATAGCGGGAAGCAAAAGATATGTCCAGTTGAAAATTCTGAATAGTCGCTATGGAATTCAGGCCCTTAAAAATGGAAATTTTGCAAACGACCTCGGATTTCGACGAAACCACTTTTGTTGGGTCCGGGATGTGAAGTTATTGCTAGATTCCAATTTTCATAATTTTTCGAATCAATATGTGAGCGTGGCAAAGGAAAACGCGTTTGACCAGTTTCAATTGATTTTAATCGACTGGAAAATGACCATTTTTCCAACGGTCTCAGAATTCGACGAAACTAGTTTTGTTAGGACTGTATCGTCAATACGAAGCTAGAAAATATTTTTCTGGAATTTTTCTAGTTAGTATGTGACCCCGGTAATTTGAAATGTACGTTTAAAATTCAATATAGTGATTTAAATGTAAATTTAACGGAAACTGATTCAAACAGTCGAATCAGCCTACGATGCTTATTCCATTGTGTTCGGAATGGGGGTATTTAGCCAGGGGCGGCAGTCGTTGGGTTAGAATTAGAGTTCGTATGGATAAACATGTAACTTCGGATTTAAAAGGATTTAATAATATAAAATATTTTCGATATAAGGCCAAAATTAAACCCTAGCCCTCCCCTCATTCATTTTCCGCCGCCAGTAAAATCAGATGGCCGATACGCTCCCTCCATCTTCTTCCTTTTTCTTTAAATCCATGAATCACTTCATGAAATTCCCAACGTGAAACCTCAAGAGAATCACATGATCTTTCTAATCAACAGTCGTGATTGTGTTTAAGGGTGTGTTAGCTTTGATTTCTGGGCTCAAAAGCCGTTCATTTGAACACCGTTCCAGGCATCGCGGGGAGTGCGAGCGGCGCACCGTCGCTGGCGGTGGTTGGTGTCGCCGAGCGGAGTTGTGTGGCACCACCGGATTAGATCCCGCCACCTTGATTTCTGCGCAATCATCAAACCCTAGGCGCGAGCCCAGTTTGCTTCGATGCAGGACTTTAACGCGACGATGAAGAGGAGGGGTGAGGGTTAATTAAGGCTTAATTATATAATTAATTATTTAATTTATGTCATTAGTGTATAAACCGCTATAACTTTTCCATACGGTATCAGGAAAATGCAAACTCAGTTGCGTTGCGACCACAACAATGAACTCTACATTTCAGGACCGACCAGGACTGAAACTGAGCAAAGTAGATTCTGGGGCCAATTCAAATTCGAATAGAACAGAAATTTAGAAATTAAAACCGATCAAGGTGAGAATTCTCTCACTTTAAATTTTCTGTTCAGTTATTTATTTCACAACTGCATATATGAACTGTTCCCCGTCGTCCACAGACCATGGACGACTTGTTTGATTGTATTCTGTGTGAAAATTGATTATGATATGAAATGAATTATATTTATTAGGAGTGTATGAAATATGTATACGATGTGAAATAAACAAACGTATATATTGAAAGTGAAAATATAGAATATATTGAAAGTGAAAATAATATATATATTGAAAGTGAAAATATAGAATATATTGAAAGTGAAAATATAGAATATATTGAAAGTGAAAATAATATATATATTGAAAGTGAAAATATATATATATTGAAAGTGAAAATATAGAATATATTGAAAGTGAAAATAATATATATATTGAAAGTGAAAATATAGAATATATTGAAAGTGAAAATAATATATATATTGAAAGTGAAAATATAGAATATATTGAAAGTGAAAATATAGAATATATTGAAAGTGAAAATAATATATATATTGAAAGTGAAAATATAGAATATATTGAAAGTGAAAATAAAGAATATATTGAAAGTGAAAATATAGAATATATTGAAAGTGAAAATATAGAATATATTGAAAGTGAAAATAATATATATATTGAAAGTGAAAATAATATATATATATATTGAAAGTGAAAATATAGAATATATTGAAAGTGAAAATATAGAATATATTGAAAGTGAAAATATCGAATATATATTGAAAGTGAAAATATCGAATATATTGAAAGTGAAAATATCGAATATATTGAAAGTGAAAATATCGAATATATATTGAAAGTGAAAATATCGAATATATTGAAAGTGAAAATATCGAATATATTGAAAGTGAAAATATCGAATATATTGAAAGTGAAAATATCGAATATATAGTGAAATGAAAATATCATATATATTGAAAAATGAAAATATCGTATATATTGAAAAGTGAATATATATATATATATATATGAATTGAAAACGATGTATATGAAATATATACGAATTGAAAACGAATAGAATAGAAAATGAATTCGAATTGAACTGAATAGAAAATGAATTCGAATTGAACTGAATAGAAAATGTATTCGAATTGAATTTGAATAGAAAATGTATTCGAATTGAACTGAATAGAAAATGAATTCGAATTGAACTGAATAGAAAATGAATTCGAATTGAATTTGAATAGAAAATGTATTCGAATTGAACTGAATAGAAAATGAATTCGAATTGAACTGAATAGAAAATGAATTCGAATTGAACTGAATAGAAAATGAATTCGAATTGAACTGAATAGAAAATGAATTCGAATTGAACTGAATAGAAAATGAATTCGAATTGAACTGAATAGAAAATGAATTCGAATTGAACTGAATAGAAAATGAATTCGAATTGAACTGAATAGAAAACGAATTCGAATTGAATTGAATAGAAAACAAATTCGAATTGAATTGAATTGAAAACGAATTTGAATTGAATCGAATAGAATACAAATCTGAATTGAATTGAATTCAATCGAAAATGAATTGAAATAGAATTGACATTGATTTGAATTGAAATCAAATAGAAGTGAATGTAAAAAGAATTTATAAGAGAAAATTCAATTTGGATTTGAATTTGAATAAAAGTTGAAATCGATTTGAAAAGGAATTTAAAACGATTTATAAAATTCATTATAAATAGAAATCGACGAAATATATATTATATATATAATATAATGGCCTGAATAGAACGCGCCGCGCTGCGGCAGTTCGCGAATTTCGACCATTGACTTCGAACGGACATTACGGGAGATCCGATCGTCGGATTCTCCTAAAACTGGAACCGTTGGGTTCGTATCGAAAAGAGCTTTCTAACGAATATTAGAAATTAGAAATCTAACGGTTAGATTTGGAATTAGGTCCAAATCAAATTCGAAAAAGGTCGCTGTAAGTGCAGTTCGATGACCGTTGATGGAAATCGACTGTACGGGCCTTGATAAAATTATTAAAAATAGTAATAATTTGTGTAAAATCATAAGAAATGATTTGTGAAGAATTGGGATGAAAAACTCCATATTTGAAAAGATAAAAATAGATTTTTATCGAAATAAACTAGTTATTAACTAGAAAAATAATCCAATGGTTATAAATAAATAAATTGGATTAGATTTAAATTGAAATTATCTTTGGATATTTTCGATATTGGATTCCGTGATTATACAGATATTGTGATGGGTATTTGGAAGATTTCAATATCGTTATTCCCGATATGATATCTGTTGGTTTCAGGATTTGATGTTGAATATAAGTCGATACTCTCTCTATTCAAAACCTTATATTTAATGTCAAATTTGATTGATTGATGGTTTGGATTGTGCTCGACCAGTTTATGAGCAAAATATGCTTTTACATTTAGCATTGGGTTGGGTTGAAAATATCTGTGTGCTAATGCCTTGTGAAACACTTCACGATTTGATGATAAGGTATTTAGCGACGTTGTGTTCATTTCAAATTTAACGAATGATTGTGAAATGATATTTTTCTTAAGTGAAAAGAAATGTATTCCCGATTTTGGACAGGGAATGTTTTATAAAAATGTTTTATATAACAGAAAGGATTTCGAGGCCCAAAACCCGATGATTTCTAAAATGATTTAGAAATGTATTATATGTTACATTGTGGTTCATCGCGTATTCGATTAGTTGCTATTTATGATGTATCTGTTTGGTGGCGGAGAATTTATTCTTTTGCTTAACACCCTTCTTTGAGACGTACGAGCTCAAAGGTTATGTGAGTAATAGTGACTGAACATATGCGTGAATTACTAATGTGAAGTACTATATTTTGAAAGTACTTGTGATTATTACGTTGTGAAATTATTTTTCCTACTTCGGGATATGAAATGATTTAGTATGTGGCTAAAGAGTCGGGTAACCCTGAGACTAAAAGTATGGGTGAGAGGGCGGTGTATGCTCTCCATGAGTGGGAGGTGC
The DNA here is from genome assembly GCA_030737875.1 of Allium sativum. Classification (NCBI taxonomy): domain Eukaryota; kingdom Viridiplantae; phylum Streptophyta; class Magnoliopsida; order Asparagales; family Amaryllidaceae; genus Allium; species Allium sativum. The sequence goes on from CM060926.1 coordinate 320,208,301, forward strand.
ATCGTCGGTGTAGCCTACTCCTACGTGGGGTAGGTGCACATATATATATCGAGTTGCGAGGTGCGTACCCTTTGCCTTGTCGATGGGGAGCACGATATTTGGTTGCATACTTGTTTGTATGCATTGTTATGTTTTGGAATTCACATTTCCAAATGATTTGATTTGAAATCCCGAAGTGAAATCTACTTTGATATAGAAAGTTAGATATGTATTTCAAATGATTTGAAATAAGAAATCGGGAATAAAATCCAAAGGAATAATTTCTGTAAATTGAATTGGATTTAGAAAATCTAAGTGTAGTGATTAATCTAAATGGGTAGATTGGGATATTGCATGTTGATTGATGCATAGTAGATCCATATATCTATATTGATTATTGTTTATACACTGATATTCATGGGGGTAAACCCGTTCCGCGATAGCAGCGTGGTCCCGTGATATGCCATTTTAGTAAATAAGTTAATTATAACTGTTAGAGTTTCTCACACCAGTCCCATGACTGACCTGTAGTTTGCTTTTCCCTTGCGAACTCGGGTGCCCCTATTTTCCACACGGGCAGTCGAGTAGTTTTATTTTGCAGATGTTTTGAGCAGGATTCTGGATTGAAGCTTTAAGCTGTGTCCAGACATTTACAGTCTTCCGCTGTGTAGTTTATATTTCCGCTGTGCATTGTATTACATTTATGTAAATTTATCTTCCGCTGTGTATTATTATCGATATACTCTGATATTCTGTACTCTGATGTAACATTATTATGATGTTTATTGAAGTCTTCTGTTTGTGTTCTGATTTGTCCTGTTCTCAAACGATCAGGGGTTTCGAACGGTCTAGATCGGTTTAACGACTGATTCGGATTGAGCAAAATTCTCGGTCGTCACATTTGGTATCAGAGCTTTGGTTTACAAAGCAGAGAACAAGGCACATTAGAACCATACGAAAGAATTCATCAGATATTGGATTAGTAATATCCAATTAGGATGACTCGTTAGAGATGGGATCAGTAGTATCCTAGAACGAGTGTGAAGAGTATATTTTTGAAAATGAAAACAATTTTGTTTTGAAAATTTAAATCAATTATTCGTATTTGATTATTTACTTATATTGATATGGACAGTCCAGTATATAAATGTTTTGCGTATACGTCTGATCCACGTGTATTTGAAATTTTAATATATTGGATAGATATAGCATCACACTCTAGTCGCCCGAAGATGATATTGATGATGGTGCATCATCATCAGCATTTATATTCGAGTGTCGAAGGTGTGATATCTATATATTTCCTATTGACTGGTGTGAGAACCAAAAACTATATAGGACCTATTGTTGTGATTTGGCATCAAAAAGCTGATTTTTGACTATGTATCAAAATTATGAATTTGAAACGTTAAATTCACTAATTGATTGATGTTTGTGTTGTTTGTTTATTTGTTTGCTAAATTTTAACCATTTAGCCTAATTGAACCAAATATTGAACTATATTGAAAATTGGTCGCATTTGCTTGCATATACATATATCATTGAACAGGTCATAGCAAGGAGGCTAGAGCAGAGAATAAAATTTGTTTGCCCAACAAATAGGTACATGTTTACTACATAATTTACTGTTTTGTTTGGGTGATGATGATTTTATGAGCCTATTGGCTAGCCGCTTGGCTTTTTCTTTTTCTTTTTGAGATCTGAAGGACCGGGGAAGCTATTTGAAATTCCCCGATGCTCCCATTGCAGGGGAGGTTATGGCGAAATTTTTCAAAAATTTAGGGTGTTAGCCAAATTTTTGAAATTTTGAAAATTCTCAGAAACTAAAGAGTTGGAGAATGGAAGCCAGATCGAGCGTAGTGTTGATTTATCAAACCACTTTCGACTTTGTTCCTTTTCGGGGACGAAAAGTTTTAAGTGGGGGAGATTGTAACAACCCGAAAATCTGGGCCAATTTAAAATTTTTTATTTTGGCAATTTTGGCGAATTTAGTATATTTAAAATGAATTATTTTAAATAATATCGACGAGAAATTTATTTTGAATATAATTCGAACGTATATATTATATGCGTCGTCGTTAGAATATAAATAATTATATATAATTATAAATAGAATTGAAAATGGCGCGGTAGTTCGATAATTCGATTTCAAACTTCAATTGAATGTACCGGGTGCAAAACAATCCGGATTTTAGTGAAACCAAAAATAATGGGATCTAATTGATAATATCTTTCCAACGAATCCGAATAATCGAGATTTCATAGCGGGAAGCAAAAGATATGTCCAGTTGAAAATTCTGAATAGTCGCTATGGAATTCAGGCCCTTAAAAATGGAAATTTTGCAAACGACCTCGGATTTCGACGAAACCACTTTTGTTGGGTCCGGGATGTGAAGTTATTGCTAGATTCCAATTTTCATAATTTTTCGAATCAATATGTGAGCGTGGCAAAGGAAAACGCGTTTGACCAGTTTCAGTTGATTTTAATCGACTGGAAAATGACCATTTTTTCAACGGTCTCAGAATTCGACGAAACTAGTTTTGTTAGGACCGTATCGTCAATACGAAGCTAGAAAATATTTTTCTGGAATTTTTCTAGTTAGTATGTGACCCCGGTAATTTGAAATGTACGTTTAAAATTCAATATAGTGATTTAAATGTAAATTTAACGGAAACTGATTCAAACAGTCGAATCAGCCTACGATGCTTATTCCATTGTGTTCGGAATGGGGGTATTTAACCAGGGGCGGCAGTCGTTGGGTTAGAATTAGAGTTCGTATGGATAAACATGTAACTTCGGATTTAAAAGGATTTAATAATATAAAATATTTTCGATATAAGGCCAAAATTAAACCCTAGCCCTCCCCTCATTCATTTTCCGCCGCCAGTAAAATCAGATGGCCGATACGCTCCCTCCATCTTCTTCCTTTTTCTTTAAATCCATGAATCACTTCATGAAATTCCCAACGTGAAACCTCAAGAGAATCACATGATCTTTCTAATCAACAATCGTGATTGTGTTTAAGGGGGTGTTAGCTTTGATTTCTGGGCTCAAAAGCCGTTCATTTGAACACCGTTCCAGGCATCGCGGGGAGTGCGAGCGGCGCACCGTCGCTGGCGGTGGTTGGTGTCGCCGAGCGGAGTTGTGTGGCACCACCGGGTTAGATCCCGCCACCTTGATTTCTGCGCAATCATCAAACCCTAGGCGCGAGCCCAGCTTGCTTCGATGCAGGACTTTAACGCGACGATGAAGAGGAGGGGTGAGGGTTAATTAAGGCTTAATTATATAATTAATTATTTAATTTATGTCATTAGTGTATAAACCGCTATAACTTTTCCATACGGTATCAGGAAAATGCAAACTCAGTTGCGTTGCGACCACAACAATGAACTCTACATTTCAGGACCGACCAGGACTGAAACTGAGCAAAGTAGATTCTGGGGCCAATTCAAATTCGAATAGAACAGAAATTTAGAAATTAAAACCGATCAAGGTGAGAATTCTCTCACTTTGAATTTTCTGTTCAGTTATTTATTTCACAACTGCATATATGAACTGTTCCCCGTCGTCCACAGACCATGGACGACTTGTTTGATTGTATTCTGTGTGAAAATTGATTATGATATGAAATGAATTATATTTATTAGGAGTGTATGAAATATGTATACGATGTGAAATAAACAAACGTATATATTGAAAGTGAAAATATATAATATATTGAAAGTGAAAATAATATATATATTGAAAGTGAAAATATAGAATATATTGAAAGTGAAAATATAGAATATATTGAAAGTGAAAATAATATATATATTGAAAGTGAAAATATATATATATTGAAAGTGAAAATATAGAATATATTGAAAGTGAAAATAATATATATATTGAAAGTGAAAATATAGAATATATTGAAAGTGAAAATAATATATATATTGAAAGTGAAAATATAGAATATATTGAAAGTGAAAATATAGAATATATTGAAAGTGAAAATAATATATATATTGAAAGTGAAAATATAGAATATATTGAAAGTGAAAATATAGAATATATTGAAAGTGAAAATAATATATATATTGAAAGTGAAAATAATATATATTGAAAGTGAAAATATAGAATATATTGAAAATGAAAATATAGAATATATTGAAAGTGAAAATATCGAATATATATTGAAAGTGAAAATATCGAATATATTGAAAGTGAAAATATCGAATATATTGAAAGTGAAAATATCGAATATATATTGAAAGTGAAAATATCGAATATATTGAAAGTGAAAATATCGAATATATTGAAAGTGAAAATATCGAATATATTGAAAGTGAAAATATCGAATATATAGTGAAATGAAAATATCATATATATTGAAAAACGAAAATATCGTATATATTGAAAAGTGAATATATATATATATATATATGAATTGAAAACGATGTATATGAAATATATACGAATTGAAAACGAATAGAATAGAAAATGAATTCGAATTGAACTGAATAGAAAATGAATTCGAATTGAACTGAATAGAAAATGAATTCGAATTGAACTGAATAGAAAATGTATTCGAATTGAATTTGAATAGAAAATGTATTCGAATTGAACTGAATAGAAAATGAATTCGAATTGAACTGAATAGAAAATGAATTCGAATTGAATTTGAATAGAAAATGTATTCGAATTGAACTGAATAGAAAATGAATTCGAATTGAACTGAATAGAAAATGAATTCGAATTGAACTGAATAGAAAATGAATTCGAATTGAACTGAATAGAAAATGAATTCGAATTGAACTGAATAGAAAATGAATTCGAATTGAACTGAATAGAAAATGAATTCGAATTGAACTGAATAGAAAATGAATTCGAATTGAACTGAATAGAAAACGAATTCGAATTGAATTGAATAGAAAACAAATTCGAATTGAATTGAATTGAAAACGAATTTGAATTGAATCGAATAGAATACAAATCTGAATTGAATTGAATTCAATCGAAAACGAATTGAAATAGAATTGACATCGATTTGAATTGAAATCAAATAGAAGTGAATGTAAAAAGAATTTATAAGAGAAAATTCAATTTGGATTTGAATTTGAATAAAAGTTGAAATCGATTTGAAAAGGAATTTAAAACGATTTATAAAATTCATTATAAATAGAAATCGACGAAATATATATTATATATATTATATATATAATATAATGGCCTGAATAGAACGCGCCGCGCTGCGGCAGTTCGCGAATTTCGACCATTGACTTCGAACGGACATTACGGGAGATCCGATCGTCGGATTCTCCTAAAACCGGAACCGTTGGGTTCGTATCGAAAAGAGCTTTCTAACGAATATTAGAAATTAGAAATCTAACGGTTGGATTTGGAATTAGGTCCAAATCAAATTCGAAAAAGGTCGCTGTAAGTGCAGTTCGATGACCGTTGATGGAAATCGACTGTACGGGCCTTGATAAAATTATTAAAAATAGTAATAATTTGTGTAAAATCATAAGAAATGATTTGTGAAGAATTGGGATGAAAAACTCCATATTTGAAAAGATAAAAATAGATTTTTATCGAAATAAACTAGTTATTAACTAGAAAAATAATCCAATGGTTATAAATAAATAAATTGGATTAGATTTAAATTGAAATTATCTTTGGATATTTTCGATATTGGATTCCGTGATTATACAGATATTGTGATGGGTATTTGGAAGATTTCGATATCGTTATTCCCGATATGATATCTGTTGGTTTCAGGATTTGATGTTGAATATAAGTCGATACTCTCTCTATTCAAAACCTTATATTTAATGTCAAATTTGATTGATTGATGGTTTGGATTGTGCTCGACCAGTTTATGAGCAAAATATGCTTTTACATTTAGCATTGGGTTGGGTTGAAAATATCTGTGTGCTAATGCCTTGTGAAACACTTCACGATTTGACGATAAGGTATTTAGCGACGTTGTGTTCATTTCAAATTTAACGAATGATTGTGAAATGATATTTTTCTTAAGTGAAAAGAAATGTATTCCCGATTTTGGACAGGGAATGTTTTAAAAAAATGTTTTATAAAACAGAAAGGATTTCGAGGCCCAAAACCCGATGATTTCTAAAATGATTTAGAAATGTATTATATGTTACATTGTGGTTCATCGCGTATTCGATTAGTTGCTATTGATGATGTATCTGTTTGGTGGCGGAGAATTTATTCTTTTGCTTAACACCCTTCTTTGAGACGTACGAGCTCAAAGGTTATGTGATTAATAGTGACTGAACATATGCGTGAATTACTAATGTGAAGTACTATATTTTGAAAGTACTTGTGATTATTACGTTGTGAAATGATTTTTCCTACTTCGGGATATGAAATGATTTAGTATGTGGCTAAAGAGTCGGGTAACCCTGAGACTAAAAGTATGGGTGAGAGGGCGGTGTATGCTCTCCATGAGTGGGAGGTGCATCGTCGGTGTAGCCTACTCCTACGTGGGGTAGGTGCACATATATATATCGAGTTGCGAGGTGCGTACCCTTTGCCTTGTCGATGGGGGGCACGATATTTGGTTGCATACTTGTTTGTATGCTTTGTTATGTTTTGGAATTCACATTTCCAAATGATTTGATTTGAAATCCCGAAGTGAAATCTACTTTGATATAGAAAGTTAGATATGTATTTCAAATGATTTGAAATAAGAAATCGGGAATAAAATCCAAAGGAATAATTTCTGTAAATTGAATTGGATTTAGAAAATCTAAGTGTAGTGATTAATCTAAATGGGTAGATTGGGATATTGCATGTTGATTGATGCATAGTAGATCCATATATCTATATTGATTATTGTTTATACACTGATATTCATGGGGGTAAACCCGTTCCGCGATAGCGGCGTGGTCCCGTGATATGCCATTTTAGTAAATAAGTTAATTATAACTGTTAGAGTTTCTCACACCAGTCCCATGACTGACCTGTAGTTTGCTTTTCCCTTGCGAACTCGGGTGCCCCTATTTTCCACACGGGCAGTCGAGTAGTTTTATTTTGCAGATGTTTTGAGCAGGATTCTGGATTGAAGCTTTAAGCTGTGTCCAGACATTTACAGTCTTCCGCTGTGTAGTTTATATTTCCGCTGTGCATTGTATTACATTTATGTAAATTTATATTCCGCTGTATATTATTATCGATATACTCTGATATTCTGTACTTTGATGTAACATTATTATGATGTTTATTGAAGTCTTCTGTTTGTGTTCTGATTTGTCCTGTTCTCAAACGATCAGGGGTTTCGAACGGTCTAGATCGGTTTAACGACTGATTCGGATTGAGCGAAATTCTCGGTCGTCACACAATACCGTGATAATCGGGATATCAAGATAACATAAGATTAGTATATGATATGATAAGGCAAGATAAACTGAATGTGCTTCTTCTCTTTCTTTGCTTCGCTACTACCTTGTTATTCTGATTTTTATATCTCTGCACCGCCTAACTAGTGTCCCAACTAGTAATCTGTGTAAAATGATAATATTACAATGTGATCCCAATCCTCGCAATTATGGTAGCCTTCAGGTGTACATCTAGTCTGAGGATCTTACCTCAATCAGCCTAACTGCCATGAAGATGTTAGATGTACCCTTACTGCCCTAACGATCGGCTCCTTACTTGTATTAATTTTCCTTGTGTCTGTGTCAATCGGCCCTCTCTTGTATGTAGATACACTGTGTTGGTCCCACCATAAGTTGTATCAGTCCCTATGATAGCAACTCGACACAATTCAAGATGCATGGTGTATAACTACTAGTACCCAGTGCCTGCATTTTTCCACTCCGGAGTACGTGCACGCCCGTAATCCGTCGGAACCTACACTGACGTATCCCCACCGCTATTTTGACCGCTTATAATCAGCCCAGTAATCGTGCCCCACCCTTCCTAGTTTTAGGGTATCTTGATACATCTATGTGGGCTACTGCTGAAATGGGTCCCCAATATTAGGGTTCCCTGCTGGTTAAGTTTTGTGGGACTATATACACGGATATAGCCCACCAACCCTTTATGTACTTAACCCTCCCACTGATTCAAGCATGCTTATTTAATGGTTAAGTTTATGGGCCTATATATACTAATATTACCCACCAACTCGATATGTACTTAACCCTTCTCACTGATTCAAGTACGTTTATTTAATGGTTAAGTTTTGTCCATTCATGTTAACTTAACCTGCCCACTCATCAAGTCATGTTGGTTAAGTGTTTCTTATTAACTTAACCCTACTCGATCATCATGTTATATTGGTTAAGTGTTTCCCATTAACTTAACCCCACTCGTTCACCATGTTATATTGGTTAAGTGTTTCTCATTTAACTTAACCCCACTCGTTTATCTTATTATATTGGTTAAGTGTTTCCCCTTAACTTAACCCTACTCATTCACATATTGGTTAAGTGTTTCCTTATTAACTTAACCCTACTCATTCATTATATCATATTGGTTAAGTGATTCTTATTAACTTAACCCTATCCACTTGTTCATGTAATGTTGGTTAAGTTGTCATCTTACTCAGGTTAACTTAACCCTACCCATTGAACACGTTTTAGGTATCATATTCATCTTTGATCAGCATTAATTAATTATTAATGCACAGACCTCTCACATAGGTCAATAGTTTGCGGCCGCTGGATGTGCCGGGCGGTTACGGGCAGACTACTGACACAAGCCAGACCTAACCTCGTGTATAAGCATTTCTTAGTTATGCATACAACCTCTCACATTAGACTGACCGTTTGCAGTTACTGGTTAGGCTGGTTGGTTCCGGGCAGGTTTCCACCGCAAATGCAGTCTAACCTCGTGTCTCGGCATGTTTGTCTTAGCCAATTGGTTCATTTACAGATTATTCCAGCTTCAGGCTAGTTATGTCAATTTATTCATCTACGTCATAGGTTTTCCAATTTCAGTATTCACTTTCAACAGATTTCAGCATATTAGTCAGTTTTAACAAATTAAACATCACTTAAAGTTCCATTAACATATCTCACCTAGTCATAAATTAGGCGTATAAACTTACATGCCCAAAATCATGGTCATAATTCGTAATATAACACATGCCCTAAGGTTTAGTCATATTGCACCATACAGAATATTCTCCGAAAACCCCCAATCATGATCCACAGTATAAACTATGCCAAATTATAGCCTTTAATTACAGTGCATTCCAATTACTCAAAATCCCAATTTAGGCTTGTTCACATTTAACAATTATCCCTATCTTACTATAGGTTATCATGCCTAAGCCATACATCACTATACACAATAATCTCCTTCTTCCAAGTCATAAACTATCATATATATATGCCCCAATTTTAGGTCTTAAACCACAACATGTATTATGCCTTACATGTTTACAGTTCAATTTACGCCCTAAATCCCAAGTCATATGTCCAATATACTTTATGCCTCAAATCTCAAGTCATATGTTCGATACACTTTATGTTTTAAATACAACATATGTTATGTCCTCAAATCAGTTACAAATCAGTTATGCCCAATTATACATAATTTAATACTTTTCCCAATTTTAGCGTTAGCCATGTCCAAATCATATATTATGTCAATTTTTTCCAATGTACGTTCATCTCTTATGAGATTTGGTTCAGGCTCGTAGTAGCCTGGCTTTAAAAACCAAAAAGGAAGAAGGAAAGAAGAGGTAAAGAATGGACATAATAATATCAATGAGATAGATCCAATGGATATAGAAAGACAGATAGAAATAGGCATAATCTCAGATTCATATTTATTACAATGTCAGAATCATAATTAAATTTTATTTCTGAAAGTAACTTGAACTCACAAATTACAGAACGGTCCAGAATTCTGGGATCTGATTTCTGAATTTGATTAGCTATTCTTTGATGTAGACTGTGAATGTTAACTTGAAAAATCTAATTTGATTGATTAAAGTGGAGGCTAGGACACTTTAGGTTTTAGCAGAATATAAACGCCTATGAATTCGTGTGGAGAAAACAATAGGTTTAGGGTTCTTTTTATAGGTATATAGGATATTTAGAGCCTTTTGATCAGGTCATCAGAATCGTCCAGAGAAGAATACCACGTGACACAGCGAATCAGAAAGCGACACGTGGCGAAACACGTCATAGGCCAGATCTAGGCCAACAGGGGTCGACTCCCCTATAGGGGGTCGACACCTATGTCGACAAACCTATAGGGGGGTCGACACGTATGTCGACTCCCCCTAGGTGGGAGGGGTCGACACCTTTGAGCAGTAAATTTCCCGCTCAGCCTTCTTTGACCCAAATTCGAGATTTGAACACTATTTTGACTCCTGGAATTATTTTATATGTATATATATACTTCCTTGGACGTATACAAATTTCTAAGGCTTATAACTTCTTCATACGTTGTCCGATTTACGCAAACTCAGACTCTATCTCAAGCAGAATTCCGAGACGAACGCAACAGCGCAATCCGTTTTACTTAATTATTCTTCTAAAATTAAGTACACTTTAATTTGTTAACTTAATATTCTCAGAAAATACAGGGTGTTACAGGCCTCGTCAAGGTTTCCTCCCTTCTTTGCCACTCCCTTCTTGGGCCACCATTTTTTTACTCAGCCTTGGGTTTTTCCTCCTCAATCCTGGGTTTGCCTCCTTAATCTTAACTTCTTTCTTCTCCTATCTACTGTCCTCATGCATTAAAGCCATGTCAACTGGTCTCTCGAAAGTTTCTCCCATTGGGATATAGGTCAATGTTAGTCCTTGCAGTAGTTGGTTCAATCATTTTGCGAACCTTAAAGCCTTCTTATGCGGAGTGTTTACCAAATACAAACCAAATCTTGCTAGTTAGTTAAAGCTGTTAACATATTCCTTCACCGTCATGCTTTCTTGTTCAAAATTCAAAAACTTCTCCATTTGCATTCCTTTCTCATCTTGCAACAAGAATTTCATCCCAAATCCTCGTCTAAACTCATCCCAAGTGACTACCGCCTACCCTGCCTGTGTCACCTCCCACCAGTATGAAGCTTCCACTTTCAGTTGCCGAGTGGCCAACTGAATCTTTCTCCTATCATCGAGCTCCAATAAATCAAACACATACTTCGTTTCCCTAAGCCAATTGCGTGCCTCCATAAAACTCTTAGTACCACGAAACTGCTTGCCTACCATTCCGCATAAATCCTTACAAAGCTTAGAGAAGTTGATTACAGGATTGGGTAGAGCAACTGTGGCTGCAGCTAAGGGTAAGGCATTGCCTTGCACTTCGGCAGGTGCCATAACCTCCATGTATATATAGAACCATGTCAGAATGGGAATGCCCTCGGGGAAATTAGGAGCCCCAGACGTGCTGAAAAAGAGAAAAAACAAGGATTTAGAAAGAGATTGAAGGAATATTGTAAATGACTTGAGGGGATATATTTTACAAAAATTGGTGTTGAAAATCTTTACTTTGAAAAATACTTTTTCAAAAAAAAATCTCTGCTCTTGTAACCTTAGGCTTTTATACCACATGTGACACCTCACATCCCTTAATGTAACCCATATGAGGTTGTATTAAGATCTATGAAGCGGAATAGTAATCCATAGGCTAATTTTAACAAGACAGAATATAGAAATGTAGCAGAAAAACTTCAAACTTTTATTTCAAACCAAATTCAACATAACATTTTTAAATGAAACATCAATGTCATAAAGTAATAAACATCTATCTCATAAATCATCAGAGTACAATACCATAAAATAATATTCCCTCACATTCCATAAAAATAAACATAAAAGAAATAGAAGTAATACGTGGCAAGAGAAGTAATCCAAATACAAGCTGAATAGAATCATGGTCACTGCTACTGTCCGCCACCACTCTAAGAACCTGAGGGGGAAAGGAAGAGCGAGAAGGAAAAGCAAAATAAGTCAGACATAAAATCTGGCAAGTTCCACTGATTTTCTGTATAAGCATGAGATAAGAAGTATTAAGACAAATAAATTGTATTGGATATGAAAATACAGTAAAATATACAAGTACGAAGTAAACGAGATAACAAAGCAAGGTAAAGATCAAGTAAGCTTCTCATTAATATCCCAATAACAAGTTTCTGCACCAACTACGAGAATATCAGGATTAGGTTTTACCCTAATTTCCACCCGTGCGATCGACTCCCTACAAACACAAATAATATATGCCAGCTACGCTAGTAGGGGAAATCATTCCTTAACCCGTCAACAATAAGACTCAGCCCTATTCGCTGGTGTTACAACGTCTTAGTTTCCTCTAATCGGACGCATGCACGCTCATGACTCCGCCGGAACGTGCCCATACCCACCTTCCAACCTTTGAAACTCTTACAATGCAGAACAATAAAGCGTGCCCCGTCCCCTACCTAGTGCGAGGACCCTCGATAATACCAATAGGGATACTGACTGATACGGGTTTCACACACTACGATTGACACAAGCCACCTTACAGGCTTATGCCCTCATGTAACTAGGGTTTTAAGAGTCCCAAAACTGGATATAAACAGTAAGACGTGGGACCTCTTAGCATATTAATTAACAAGTATAAATTAGCAGGTTTAAGTTCATTAATAAGCATTATTGTAAATGACATTTTCTATAAATGTTTATTCTATGTACAACCCCTCCTCTAAAACAGACAAGCACTTACTCAGATACATATAGATCTACAATAACAAGTTCTATTAAATTTACATTTGATCCTCATATTTTCCATAACAAGTTCTACTTGATATTAAATCAAGAAAAACCAATTCAAATTAACATGTTTGTATATTTTCCTGTTTGTAATTACCCAAATTTATAGTCAAAGGTTCTTTAATTACAATATGCCCAATTCTCCTTATTGCGGCTACGAGTTTATTCCAATTTATCTCAATTATACGCAATTCAAACGGAAATGACCTAGGCTCTCGATGGCCTAGGATCAGTGTAAAATATAAAGGAAAAGGAGAAAACAGATCCAAACTGAAACTGAATAAATAGGCGTAGAAAAGATTGTAAATTAATAAAAGATAGAAAATGGGATAAGGAAAAATGGTGTATACATGAATATATAATAACTATAACCAAATAGATAATTGACTATAAAAAAATAACATATAAACATTTCTAATTTCCAGATCCAAATCATTTATGTCAAAATTATTGTTTAAATAGCAGATCTAAAAATAACTAGAACTCACAATGATTTGATTATGGTCCAGAAATGTCTATTTTAGATTTGTTGTTGTATAAAAACTAGAATTATCCTATTTATTCTATGTTTTGGCAGCTCCTCGGCATCTTCTTATTTTTATTTAGAAAATAGCTTGGAGGAAGAAGAATGAAGAATGTTTGTGTGTAAGAAAATGGTGAGGCTGCTACCCGATTTATAGGTTAGCTAGGATAATTCTGAACCATTAGCTATTAGATTTATAAATCCAATCGTACACCTAAAGCTGAGTCAGCATATGTATTTAGCAAATAAAAGAGTTCAGATTAGTTGTAGGAATCTGTCCTACATGCAGGTGGGTCGACCCACCTACTACCTGGGTCGACATATGGGTTGACCCGCCTTAGAGCTGGGTGACCCCTGTGTCGACTCAGTTATGGGCTGGGTCGCCCACTAAACGTTTCTTTTATGCGTTGTTTATACATATTATATATATTATACACTATTTTAGTTCAGTCTTCTTTAGTTCATAATTCTTCATATTTAATCTGATTTAGGAAAACGAAAGTCTATCCGAATGAGAATTTCGTAACAAACACAATGTTAAATTCTATTTTACTCGGTTATAAATATTTAATTAATTTATATTCATTATATTATCTTCATTATATAATAATAGTACATTAAATTATGGGGTGTTACACACATTGTGCGAACATGGAAACGGACCAAGATGATGGGGAAGCATGAATAGAAATATCCCAATTTTGCATCCGAGAGCCGTAATGTTAGATCTGGTTAATGTAAAAATGGATTTTCACCATTTTCTCAATTTGGCACAAAATATTTGTCCAAGCTTATAATTGTCATACCTTATAATTTACTTCTATCAATATAAATGGAAACTCCATATATGTTTCTCACAAGTGTCGTGCCTAGTCCTGATGATCCGACATAAGGAGGTAATGTATATTTACAACCTTTAATTGAAGAACTAAAAACACTATGGTACGAAGGAGTAGAAACATATGATGTTTCCAGAAAAAGATATTTCGCATGTTTGCTTCTTTGTTGTGGACAACTAGCAATTACATGTGTCTGTAATGCTTTCAAGCTTGATTACGGTAAGCCGTTTAGCCCGTCCTTACTATATGGAAGAAACGAGACCATTTTCTTTACCTAATGAAAATAAAATTTCATAATTTGATTATCATCGATATTTTCTTCATATTAATCATTCTTTTAGAAGAGATAAGAAAAACTTTACATTTAATCGACATGAGATTTTGCAATCACCCGCGGTTTGGTTAAGTAATGATATTTATGAACTTGTAAAGGATTATCCAATGATACATGAAATCGGAGAACAAATTAAAATTCAAGGTAAACAGTCAATTCATAATTGTTGCAAACAAAGCATATTTTGGGGATTGCCTTACTGGAAAAATCTCTTGATCCATCGTAATATTAACGTGATGCACAACGAGAAAAACATGTTTGATAATGTGTTTAATAAAATTTTGAATGTTAAGGAGAAGACGAGGAATGATGTGAAATCAATATGTGATATAGGAGTAATATGTAATCATCCTGAGCTTCATATGAAGCCAAATGACACAAAAAAAAGCATGCTAAAGAGATAGACAATAATCAAGTAAAAATATTTTTAAAATGGGTGGAAGGATTCTTCTAATCTTCCTAGATGTGTCGAATACAAGAAAAATAAACTTAGTGGGATGAAAATCCTTGACTGTCATGTTATGATGGAAAAAAATTTATTCATCGCTTTCGAAGAACTGTTTCCCATAAATGTTTGGACAGTTTTAACAAAACTTAGTATGTTTTATAAACAGATTTGCTCTACCACATTATAAGTTGATCATCTGTGTAAACTTGAGAAATAAATATCTATATTGCACCGCAAATTAGAGAAAATATCTCCTTTTGGTTTTTTCAATGCATCTTCCATTTAAAGCATGTCTTCGAGGGCCTTTGCAATATGGATGAATGTATTCATTTGAAAGGTGTTAATATTTAGTTTATTACATATTAGTCTAACTAAATATATAAAAAAATTAATTTTAAATAATTCTTAATAGGTACTTAAATCATCCAAAGGAAAAAGTGAAAAAGATAGCTCGAGTTTAAGGTTCAATTTGCAAATAATACATCGAACAAGAAGCATTGTTTTCTCTATCATTATATTAGTAACCATTTGAACATATAATTTGAAAGTTCTATGCGTAATGATGAAGGAATTACTAAGATGATTGTCAAGAGACTTTATCTATTTTTAAAAACCATAGTCGACCTACTAGCAAATGTATGGAAATATAATTGGATGATAGAGATTACCATGTAGCACACACATACATTCTTCTCAACAATGTTGATGTTGCACCGTTTGTTAGGCAATATACTTTTATTTGTTGTAATGCATTTATATCATCAACATATGCATATAAACAAATATGCACACGTGTATCTTAATTATAATGCAATATTTATTCTATAATTGAAGTACTTACGAATCGTAACATCCAAATAACGATATCAAAAAAATTCTCTACTTGGTTTTCTAATTACATTTTTGATACGACAAAATTGTGTGGTAGATGAGGGATTGAAACATTTAGCCATGGGACAAAAAGAGAAAGTCAAGATCTGTCCAATATTCTTCGTCAGTGGATATAAATTCAATACTAAAGAAAACGATGCTAAAAAATTATCAAAAAATACTTGTATATTTGTTAAAGGAGTGATGATCTATATGATCATATAAATGATTTTTATGGCATGCTAACCTAGTTTTTACAATTGAAATATTTCACAAGACCCGCAGAAGAAGTATTTTTGCTTAATTGTAACTGGTTCAACGACTTTCCAGGTTCTGAAATTGATGTATGCCCAAAATATAATCTTACAAAAATAAAATATACTTCGCGTTATTACAAGTAAGATCTGTTTGTACTTGCCAAACAAGTTCTTCAAGTTTATTATGCTCCTTACCCATCTCTAAGAAGAGATAAAATGGATTTGTCGGCCAATTTTAAAATAAAGGAAAGGTTTACATTTGGTGGACAGAATATTCTCGATGAACAATCTTATCAAGAAGATATTGAGGAAAATAGAGGAATAATAATAATCGATGATCAAACTAATTTTGTACTTCTAAACAATGGATCAACTGCATTAATTGAATCTTTGAGATTACAAAGGAACTAAATATATAGTACGAAATAGAGTCTGAATCCAGAAAAGACGAGGATTATTTATAATCTACATTTTAAGAAGGTAAATTTGTTAATGTTATATTATTCACATTAAAACTAATATGTTATGCTAATATGATGTGTATCACATAGTCCTTTTATGTTCTTCCACATTGTATGTTTCAGATGGTCTTTTTATGTTCTGCCATAATCTATTTCTATAACATGTAGTACATACATACATACATACATACATATATATATATATATATATTCGTCCCATAAACGTACCTCTTCTCATTCTGAATCTCTCTCTTCCTCTCAGAGAGGGACTAATCCTCCTTCAGTGGGTGGTGATGGTAGTGGCTGTTGAATCATGGTTTTGATTCATGACAAGGAACTCATCAATTAAATAATGGAATTCGATGATTAGATAGACAAAGAGAGTATCATTTGTGTTGGTTTATACTACAATGGAGACAAAAATTTAGACTAGTGCATAGTTTTATTATTCTTTGAGTTTATAGTTTTAGTCAAGTTATATTGTTAAAATCTATCCTCAAGTAGTTTACATCATAACACACACACATTTTTATTTAAAAAACAAGTGCATTGTACATTTTACTCATGTAACAACCCGGAAAATCAGGACCAATTTAAAATTTTTATTTTGGTAATTTTAATGAATTTTGAATATTTAAAATGATTTATTTTAAATAATTACGACGAGAAATCTATTTTGAACATAATTAGAACGCATATATTTATATAAATCGAAGTTAGAATATAAATATTTATTTTAATTATAAAATTAATTGGAAATGGCATGGTAGTTCGAAAATTCGATTTCAAATTTCAAATGAATGAACGGGATTTAAAATAAACGGGATTTTAATGAAACTAGAAACATTTGAATGTGTTTGAAAATATCTTTCCAATGAATCTGAAAAATTGAAATTCCATAGCGGGGATAAAAAGTTATGCCCAGTTGAAAATTTAGAACAGTCGCTATGGAAATATAGTCCTTAAAAATAGCCATTTTCAAACGACCTCCATTTTCGATGAAACCACTTTTTTGGATCCGGGATGTCAAATTATTGCTATATTCCATTTCATAATTTTTGAAATCGATATGTGAGCATGGCAAAAGAAAACGTGTTTTGTCAGTTTTAGTCAATTTGGATCGACCGGAAAATGGACATTTTTCAAATGGTATCCAAATTCGACGAAATTAGTTTTGTTAGGACCATATCGTCAAAACATAATCAGATTTATTTTTCTGGAATTTTTCGAGTTAGTATGTGACCCCGGTAAATTAAAATGTACGTAAAATTCAATATTGACTGAAATATTAATTTATATTGTAATTTTAAACAAAACTAGTCATAACGGTCGAATTGGCTTACCGGACATATCTCATTGTGTTTGGAATGGGAGTATTTAGCTAGGGGCGACAGTCGGTGGGTTCGGTTTGGAGTTCGTATTGGAAAGTTACTTTTTGGTATTAATTAAAGAATTAAATAAAATATAAATTCCTTTATATTGGCGTTGACCCCCCTTTACCTTTCTCTCCACGATCAGATCGAGAGGAATAATAATATAAAAAAACGACGACGGGATCTCGTCGTTCAACCTCCACCGGCCACCGCGCCAACGCACGCCACCACCCCTTCGTCGCTGGCCCCTCCACGTACCCTACCCTCGCTATCCACCTTCCCTTCAAACCCCTAAACCCAACCTGTAGAACCCCTACCCAAATCGAACCCAGCGCCGCCGCCATGGGGCCCTAGCCACTTCCGCTAACTTTGAGACTTCCCCTGACCCTCCTCCACACTCCTCAGCCAAGTGAGCAACCCCCTCCAGTTCTCCGCGAGCACACGCCAATCCGAAACCCTATGAATTGACTTAAGTTCTTAGATTCTTAATATGAAAATGAAATGTGATTTTTTTTTTGTGATGTAAAATTTTGATTTTTAAAAAATGTAAAGCTTTGATTTTTAAACATGTAAAAATATGATTTTTCCTTATGTAATGATATGATTTTTCCTTATGTGAAAATATGTTTTTTAAACATGAAACATATGATTTTTAACATTGAAAAGATTTCATTTTTAACAATAAAAAGATTCGATTTTTGGATTAGAGAAAGGTATGATTTTTATTAGATAAAAATAATATTTTTATGAAGATCAAAATATGATTTTTAACATTTGTATGAAATAATATTTTGAATAGAATAAAAATAGAATTTTTATATATGCAGCAAAATAAAAATCTGATTTTTATTATATATAAAGCGAAATAAAAATACGATTCTTATATATATATATATATATATATATATGAAAGCGAGATAAAAATACGATTTTTATGTATATAGATTTGAAATAAAAATGTGATTTTTATATTCATGACATTAGAATAAAAATTAGATTTTATATATATATATAACACATCAAAATAAAAATGCGAATTTTATATGTATAGCGTTGAGATAAAGATTGGACTTTTGTAGAGGAAGTAACGGTATAAAAATGTGATTTTTATAATATAAACATCATATTAAAAAATGTAATTTTTACTTTGAACAGCGTGATTTTGATCGCGTTGGCATTTCGGGCAAATCCAGACTATTCTGAAATTCAGAAATAAAACTGGAGGAGTGGATACCAAAGATGAGAACTCCTCACCATATTTTCTTATATAGTTATTTGTTTTGTAACTGCCTGTATGGACTGCTCCCCGTCGTCCACAAACCATGGACGACTTGTTTGATTGTTTGGTTTGGTTGATTGGATTATTTGGTTGAATTTGGTTAGAGAATTGAATTGAATTGATTGAGTTGTTATGTGTGTATAGCGCGAGCTAATATCAGAAGAGGGGTAATGCTAGACATTACCCGAATTCGATATCGAGCCGTTATAATGCAGAAATTTTATGAAATAAAAGGTTAGTTAAAAAATAACATTTTTATTAAATGAATGAACTTTTAAAAATAGTAAAGCGTTGAAATATAAAATATGCTTTTTAACGTATAAAAGAACGGGATAGAATTCTCCTGAAATGAAAATGAATATTCGTTTACAAATCAGACGATTTGTTTACGTACACCCATTTGACTGATATTGATTAGGACGATATATATGACACATCGCCTAACTACACAAATAAAATTCATTATTTGTTGATTGAAACCCCATACGAGTGTTGAGATGACATTGGACATACACTAATCCCAATATTTAGTTGTATGTCAATCGATTGGTTGACAAGCTGTGTAAGCGTTAAATATTTATATTTAATGCTTATGCAGTTGTTTAGTGCACTCTGGATGATGGTTAATTGTTTATCATTACTGTTATATACATGTATTGTATGAAATCCATATAAATAACATTATATGGTAATTGACTGTGTCTGATTCCAGTTCAGAAAGGATGAATATTTTAAAATAACGAATATTTTAAAATAATATCCAATAAAAGATCAAAATCTGATTTTGATGTCCGATTTGGGATGGACACGAATATATTTAATTATATAAAGCCGTGTTGATTAGATTAACGCCATTTTGATGTGAACGAAATTTATATTGATTTTATTCATTTTTATAATGAATATCGAAAAGGAATTGATTTCAAAATCTGAAGTTTGAAAATATTAACATTTATATATTAATGATATGGAATATTAAATTTTGATTTGAAATTAAATATGAAGTTGAAATCGTTTTGAAAACGATTTATAAAATACGTTTTAAATGGAAATCGACGAAAGATATATTATATATATAATATAATGGCCTGAATAGAATGTGTCGGGCTGCAGTAGTTCGCGAATTTCGACCATTGACTTCGAACGGACATTACGGGAGATCCGACCGTCGGATTCTCCTAAAACCAAAACCGTTGGATTCGTATCGAAAAGAGCTAACGAATATTAGATATTTGAAATCTAATGGTAGGATTTGGAATTATGTCCAAATCAAATTTGGAAAAGGTCGCTGTAAGTGCAGTTCGATGGCCGTTTAAGGAAATCGACTGTACGGGCCTTGATAAAATTATTAATAATATCTATAACACCCCGCATTTTTAAGTATAATTAAAAATATATGAAAATATGCTTATGATAGGTAAATAATGGTGATGCATAAGAAGAATTAATTAATACATGAAAGAGAAGAAAAATTAGTTCGATGACGGTGTGTGTAACGGAAAAGATAGTAAAATGAGGATAATTAATTCAAGAATTAGGAATTAGGTAAAATGGACATCACCATTGCGTTCCTCTCGAAATTTTACATGAAATAGAGTTCGAGTTTTCGAAAATTGGAGTCCGGATGAAGAAGTTATGGCCTGTAGAAGATTCAGAAGGTTTCGGTCAGCACAGAACTGGGCAGGTCGACCAGGGGGTCGACCTGGGGCCAGGTCGACCAGGGGGTCGACCTGGGGCCAGGTCGACCAGGGGGTCGACCTGGGAGTCGACCTCCCCCATGGGGGTCGACTATAGTGTCAACCTCCCCCCCTACAGGTCGACCTGGTCGGCCTGTTTCGGTCCAGAACACGTTTTTAAAGCCCAGGGACGATTTTTGATGGTCCGAATTGGTTTTAGGGTTAATCTGATGGCTGAAATGAATTGCTACACCTATAAAAACAACCTAAGACCTAGCCTTCCCTACACACAATTCTATTCTGCTTCTTCTCTGCCTCTGTTCTAAATAAAAATAAAAATGGCGTCGCTACTCTGCTGGAATCAAAACTAGAAGCTAATCAACATCAACCTAAGCAACTCAATTCAAATTAGAGATTATAGCTTCTCCAACGATTCTACAACAATTAAAGTTCTTTCTTTAATCCAACCAAGGAAAGTGCGGTTATTTTCCGATATAAACTTTAATCATAATTGTGACATGATTGTAAATCTGAATTTGAGATTGTGTATGTTCTGTTCTGATCTATTTTATTCTGTACCTCTTCTTCTTTCTGTTCTATAGCCAGGCTACTATGAGCCTGCGCCAATCTCCTAAGAGATTAACGCATGAAGACTAAAATGTTTGGGACAAATAATGAATGTGGAATAATTGGACATGGTTAATCTGTGACTGATTTAAGAAAAAGGACATAGGTTGTAAACTAGAATTAGATCTATGCATATTCTGTGAATTGGAAGAAGAGGAACCATGGTATGTTAACATATGACTTGAGACAAAGAAAATATGGCTTAAAGATTTACATTAAGGTAGGACACCTATTAAATGTAAATAAACACCTAAGTAAGGGATCTTTGGGATATATGACATGCATAGTAATCGATGGTTATATTTGGTATATGATCATAGTGAGAATCATGACAATTATTTAGGCATGCTTAGGCCAAATTTAAAATTAGGCAAGATATGTTTGTGAAACTTTAAGGAATGATTAAATCTGTTATATTTGCCTAATCTGCTAGTTCTGCTATATTGCTTAATCTGCTAGTTCTGTTATATTGCTTAATCCGCTAGTTCTGCTCTACTGCCTAGTTTGCTAGATTTGTTCATCTGCCAAATCTGTCATCTGCTAAGTCTGTTGAAAATGCTAGATCTGCTAGTTTGCTTAATCTGCTAAATCCGTTAAGTCGCCTAATCTGAAAAATCTGTTATCTGCAATATCTGTTGAGTTGATATAATTAGTCCGCTATTGACATAATCTGAATTGGCTATAGTTATGAATAATTGACATGTATATTAGGCATGGGTAAAAATGGTAAATCGTTAATTAATTGGACGCAAAGATAAACATGGCTAACTCGAGGTTAGAATGAGTTTGCGGCGTAATTCTACCCGGAACCGCCCAGCATATTCCAGTGGTCGCAAACAATAGGTTCTAATGTGAGAAGTTAGTCATAACGTGCTTGAAACCCGAGGTTAGACTTAGTTTGCGACAGAAACCTGCCCGGAACCAATCGTCCTAACCAGTAGCCGCAAACTGTCAGTCTAATGTGAGAGGTTTGGGCATTAATATTTAATTAATGAAAATCTGATATAATTATGATGTCTAAAACGTGTTGGGTAAGGTTTAACCAATTGGACCAATGAATCTGATAAACCCGTTTCGTGAATCCGTAGGCCCAAAACAAAGTTAGATAATCTGTAACCAGTTAATCTATAAGTCTGTTAATCTGTAACCAGTTAATCTGTAAGCCTGTTAATCCGAACATCTGATCCGTTAGTCTGAAAACATGTTAACTTGATTGTCTGATATGTGAACTAGTTAATCTAAATTTTGTATGTCTGAAACTTGTAGACAAGTTAAGCTGAAATCTGTTAGTCTGGGGACACAAGGTTAGTAGGGGAATTACTTGTGTCATCTGTTGTTTGGGACCCATATTAGTCAGTAACCTTTTCTGGTACCAAAACTTTGACCCAACAGTAAGTAGGGTCCGGGCACGCTTACTGAACTAATTATAAGCGGTTCATTCTGATAATGGCGAGAGGTGTTGATGGTGCGTTCCAACCGGGTCATGTGCGTGCATGGATTCCGGTCTGCCTCTGAGGATGTAAGACGCCGTGACATCTGTAAATAGGTCTGTGCCAATTGGTTGTCACTTTAGGGAGTGATACACCCTACTGTGGGGCCGACACAGGATATTTATGTATTAGGGAGCCGATCGCTTGGGGTAGGGTTTTAGGGTACACTTAGTTCTGTCTGTTTCTGTTGGTACCGTCTGTTTCTGTTGGGTGGTAACACCTGTCTGTTTCTGCGTGGTACCGTCTGTTCGGGTGGTAAAGGCCCATTACTAGTGTACACCAAATTCTACATTCTGTTTCCGTAGGGATTAATCTGTTTCTGCTTCTGTCTGTTTCTGATCGGGTAGTAAAGGCCCATTATTAGCATTCTTTTTCTGTTAAATTATTCTATCCCCGTTTCTGTTTCAGTTTAGACATTAGGGTGACACCTGATTCTGTTATACTAGTATTAGTGCAGAGAAGTGTAAAATAATAGCTTATATCATTCTGTTCTTCTGTTATATCTGTTACACCTGTTACAGTTATCTCTCATCTAGTTTTATTTTCATGTCATGTTATTATTATCTGTTCATAACTGGAAATCACTGGACTTGCCAGACTTTTTGTCTGACCCTTGTTGTTTCGCCTCCTTTCTTCCGTTTCCCCCCAGGTTATCCAAGGAGGAAATACATTAGCTTGATCCGGATTTCTTCTGCTTGAAGTGCTTAAAGTATGGCTTGGCTCTGTATAGCTCCCATTCTATGGGGATTATGATTTAAAACTATGCATTCTGAAGGCTTTTGTACAAGACTGATATTTTGTACTTGAATTCTGATAATGTGATTTGAAAGGATGTAACCAAGTTTATTTCGGTTTCTGTTGAAATAAAGTTATAAATTTTTCAAGTACTATTTTATCTGTCTTGTAAGTTTCTGTTCTGTTTACTAAAATGCTCCACCAAAGTTAAGGCATTCCCTTTGTGAGTGACCTTAACGGAGGTGGGGTGTTACACTTGGTATCAGAGTTGAAGGTTACCAGGTTGGGTAAAGTTTTTGAAAACTATTTTCAAAAAGGTTTTGAAAGGAAGTATTTTCAAAAAATAAAGCTTATTTTGAAGAACATGATCCCTAAGAGCCATATATCTTTCCTTCAGTCCTTTTTGTATTGAATCTTTCCTTTTTCGTTTTAGCATGTCTGAAGCATCTGAGATACCAGAGGGTGTTCATGTACCCGGTTGGTTTCATCAATATCTTAAGCCTAGGACCGCCGCCGCAGGTCCAGCAAATGATCCCCCTCCTCCTCCGCCCCCTCCTCGTGCAATTGCTTTCTCAAAGATCTGTAGAGATTTTAGGGCCATGGGTGGGAAGGATTTCAAGGGAACTGAATCATTCGTCGAAGCGAGGAACTGGCTCAAAGTAACTGAGGATCTATTCGTTATCTTCGAGGTGGACGATAGGCAGAAGGTACAGTTGGCGGTATGGCTGCTCAAAGACGAAGCTTCCTACTGGTGGGAAGTCACTAACGCCGAGAGGCCGGTTGAGACATGGATGGATTTCAGAACAAGGTTTGAGACAAAATTTCTCTCGCAAGCTGAACGGAGTTTACAACTGGAAAAGTTCTTATCTCTTAAGCAAGGAAGTATGACGGTCAAGGAATACGTCAACCAGTTCAACCAACTAGCTAGGTTCGGATTGGATTTAGTCAACACTCAGCATAAAAAGGCTCTCCGCTTTGTTAAAGGATTGAACGAGCCACTGCACAGCCTAGTCATGACCCAT